>VWZT01002654.1:133844-465113 GCA_013397055.1 Pachycephala philippinensis
GGGCCCGGGCCCGCCACCCCTCCGGCTCAGGGACCGGAAAAGAAGAGAGTGACTTCCCCTCACCAGTGCCTTTTTATATGCAAAATCGTGAGAAGCGAGTGGTCTAAAACCCTGTCCATCAACTCAGTCTCTTCAAACCACCACACATGTGTACCTGGAAACTGGTATTTTATTATTTCTGAGAAACCAAGAGAACTAGAATCCTAAGTGAAACAAATATGTAAGAGAGAGAGTAGAAGGCATAAGAGGAAGCTGATGATTTATAAAAGGGGCAAAAGCCACAGCTCTTTAGAAATTTTTTTATTTTTCTTTTCCTTTTAGTGAGGATCACTTTTGCTGTTTTGCTTTTAACACATATATATGTTGATGGAAATGTAGTGGTTTTTCTAGGACTGAAAAAAATTAGTTTATTATTATTTTGCTTTAAAACTACTATTGCCATGAACAGAGAATACAACAACCTTTGCTTTCACCTGTTAATCTAAAGCAGCTTTGTGTATCTTTGAGATAGCTGCTCTCTCTAGTCTCCCCTTCTACCAGCCTATCACTGGTGAAGTAAGAATAGACAGCAACAACTTTCTGAATTGATTTTGAGGACTGCTGGTTCAGGAACAGCTGTTGGACTTAATAATACACCCTACAAATAAGTTTTTATGTCCTCACAGACTAATATAGACAGTTGACCATAGAAAACTCTAATTCAGAGTTAATTTTTGTAAAATCAGACAAGCTTTCTATCTGTTTACTCTAAAAGCTAACGGAAAGTATAACCTAACACCCCTCAAAAGCTGTTCCAAAGTTAATTACTTTCAAGCGTAAGATTCTCTGGTTTCTTAGTAGTCTGAAGTTGACTGAACTCAGTGGTTTTTCTTATACTTTGCTCCCCAAATTATAAAGCCTATCATGTGGCTTTTCCATTCCAATTGTAAGCCATGGGTTGTAAAATAAAATTTCCTGCGCATTGTAAAGGAAGCTCGGTGTTGAGTGGAAGACCTACAGCTACATTGTGATTGTCCTTCAGGACATGGTCAGGTTTGCAACTGCAGAAAATGTGCTGTGGAACAACAATGCCTCTTGGAGAAGGTGCATCCTTCAGCTGTGGATGTGATGTCTATACATTTCAGAAATAAATCTCCAAGGAGAATCTGGTCTTTGGTTATTGTATAACATCATGGAGTTGCATCTGAAAATTAATTTCTTTAGCTAATGTGGGTTATTTAATGTATGCTTTTTGAAGATAAACATTCTCCTACGCATTTTCCTAGGAACAGATTTTAACAGTTCTTCAGTGTATGAAATTCAGTTTATGCACTGAAACAAAGAAACAGTGCTTCAGTGAAAACAAGTTTCCATGCAGAATTTATATTTCACTATACACTTAATTGTTTAACTGTTTTCAATATACAGCTGATCTTTGAGTAAGGAAATGTGTGATAAGGACAGTATTAAGAGAAAAAAATGCTTATAACACACAACAGCATTTCCCATTTACTGAACTAGGAGGCCATAAAAATCTTAATTAAAAGGCTCTATGTTTTCAAGCAATGGCATTTCTTAAAGTCTGATCCTGTTATGTATCCTATTATCTGAATGCATGTAGGTACATGCTGTGTGCTAGTCCAAAAATTAGGTTTAAAATAAAAGCATGCCTTTAAAATTGTTGGAGATCATATAATAAGAAGGAAGGCTTCAGAAGGTTGCATATCTACATATTAAATTTGTACAGTGTTTTAAGTATCACAGAATGAATCTCTTTTTTTTCTAGTGTACAGAGCATCTGTGTGATTTCTTCGTGGTGTGCTAAATTGTCTCAGAATATTGCAGAGATAATAGGTGGAAATTGCTTAAGTGCATCTTTTCCCTTTAATGTACCAGGTTTAGTAGCATTTTTTAATGAGGAAAACACTGGAGTGATCATACCATGTATATAAAAGTTGCTGGAAATTAAGTTTTAATGCAGTGAGAAATTTAGAGTTATTATAACAATTTTCATTGCAAAACAGAAAAGGAAGAAAGTAAAGTGCATGCATATCTAAACATTGGTAAACAAAGCTGTAAAACTTTAATTGAAAAAAAAGTCATAACGTTTGTCAGATAACATTGTTGCCAGATAAAACTTCATTCTTAAATGTCAGCTCAAAGCTAGGATTTTTTTACAATCCTGTCAGATCAGAAAATTAAGAATTATTAATACCAACCATCGTTTCTAGGAACATAGAACTTTTTAACATGAGGGATTATCAATTTTAGCTAGCAGAGTGAACTCCTTGACTGTGAGCCATAATTGAGCTTTTATGGTCTCTTCCTTTTGGTGTGAAGTTGGTAGCCCAACAAATGGGATTCCATTCATTGTAATGTGCTTGTAGGTTCAGTCTGGAGTAAGTGCTAGCAGATGATGAGAAACCAAACTTGGACTGTGCTTGATTGCAAAAAGAGCCTTGGCACTGGTTAGCTGGTAACTTTGCCAGCTTTATATGTCATCTCAGGAAAATGCATGTTTCAGTTTCAGCAGCGTATTTCAGCATTTGTTGAGGATTCTGTCATGTTCATTGCTGGCTGAGAGGAGGCTACTGGGATTGTATCCGGGGGTTGTTTCTCCATGGTCTAAGGGCAAAGTTTCTCACAGACTTCCTTGATATGTAATTTTTAATCTGGAAATACATGATAGTTGGTGGCAGTAGGCTCATCTTCCTCAATTTATTAAAAAGGAGTGTGTGATCTTATTGTTTTGTCTGGGCCAGCTGTTGTCACCATGGTTTCCCTAAGAAAAGGAAACTTCTGAATATACAAAAGGTCATATAGACAATAAGCTTTCGTAGTCCCAAGCAGTATGTCAGTGAATAACCATTTTGTTGGGAAAACTGTTCTTATTCTGCTTCAGACTAGAGTGGGTTTCCTGTTTGTTTCTGTGGTTTTGGTGTGCTTTGAGCCATCTATGTCAAGCATCAGCGGGAATTCTCCAAAGTAATACACAACCATGTAACCATTACCACATATTTCTCTTGCATAAAAATTTACAGATTTTTTTTTTAAGCAGAATATCCCAAGATAATCAAAATAAATGATGAAGTGCTTATGGTGATGTAGCTGTGCAAAGTTATCTGCTTTAAATGTAAACAGATTGGAATTCATACTACTATAACTACTATCAACATTAAAAAACTATGGGTATGTAGTTTGCAGAAGCTATTTCAAATGTTTATTGTGCATATTTCAGAGTAGGTGAGATAAAAGTTTTCATTTTAACTATCTGTGCTGCTCTAGGCCGTTGTGCTGGTTTGGCTGGGGCAGAGGTAATTTCCTTCATAGTAGCTGGTACGGAGCTATGCTTTGGAATTTTACCAAACCATAGTCCCATGCTGACTACTATACTATGAAGAAAATTAACTTTATTCCAGACAAAAGCAGCACACTAATGCTCTGTAAGCTTTGGAGCAGGTAGCACGGAGTGGAATGTGGTACTACTTCCTTAAGCTTTTGGGTTTGCTGGGCATACTCTCTTTTCCTGTGAAGAGTCTATTCATAGATCCAATTTAGATGAGTCTCCTGCAGATAATTGAACCACCCCACAACAATAGTGATCATATGGAAATTCTGAGTGTGAAAATGAACAGATTAGCTCTATAATATACTCAGCACTCAGCAGTGTACGTGCTGAATCAGGGGTGTGCTGTTGGCAATAGGAAGCTGGAGCTGGGGCTTCCCCCACCCATGAAACAACATCTGCCTCTTCTGCACGTGTGTTAATATGCATATCTGTGGCAGTAAATTTACAGTAGAATATATATGTGTTGGTGCACACTGTTCCCATGTTTCACTTGGGAAAGTGAGATGCTAAGAGGAAGTTGTTTGGCTCCAATGTAATGTATGAAAATCTGCTTCTGGTCCCCTCCCTTCCCAGCACTTCTCATGTATTTAGAGCTACCTCCTGGCAAATCATTCCAACAGAAGTGTGCTCGTGTTGGTCACTCTCCTTCCCAGGACCCTGTGGGGAGACCACATCATCCTGTAAAGAGCCACAAAAGAAGGTCCTGTAAGAAGTTCTTGCTGCATGCCTAGAGGTGAGGACAGGCTATGGACTGATGATTGCACTGGCAAGTAACAAGTGGTGTCTCAAATACAGCTGGAGGGCCCCCACACTGCTCACTTGACCTGTGCATAAGTGGTAAATCCTCTTACTGAGGCTGTAATGCATCCTGGGTCTGTGCAGATGCACCTACTGCTGGTGTATGTGCTGACGTTAAGGGTTTCCTGGGCAGAGTTATGATAATCTTGGGCAATGGCCCTTTGTTTTTCAGTTGTTTTGGCAGCTGCTTCTTTTGAAATGCTGGATAACAGAAGGCTTCTGGCTTTTGAGGTGTTGCAGTGAACCACAGGTAGTCAAAAAAGGTCTAACTAATAATTATGTTTTCATATTTAACTTTCACTTATCCCTATCTCTGCTACTGCAAGCTGCTTTGCAGGGATATCTTTGTTTCCATTTACAGCATCTGTGCTTTTCTCTCCACAGGTAATTTAATGTGTGCTGTCAGCTCAATGCTGGCATTTTGGTTTGCTTTCTTGCTGTCATTTCCCATGAAGTATATGCTCTACAGAAATCCCATTTTAAAAACCTGATTTCTGCTGTCCCCTTTTTGCAGAAATTATGTTCCTTGAATGCTGCAAATAATTTGTAGATCTTTAAGAAACAATTAGCTGTAGCAATGAGAAACTACAGTAGCTGCTGATGCATTCTTGGATTTCTTCAGGTACTCAGCAAGGCTCTAGATGCTTTCTTCACTCAGTGGCGAGTAGACATTTGTGCGCAGCTCTTAGGATTGCTTTCTGATAAATTTGGGGTGTGAACACATTCTCTAACAGTCAGATATTTCAGCCTCTGCAGTCTATGCATACTTATATTCAGGTAGTCTGATGTGTCTACATTATCATTGCAAAATCCTCAAGGCAATATCTGAGAAGGAAGCAGAGCCTTGCAGAGGTTCACATCAGCTTCACAAGGAGAAATGCGAGCACTAGAACCAAGAAAATGAGCAGAAAGTTGAGTAGCAGGTTGAGACCTCTGTTGTTGGCAAGATCCATAATGTGCATCAGTCTGCCCTCTTGTGCCTGCAGCAAACTCTTGGTTGTAGATTGCTCCTTCAGTACGAAGCCATGTAGGTTCACATGAATTCCATTGTGTCCACAGCTCTTTACCTGGTTTTTAGTTTCTGCCACTTAAGAAAAGAAGCATGCTTACAATAGCTAGTTGTTCGGGTTTTTTTCTGGAGAAGGATTCTGGATGCTCCTACAAGCCTTTTTTCTCAAATACCTTAAAAATGAAATGAAATGAAGATTAATGATAACTTTCATTCCAGTATTGAAGAATTTCTGAAGAACTAATAATTGGAGGAAGGACTTGAATTTTTTATGGAGTTTGGCACTTCATTGACTTTTTTAATATGTATGGTACTTTTCAGGCCCATTGAATTTTCAAAAGAATGACTGTTCTGAAGACCTTGTCTGTTTCAGTAGTAAGACTGTTGAAAATTATTTCCTTCTAAAATACCTCTATAAGTACAACACCCCTTTCCCCCCCGTCCCGCTTTCTTATCTGGTTAAAATGTCTCTCTATTAACAGAAGTATTTCCTAGCCTTCTAGGGTTTGGCATTGTGCAGTGCAGTCATGTTCAGCCAGCAATGTGCTGTGTAAGGTCCATTGCAGTTTTGCAAATGCCTTACAAAGAATCTGGATTGAGCTGACAGAGGACGCGTCCTTAGTGCTTTTAATAGCACGTATGCAGTTACTTATTTTAAGATAGCATTAATCACTTAACAATTGGGTTTTATTTATAGAAATATATATACATAAATGAGCATATAAACCCACTCAGCCCTAACACTGCAAACAGTTGCCAAAACTTCCTTTTAATAATCAGCGACATTTTTAGGGAAGATCACAAGAGGGCAGTGTTTTATAGTTTTACATTTTATGCAAAGATGTCACTTCTGGCATTATTTTACCTTAAAAAAAAAAGGCTTATAAAGCAATCAGTCAGATATTACAGTAAATATAGGGGCTATGTTAAATAATTTAAATTACCAGGGTTCATACTGAGGCGAGCATCAGTTTTTAAAGGAATACTTATAAATATGTTCTCGTTTTTGTCTGATTTTTTTCTCTCCCCCCCCCCCGTCATGGAGGTCAAAGCTAAAAGGACTATATTTGTTTTTAAATAAGATATCAATGGATCTTCCAAGATTTCACAAATAATTTTCCAATTGTGTTCTGTCAGGCACTATTCATTAATAGCAATACAAATACAGGTATCTGGTCTGTAACCTATAGTGAATTAGTATGCTTCCAAATATAAACAAGAACACTCTCTAAATTAATGTGTTCAATTACTCTGCTCTGATTTTGGCAGAGGGGATATAGATAAAGTATGTTTCAGCATACTTAAAAAAGTATTACATTTTTTGTTATTATTGTTCTGTATGTATCCCAGAATGGGTAAGGTTGGAGGGGACTACAGTCTTCCTGCTCAAACCGGGTTATCCTAGAGCACATGGCACAGGATTGCGTCCAGGTGGTATCTGAACATCTCCATCTCCACAGCCTCCCTGGGCAACCTTCTTCTAGTGCACAGTCACCTGCACAGTAAAGAAGTTCTTCCTCACATTCTTGTGGAACTTCTGTGCATCAGTTTCTGCCCATTGCCTCTTGTCCCATTGCTTGGCACCACTGAGCAGAGCCTGGCTCTGTCCTCTTGGCACCCCCCTTCAGACACTGGTGGGCATTGATGAGGTCCCCTCTCAGTCACTTCTTCTTGAGGCTGAACAGGCCCAGCTCCCTCAGCGATNTGGTATCTGAACATCTCCATCTCCACAGCCTCCCTGGGCAACCTTCTTCTAGTGCACAGTCACCTGCACAGTAAAGAAGTTCTTCCTCACATTCTTGTGGAACTTCTGTGCATCAGTTTCTGCCCATTGCCTCTTGTCCCATTGCTTGGCACCACTGAGCAGAGCCTGGCTCTGTCCTCTTGGCACCCCCCTTCAGACACTGGTGGGCATTGATGAAGTCCCCTCTCAGTCACTTCTTCTTGAGGCTGAACAGGCCCAGCTCCCTCAGCGATTCCTCTTAAGAGAAGTACTCCAGTGCCTTAATGATCTTTGTCATCCTCTGCTGGACCTGCTCCANTCTTCTAGTGCACAGTCACCTGCACAGTAAAGAAGTTCTTCCTCACATTCTTGTGGAACTTCTGTGCATCAGTTTCTGCCCATTGCCTCTTGTCCCATTGCTTGGCACCACGGAGCAGAGCCTGGCTCTGTCCTCTTGGCTCCCCCCTTCAGACACTGGTGGGCATTGATGAGGTCCCCTCTCAGTCACTTCTTCTTGAGGCTGAACAGGCCCAGCTCCCTCAGCGATTCCTCTTAAGAGAAGTACTCCAGTGCCTTAATGATCTTTGTCATCCTCTGCTGGACCTGCTCCAGGAGCTCCATGTCTCTCTTGTACTGAGGAGCCCAGAACTGGACATAGCACTCCAGATACAGCCTCACTAGGGCTGAGTGGAGGAGCAGGATCATCTCCCTTGACCTGTTGGGAATGCACTTCCTAATGTGTCCCAGGATACCACTGGCCCAGTTGTACCATTGGCCATTGGTGTAGCTGTAACAAAACTTACATAAAAATTCTTTGTGCTGGGGAGGTGACAAGCATTTTGTGCACGGTATGTGAATGATTTTGTTTAAAGCTGTTTTGCTCTTGTCTTTCCACTGAGTGGTTCGATTCTGCTAGGAAGGCAAATTGTTGCTAAATTGATGTAGAAGAGTTAATAAAGAAACGTGAGTATCTGCTGCCTTCTAAAATACCTTACTGACTAGTTCTGGTCAGAGCAAAGTTTCAATTTTTAAATGGGTCATGTTTTCACATAGAGAATAATATCAATTATTTAATTACTGAATCACTTCTTATATCAATTTTTTGCTGAGGAGCTGGCTGAGGAAACACATCTTTAAAACCAGCATATTTTGGTTCCTGATTCAGCTCCTTCCCATATAAAATCGCCATGGAAGTTGGTCACTATTTTTTTGGAGGAAGGGTAATACCAGATTGTTGCCTGTTTAACTGTCTCTATGCACTATTAGTGTGTAGGATGACCTTTGGAAAAAGATTTAGGCTTGGGTGGAGTGGAGCAGAGAACTGAAAACTTAATCCAAGGTACATGCTGTATGTGTTTGCAATTTTTATTATGGCTCATAAAAGTGGTGAACTTTTTGATTGCACTTGCATAAAATTCATTAGGAATACTTACAAACCTACAAGCACTAGCTACTGAGTGGGAATCAGGTGTGTGTAAGTGACCTGGACATCACAAAACAGTGAAGACTACTCTTGAAAACCAAACCAGAATAAATAGAGATATAGAGAATTAAAAGCTGTGTGATGACTAGATTTTTTTCACATAACTTTAATAAGTAATAGAATGGATGCTTTTCTAAACAGAATTGGATATATTTTATGCATTAATATTTTTCAAGCAGTCCTTTTATTAAATAAAAATACAGCAGATGTTATTTTTAAAGCTTATATAAGTCTACAAAGAAGATTGTACTATGTACAAAAGGGGTTTTTTTTTAATCTCTGGGTTCAGTTGACAATTGGTGATATAGAGGATAGTAGCAGATTTTCTGATCAACAGAAGCCTAAGACACAGATAAACCATACAGTATAGGCAATATATCTGCATTGCTGTAAAATAGCAGTAGGGCTTCCAGTTTATTGATAATTTGCTTTTGTTCTTGTTTGGTTATTGTTTTAAAATAAGTTACGGGTTTTTAGGTACATAAGAGGAAGTTGGAGAGTTTGTTTTTTTGGGCTACATTTTTTAGCAATGCTTTACTCGGACTCCTTTATATTATTGGGTTGTGAAACCTATAATCCAAACGTGTCCTCAGAATATAGGTGCTGATGCTTTACTCTTAACACTTTTTTCTTCAGCTAGTGTTCAGTACTGTAAAAGTGTTGTCTATTTCCAGTTGAAGTCTCTTGAAACACATCCAAAGCAAACTGAAGCTAGAAACTCTATCCATCACAAAAAATACAGGTTTGAAAAGAGAAGAAAAGGAGGAAGGATTAAAGGGGGAAATATGCTTGTTAAAATCTCGTGCGTTTGTGAGAGTGGTCAGAATGCATGAAATGGAAATTGAGATTTACACTGACAGTTCAAATCAGTAATGCTCATATACTAACTTGCAAGTGTGGGGGTGTGTTGCCAGTCTCACCAGTGCTTGCCCTTATCCTCATACAGTAGCTATCCTAATTTCCTCTAGCTAACCTTATTTCAGAGTCTGGTCTCAGCATACCTACTCACCAGACAGGAAATTCATCACCACTGGATTTGCTTGCATTCCACTGAATACAGAATTTTTTCAAAGATTTCTTCCCTTCCTGCTCAGCTGTTCATTGTCAACTCCTACTCATGAAATACTAAGTCTTAAAAGCAGAATACAAGATAATCTTGTTTTGATTTTCTGTATTCATCAGTAAGAATGTTTACATAGAATGGAATAGAAGGATATCTCTTTAAAAAATGGCTGTCTGTCTGACCTTGGTTTGTTGATTCTCGAGCTTTCTTTAAATTTGAAAAGGTATCAAATACCTAGGAGTTTTACTTAATACCAGCAACATGTAATAGGGTTGGAAGTCTTCTGCTCAGTCTTGTTACTCACAATTGCAGGAGTAGAAGTGTCATCTTTTATATGTATAGCCTGTGGTTTACATATTGGAAAGATATTTCTGCAGTGCTTTCCTGTCCTGTGCATAATCCTTTATAACTTATTTTTTTTCTCTGTCATTTATTTTAGGAAGATATTTGCATGTTCTTTAGCAGGAGTTTGCAGCTGAAGGTGGGGATGCTACTTGTATTTGTAGCGATGTACTTCAGTCACAGCAGTAATGGTGACCTAGACTTTTCTCTTTGCCACATCAGATATAAGCCACCTCATGTGACATTGGCAAGTTCCAAGTTTTTTGTAGTTTTAAACTAAGGAAATTATTACATAAATTAGAACAGGCCTTAATTAAGTTGTCTAAAGGCAAATATTAAGAACTCTGAGAATCCAAGTTGTGCCAGTTGTCATGTCAGTTAAATGACTATGGAAAACAAAATTTTTGATATCAGTTACTGTAGTGTCATTTTTTTTCTTCAAAACATAATGAAAAATCTTTCCAGATGTCACATATATAAGATCCCTTAAATAGGGAGAAAAACATATGAAATAGTTTTTCTTTCTGGATTAGAAGAGATTTTTGGTTTATTCTCATATTCCTTTGAAAAACACTAAAGCAATTTGAATTCCTTCAGTTGATAATGCAGAGATCCAGCACCTTGAAGTAAGCAGAACAGAAATTTTCCCAAGATGTGTTGAGGGCTGTGTACCTGTAAGCTCTTCTTTGAGCAGGCATGGTCCAAATTTGGAACCCTTCCAAGGGCTTAAAGGTTTTCAGAGAAACCTAAAACCACTTCGGCCCCCCAAAAGTGATGGTGGTGTTTATCTCACTAAAACATTGAATTTACCAGCTGCTGGCTGTTACTGACAGGAGCAGATAATCTGATTTACCAATACTTTACTCCATGTTGTAAAGACATCTCTTGATTGAGACTGACAAATTGAGTCATGCACAGCTTTGTAACTACAGGCTCTAAACACTGTTCTGCACAGAAAACGTGTTTTTAATACATGTAGTGGGCAGTAAGATAACAGGGCACTGGTTGGCACACGCTCTAGTCCAAGTGCTAGCCCCTGTCACATGAGGATCCTTGCACTCGGAGTTGTAGGTGTAGGTCTCTCTTCCCCCTGGGGTGACTTTCTTAGAGGACAGTGCAGAGAAGTGCTGGAACTTCAGATAAGCATCACAATGATACAGATCAGCAAGAGGCAAATTAAAATCAAGCAGAAATTCACAAAGAGCTCTTGGAGCCTTTGGCGTGCTTGTGGGTTGACCTCAATAGTTGAGGCTCTCCTCAGAGCGGCGCGGGTCATGTGTTGGACCTTCTCCATGGCAACAGGAAAGCAGAGGGCACAAATCAGAGGTTTTAGGAGTGCAGGAAAGCAGAGCAGCGGTCAGGAACAGTGCAAAGTGCCTAATATCTTCTCTTTTTGTTTTAGACAGAGCTGGAAAGCAGGAAAGCAGAGAATTAGAAGTGCAGAAGCGTTTTTATGAGTGCAGATGGAGATTGTTTTCAAGTTCTAAAAAGTCTGAAATAAATAGATTGCTTTTACAGTGGTTTTAGGTCAAAACAGGATTTTAAAAATTTGGGGTTTTAAGTTTAGATTTGTGCTGTATTGTGCTTCTCCTCCTGAAGGCTACTGAGCACCTGCTTCTTAGCAGTGTTGAGTAACTGTGCTATGGAAATCGTGGGTGTCTGGGTTTTGCCCAGATTATTGCTTTAGATCCTAAGCTCTCTATCTCACACAGTCTGTGAAAAGGCCATGGCTGATTGCCTTCCCACACACACCCCTCTGCTTTATTTGTTCAAGCACATGTGAAAGCTTGATGATAAGAGTAGGGTCGCAGATCTTTCAGCCAGGAGATATGGCTAGTCCTGCTGGCTGGTACTGACACGGTAGATAATCTGATTTATCAGTACCTTTTTCTGGAAGGGAGGAAAAGAAATCTTGTTGAAGTATTTCCATTCCAAGTAAAAGTTCTGTATGGTGGGCGATCAAAAGCTAATGCATCACTGCTGTAGGGAATTTTAGTATCATAGTTCTCAACAGACAAGACAGAGTAAGGGCTAAATGTTTTTTTATGCATGTAGGACAATGTGTTACAAATATGGGTGCAAAGGCAGAGGACTGCTATGAGGAACAAAACAAAGAATTTACACAACTTTTTCTCTAAAGTGAGTGTTACATTTAAAGTGTATTTTCCTCCTCTTTAATGGCAGATGGAATGAGCAGGTATCAGTTGTTTTAAAACTCCCAAGTAAGTAGTTGCAGTGTAAAACCCTCCTGTACAAACCTTCCATGGCAAGAAGCTAGCTTTGATATATGCTTGTTTAGCTCATGGTGAGTTGGATTCTGAATGTAGGCGCTGTCACAATGTGAAAACTTGGTTTTTAAAATAATGATGATATATGCATCTGTCAAACTTTGTTCCTAAAGCTGCACTTGCCCCTAAATATTTTATGAATTTATATTGGGTTCGTATTTTTCACATAATGCATCTCCTTGTCACCGCTTTATTTTTTTTTGTTTGCTTGTTAATAAGTGAAATTATATATGCCACATAAAGGAAAGTAATTGCTTAGATGTCTGCTGGACAGATTACATGATTATCCTGACTGAATCAGATACTTTGTTGCCTATGAATTTGTCTTTATATGTGGCTAAAATCTAAAAACCTTAAAAGGAAACAAAAGTGTCTTTCAGGCTCTTCCTTTTTTAATCCCTCCATGTTGGGCTGTAGAGTCAAATGGTACTGTATGAACAGAATACATGTGTTTTCAGTGGCAGTGTTGGTATTTAAGAGAGACTTTCAAAAGCAATCATATTGCACATGGTTATTTTAATACCTTTAGAGGATTCCATGTGATGACGTCTCCTTCTAAAACTGAACTTCAGATTTTGTTATGATCTTTTGAGCTGTAGTTGATCTTAACTTTATTGCAAACAAAACATACACCAGGAACGTACTCTTGTAGTGACTATAATTTTTCATCTTTGTTTGACTTTTTGCTGTACCTGTTTTCATCTATTTAAGCAGTTAAAATGCTTGCCAAGTATATCCTGCTTAGCTCTTTGCTGGCCACGATCTGTCCCAAGTGCAGTAAAAGCAAGACATGCACAGGAATTCTCAAGTCTCTTGGCTGAATGCACATTCATTCTCCCAGCCCAGTACAGGCTGGAGTGCATTAGACTGTTTATCTTCTTGCAGACAAGTCCCAGTAGATGAACAGCTAATGGATTTACATGGATAGAGAAGAGTTTGTGTAACCAGCTTGTGTGACAGACACTGCCCAGAGAATAGCATTTCCTGCAGGTGACTTCATCATGGCATCTTACGGCATTTTTTCAAAGCCGGGTGTGTGCAACTCTTGTTCTTTGAGCTGTGTGTGACTTGCTGCAGCAACATACATCTTTCCTGATTGGTTTTTTTCCTTGGGGTCCACAGAAGTATTGGAACAGCACTGATGTGTTCCTGTGTACATGCACAATAAATGTACATTCCATTTCATGGGCACTGCATTAGGTGTAACCGCACTCGTGCTGGCACCTGCACTGCTGTGTTGCTGCGTATGTTTCACTTACATGACTCAAGGGCAAGGCCCTGGGGCTCTGAGGTGCTTCCATAAAAAGCAGTATTAGCTGGTTGGGCATCACAGATGCAAGGTCAAAATAGATATTTGGGCACACATGACCACACAGCTGACACAAAAAGATCTCAAAAAATGAAAGGTAGCGTAAGTTAAAATCTCTATACCTATTACAGCTAGAAAATGTTGTAGAGAAGGGATGAGGAAAGGAGAAAATAGATTGATTTGAGTTTCTTGATTTAATAGTTTATATGGTTTTGGAAGTTTTTGAAACATCTATGTGTTGTTTAACCTACTGCACCTATCTGTGGGATAAGTTTTCTTGTAAGCAAAGAAGGGCAATTCTGTGTCGGTATTTCAGCAAGTTTGTCTTTACAAGTGCTCATGTTCAACTAATAAACACATACCTTGCTTGTTAATCCTCCATGGCGCTGTCACCCACCTAAAGTGTGCAGAAAGAGAAACAGATTCAGTAACACAGCTGCATATGGGTGGCTATCAAGGTCAAAATGGACAGCTTGGGAAATAATTACACAGAAAGAAAGACTGATCATTGTCACAAATAGTAGCTGCTCTCTGCTGTTCAATCCCCCGTGTTTTAGGCCAATATAAAGAAGAGTTGTGTGTGCACACACCACTTCTTGAAACAAAAGCGCAGCAAAAGGGCAAATTATATTTGATATTTTTTCGAAGTCACAAAGTGCTACTCGTTTGACAAGGCTGAGCATCACACAAGAGGAACAGTTGGCTGCATTGCTGTGCTGTGTTTTATCAGGGCTGTTAATGGATGTGCAAGGCTTGTCTTAGGCACAGAGTGAATCTGCAGGAAGAGGACTGGTGGCTGACCCTGGATGTTACTATGTAGGGAATCCCCTATACCCCATACTTCAGAATGAGTCACTGATCACAGTTATTGCTTCCCACTTCACTGACATGTGACTGTTTCCCTGATTTGTATTAGGTTATTTTTATCTTTGTTCCTGGGTGCCCTTCACAATGAGAGGGGGTATGTGACCAGAGTGAAAACTGTGGGCCACGCTCATTCCTGGTGCAACTGCATTGACTCCTTTGAAGTCACACGGGATAAATTTGGCTCCCTTGGAAATGCCACAGCCTGTTTCCTGTCATATGTTCACTAAATGCAGCAGTGATATCAGTGGAATAGAAGAGGTTTGACTTATTTGAATTCTTGCAGTTCCACATGACCAAGTGAAGCCCTCAGGGGCACTGTTAAAAAGTTATGTTGCATAAGTCTACTGCATAGATTTTTATAATGAGATGTCCCAAAACCCCAGTAATTCACTTCTGTCCTTTGAAAAGAAATGTCTTACTAACCATAAACATAGTGATGGAAAAAGTACTATAAAGTTATGTTGATTGAAGATTTAGACACTGACTTGTGGCATATAATGCCATTTTTCAATCATATGGAGGAAACATTTCTTTGGGATGGGGAAAGAAGCAACAATTCAGCTCGTAGTTTGAGACGCGCTGGTAACAGGAAAAGCAAACTCATTTTATCCTTCTCTTTACCTTTTGTCTGTTTTGTACTGAAGTGTCATGTGTGTTTCAGAGAGCATAGGGGAAGGCTCACACTTGAGATTCTTTTTTTCCTCTCCCTCTTACAAATTCATTGTTATACAGTCTTCCTTCTGAGTAGCTTTGATGTTCTTAGTGTTCCAAGAAGCAAGACCAACAGTAAGAACATCTACTCGTATTTCAAGTCCGTGAGAATGTGAACAGTGTAGGTGACAAGGAATTACACTGATCAATAGCTGAGCACACCAGTCATTTTGGGTTTTGGAATTTATCCTCATATCTTGTGGATAACTGGGACTTCTATGTGTGCTGGTCCATTAGAGTAGCCAGTGCTTTGGGCTAGTTTTTAAGTTGGTTAAATTCCCTGCTGCAGGACCATGCAGTGGGATCTTGGGCAGGTGCTTCAGTCTCCATACTCCTGGGTTCCCCTCATCAAAATAACAAAAAATGACTGTATAGCATTTCCAGTCTGTTGGTGTGATTTGCCTTATACGTAGTAAATTTCTTCTGGGAAATTAACTCCATCCTCTGCTGTCTTCACTGAGTACCTAACAAGTTGTTTCATGTTGAGTTTTAGCTTTGGTGGTTCATAATGTCCCTTTAACAGGAAATGATCTAAGTGCAATTTGAATTGAAGTAAAAACTGAAATACATCTAGCATGTATAAAAGGTAGAAGTGGAAGAGGATGTTCCAAATTTTGTTTTTAACCTCTAGCAGCTCAGGGAACAATGACATGGCATTGATTGAGAAGGATATAATAGATAAATTCAACTTCTGAGAAGTTACTTGATGCCAGGAAACTCCTGTTAAGCCTTTCTTCAATCTCCAGAAACCAAAAGCAATCTTCAGTTCTAATGTGTCTTGTAGTTTTAGGGAACAGAACTTTACTTCCCTGCGGGATTTTTTATTTCTCCAGCTGGGGTACTTTTCTATTCCTGAATCAAATTATTCTTAAAGCAAATTAAAAAGTTGCTGTTGTAGTTCTGTGGGTGTATCCCATGAATTTTTGTTTGCTGATGGTCTGGAAAAGTAGTGAAAATCACCTTTACACTACCAGTTACAAACTGATTTCAGTGAGTTTCCTGCTGTACAGTGGAGGCACTATATTCCTTACTTTCTCAGAGGATGAGAAATAAATGCAGCTTTTAAAAATAGAAATGTGGTATATACATAAATTTGAGTCTCTCTTAAATACAAATAACAATAGCATCGTCATCTTGACAAATGAGTAGCAAAAAAAAAAAAAGACAGAAAATTACCAGCTGTAAATTAAATGCCTAATTTCACATTGATTTGTAACACTTATCAGCTGCCCTGTAGCACATGCTTCTGTCATGACTGTAGGTTGTTGTTTCTCAGGGTTTGGATGTCTGTGACATGGGATGTTTTAAGTGCGAAATTTTAAACTTTAATTAAACAGCTGAGCCACTCTCTCATCTACATTAAATTACTGAACTCTGACAGGATAAAATTGAGATGATGGGGCAGCTAACCTGCTGTTGCTATGGGGTGCATTCCAGCTTGCAGTAAAGAGCTACCTACAGCAGTTAAGTGTCTCTGTGTATGTTCAATCCATGTGTGTATGCATAAAGTCTGTATTTTTAAAGGTCTGCATATGCAATACTTGTGGTAGAAGAGAAAGATTCTCTGGGTGGTAGAATAAACCTTAACTCTTCACTTGAAAATACGTTTTATGTGTAACTTCAGCCTTGAAAAAAAATCTGTCTCAGAATCTTCTTGCTCTTTGTAGGCACTGGGAGGTCTGAAGTGCTGCTTCTGCCTACTGCAAACAGCTTCTAGAGAGCTCTGTAACCGATTGTTTGCCTTGGGAGTAACAGCATGTCCAGACATTTCTATCACTTGAATATTCAAAACTGGCACAAGGCTGCTGAGCACAAAACCAAGCACCTGGATTTATCTTTGCCTGATGCCTACCAGTCACTAATAGGGAAAGGAATTAGGTGTATTTCTTCACTAACAGGGAAAACACACCTCACAAAATTAAAGTCTGTATTAAGTTTGTCTCTTCTATAACCAGAACCATATGTAGACATAAGTAGTAAGGTGTGAATTGATGAAAGGGGGGAACATGATTGTAAGGAGCATAAGTACCTTAGAGACATACATATTCATGAATCATACTTCTTTTTAAAATATTTGTATATGTAAATATTAAATGTTCTCTATGTGAAATGTTTCTGTGTGAGATGCACTTTTTTTCAGTGATTTTAAAGCTGGGATTGTATTTCATTGTACAACATGTCTGTGCTTCCCTTAGAGATAAATGGGTTATTTTCTGCATTTGAAATTCAGTTCATGGTGTTACAAATCCTAGCTAAATTATTTATCTGTTATTAGAAGCAATCTAGGACAAGTTGTGTTAGTTACAATGAACAACAGGAGAAAATAAACTTTTAATGGATGTCAAAGCAAAAACACTACATGGGTTCTGCAGCTTGAACTGCATTTAGAGTAACATGGTATAATTTCAGTTCTAGTGCTGCTATAGATCACTTAAATTTTTTAAATAAGGGTAATTTTTCATCATACAGCAAAAGAAAAGGTTTGCTCTCTCAATGTGTTAGATCAGAAAAATGTTTTTCTGAGTTAATGGTGAAAGAGCTTCTTTACCCTTGCTGGACTGTGAATAGGCAGCTTTGGGGAAAAAAAAGCCTCTACGAGACTTTAAGTGAATTATTCTCTTTGTAGATTTTGGATTAAAAACCAAAACCAAACAGACAAAAGAAAAACCAAGCAAAAGGTATTAAATTTAAAAGGAAAGATAAAGGTGTGAGAAACATGATGAAGCCTTCTCACCTTCTTGTGCAATACCACCTGTATAAATCATCTACCCAAGGACAGCCGGTGTCCCATGAACATGTAGGAAATCCTGTTGCCTTTACTGTTGCTGAAAGACTCCCCACACAGCAGTATATTTTTGCCTTAGAGCTGTAATGCCTACTTTTCCATATTTTTGATAAACAGTTAAAACCAGCTGTTAATTTGAGTAGAGGAGTTTTTTGTAGAAAAGTACAGCTACAGCGTGCCTTCCTGCAAGAATTAAAAGCATTACACAGAAGAGAGGTTCCTTACCTCTGGTGTGAGTTAGTGAAGCACAGAGGAGCTTGCTCCGGGCTGTGGGACGAGCCTGTAGATCTCTGGCAACTTGTCCGAGTCTGTGACCAAGTGGTGGAAACAATTGAAGTAGGCTGAGAGGAAAAAATAACAAAAGTTTCAGAGGCAGGACTCACAGTGTCACTCAGCAGCTCACAAGTTGATTGGTCCCATGTGCCTTCTGACACAGGCAGTGGCTCCTCTAAACTTGTTCCCAGCAGCACCTTTCCTTTTGTGAAAGGAACTGAGTGCCAGGGAGACCACCTGCTCAACCACAGGATGAGGGAATCTGGCAAGTGGCATGCTTCAGTGGGGTAGTGAAGGGAGCTGCTTGCTGACTCCCTGCCTTTTTTAAAACAGGAACTTAAATGGGAACTTATGCAGGGAGCTGCTTTGGATGTGTGACTTTTGCTACAGCAATGTTTCTTCGTCATTAAAAAACCTAAATAGTGAGGGCTGTCATATTTCTTTTGGGTGTTTAACTTGGAATGATTTTCTTTTGTATAAGGCGATTTTAAAACTACACTTTCAATATATATAGTTTTGATAATTCTGTTACACAGCTGGTATTCAGTTTATAGTGTATAATGAGTGCTTTCCAGTATCATCTTTCTTCTCACAGTGCTTAAACTGAAATAAATTTTTTGTATTTCAAGTCTCTTCCAACCTTTAATATGTGGGTTAGAGGATTTTTTTTTTTTTCCAAATAAGATCTGGCATATATAAACTCATCTCTGAAATTCATCATTACTATATACTTTTGAAATATTTATCTTTCCTTTGAAATACACTTCCACATTTTTTCTTCCCTTCCCACTTTTTGCGGCTGGAAACTATTTAAGTGAATTTTTTGAGAACCCGTTCTCTTTGTTTGGATAAGAGTAGCAGCTTGATGCTACTTTACAGGTTATTTTATGTATACTTTCCTGTGTTGAGAGATGACAACACAGTGCATGTACAGAATAGGTTCTGTGCATCCAGGAAGTGAAGGATTTACTGGATGTGAAAGGATTAAGCTGTCAAGTGTGCAAGCATCCAGCATCAGGCTTTCTGTGTGGATGTAACTGACAGCATGTGCCTTTTCCTGATTTGGAAATTGTACGCAGAAATACAGAAGCTCAGCCTAACTCTGAATGCTTACGGATTCAGTTTTGACAATAGTTGTTTAGCATAGATGAGTCCTTGGCTTTAAGCAGGACCCCAGACAGAGTGAGGGTTTTTGGTTTAGTTTGGGTTTTTTGTTCCCTGGAAGCCCTGATGCAGTACAGAAGTGTTCAAACCAGAGACAGAAGGGCGTTGGTGGTGATGTACCACCCTGTTTCTAATTGAGCTCTATTTTTATTTTTGTAAATACAGTTTAGCTCTTCTGCAAATTGGTTATATCATAGTTGAAGTTAGTGACTTGCTTTTAGTATAATAAATCTGCCTGCTTTCAGTTGTCCTTTAATATCAAACCCAGGAAGTCTGGGGTCATGTATTTCAGTTGAAAGTTAATTGAATATCTTCACAGTGAGGAGTGATGGTTCTTTACTGGTGCAAAGTGTTTCATAATTCACTTATTATGGCATTATTAACATTATAAATCTCTCACAGTCAAGCAAACTGTATTTGGCTATTTTATGAGGAAAGTTCCATGTTTTTATTGCATGCTGTCATCCAAGAAAAGTGCTAGCATTGGATTGTTTGCTTTTTGTAAGATGTAATATGAAACTTGTACTATTGAAATTCACTCTCTGTATTTTGTTATGAAGTCCAACACCCAGCACTGCAACAGCTGCAGTGCTGTTCCTCCCTTGTACCAAATCAATATAAAATTGTCATGTTACTTAGTTACACTACCCCAGATCCTTGGCTCTTTTTGCTAATGAATTGGAGCTTTTTAGAAATAAGGTACCTTAAGAGAATTTGGTTTTGTTTGTGAGCTGTTGACACAGTCATAGCTTGGTCTCCATTTTAAAGACTGATACTTAAATGTGCAAATTAAGGTTTGCAATCACACTGAAAAAATACTAGGATTTCATGAGAAATATAATACATGTCTTCTCTAAATGTCTAACTCTGATAAGAATTTTAAGATGGAAAATGTATTTGCCAAGTAACAATAACATGTGCAAGTTCAGACCCCATGAGTGTTGTAGATCTTGTATTGATGTTGTTTATCTGAAAATAAGCTTGTTTAGGAACACTCTGGTGAGAATATTTTTCTAGTTCAGGTTAGTATCATTCCCTAGTGTAACTGATGGAGGTTTTGGTGGGGTTCTGAAGCAGGTGCCAAAGTACTGCTTATGGGACATGTCAAGTCTGACAAATACAGACACGATATATAAGCACATCATTGTACTGTTTTCATTCACTCCTGGGTGAACAGGTCCAGACACCTGTGGATATCAGAAAGGAAAAGCTTTAAAAAAGGAATCTGTGTTGGAGGTTTTGGTCTGCTGCATTTTGTTCTAGGGAACAAAAATGTGCAGCTGTTGCCTGCTTGACCTTAAATGGAGATGATCTGGGCTTTCTCCAGGGGGATTAGGAATCTACCACTAGAACCTGTTTCTTCTCAGAAATTATTTAGAGATCCGGTTGATGTTTGGGATAATGTCTGAAAAGAGACGTGTTGTACTTCAGCATACCAGCTCCTTTATTTATATAATAATAATAAAACTTCTATTCACACTGATAATAATTTCCTGGATTATTTTTGCCGTTCTTACGCTAGTTTTCAAAATTCCAGCTGTAGACACTGGCCACTTGTATAATCTGTAAAGAGTTTGCGGTGTCGCTATCTGGTCCGCTGATAATCATGACTCTGCATGGAAATGGACTGTGACCCAAGTCCAATTATTTATAATATACAAGTAAAGAAATTCAGTGCTAAGTCTGCGTACTCTGGTTAGTGAGTTGTTTCGTGGTGCTGCTGCTGTTTTCTCTCAGACTGCAAAAGTACCTCTGTGATCTCACATGGCAGAGGTTCTTGTGCTGCACGTTTGGCTTAACGGTAACAAAAAACACAGAGAAGGGAGAAGCGAATGCTCCCACAGATGTGCACTAGTCTGTGTGTATGTGGGACACAGTAGCAGATGTTGGTATTGAAGCTGAACTCTAAAATAAGATCCTTCCTTTTTGTAAGCAGTAGTTTTCTGGCCTGATTCTGCGATGGGTAATTGCTTGTAGCCATCCAGGTATTAGCAAATGTGGCTTACACAGGACCCTTTTTGCCATTCTCTAAGAGAAAGGACCTAGCTAATGTATCCTTCAGTTACCTTTGTGCTGCGAGCCTAATACAGCCTAAAGGGAAATGTGAGTTTTTCCTTCCTTCAAAAGTGCAGGAAAATCAGTGTTTTCAGTGCTGATGTGAACAGCAATCCAGAATCACAGCAGATAAGGTGACAGCCTAATCAATTCAGAGATAATAACTTCTTTAATGCATTTGAGGTTTTTTACTTGAATTTGATAGACTTATGACCCATTTGCTTGTATGTTTTACCTGATGCCTCCTTTAATGATTATCTGACTTCAGTGAATCTCGCATCTGTAATCTCAATATCTTCTGGATTTGTGTGGAACAAGTTGCCTTTCTGAGACTGCAGATGTTCCTGCTTTTGTATAGTGAGACTTACAGTCTTCGTTAGTGTTACAGGAAACAGCTCTGCTGAGAAATCTAGGCTTTGCATCATGTTATTCTCCTCTGGGACAAGATGTATTTAGATTTCCTAACCACTGGACAGACATTAAATTAGTTTGATCTTCGTGGGTTTTTTCTTCTTTACAAAACAAGATGAAATTACTGTTTGAGGCTGCAGCTTTAAAAGCATACCATTGCAAAGTGATGTAAAAAAAAGTACAAAATAAATTAATAGAAAACTATATAACTTGGTCTGAAATATTTCTCATTTTGGGAATGGTGAAGGCTCTCATAGTACTAGCTATCTGATTTGTTACTGACCAAAGACATTTTTGGAAAGGTCATCTTGAATGTTTTTGTTTCAGTTGCTGTTACTGGCATGAACCTTAAACCATTAAAGTAGATCTCAGTGTGCAGAAGTGTGTCACGCCTGTTTATTGTCTTTGGTGCTTTGACCCAGTGTTAGAAGAGAAGGGAAACAAGAAGTTTTGCCTGGCTCTTGCTCTGAAAATCGGCTGTGTCCTTCTTCTCCCCATTCCCCTTTAGGAAGCACTTACTTCTCATGGAGACAATACAGTTAGCACAGATTCGACCCCTGTAGATGGTTACCTTGTTCTTGTAAATATCTGGTGGCTTTCACGTCAATGAGGTGTACCTTTTTACTAGGTTAATGAAGGTCAAATAATTTACTAGTAGCAGTTACCTGCAATGATGCCAAGTGTCAAAATAGCAACATGAGACAGGATAGGAAATTCAATGATCTTCATTACAATGAAGGTTCTTTATTACTGTGAAATGCCTGGGGAAACTGTATTTTGGTGCTTACTAGTGTCCTCAATTGGTTAAGCTGAACAATGTGCTTTAGGTGGTGTGCCGAGATCCTTATACCTAAGAAACTGTGTTGAGTGTCTTTCAGATAAACTGTTCTGGGAAGCACAGAGATTAGTTGTGTTATTTGACGTGTTGTGAGTGATAGATGAACAGCGGGACAAAGGCACATGAAGGAGAGATAAAGTTGGAAGACCACGTTTCAGTTGCCAAGTGGTGGTGCTGGATTATCTCCACTTGAAAGGGGAACTGCAGAATTGAGGATAAATGATTGGGCTTCAGCTTTTGCTGCTACCTATCTTCAGCTGAAAGTTGTCCTAACAGAAATGCATAAATATTGGCCAAACGATGAATCTTTGGGCAGCATTAAGAAGCTGAAGGATTCTCTTGTGCAGAGTATTGCAGTGATCACCCTCAGGTAGTGTGGAGGGGCAGCAAGTAAACCAGTGGCCTCAACATCTTGCCTCACTGGGATCTTCATTCAGATCAACATGGAAATGACCTTTTAAAGAGGTTTCAGGCTAATTTTCAGTTGGTCCTACTTTGAGAAGTGGGAACCAGAAACACCTTTCTTTCTCTTGCTTGGTGTTACAGAATGGGGTGTGTCTTTTCTTCATTTCTTCTGTCCATTGTTCTGCAGTTTGGGGTTTTTTTTCCCCCTTCCCTCTATGGAGTGACTATAAATAAGACTAGCACAATTCCCATGGTGAACAGCTATCTGTTGCTTCATATCTTTGTTTCATGCATTTCGTAGCTAAAACACTAAGTGTTTTTTTTTACTTCATCAGAAATCACTGAAGTTGAAGTAGCAGAATGTCTTTTCCCTCTTTGGAAGTGGAGTGCTGATTCAGAATTACTTTTGCAGGAAAAAAGCACCCCAGAAAATTAAGATCTTGAATTTCATTACCTGAGAATTTGAGGTACAAAACTTCATATTTTTCTTTATTCTGTTGCAGAATGTGCCAAATAAAAACATGGCTCAACTCCTTGGTTCAGATCAGCTCTGAGTAGCATGAAGAGATTTCCTGGTCTTGCAGATATTTTCTGACTATGTATTCTGTTTCAGGCAGCTGCTTCCTCATAGAAGTTCTGTTGTCAGTCACTGGAGCGTGGAAGCTTTGTCAAGTGTAGTCTCACAGATTGTTTTGGCTGTAGCTGCCTGACCACTGAGGTGACGTGGAGAGCTTTTTTCCTGCTTTTATGACTTTGTTCTTATAGAAGAAACTATTTGATTTCCTCTTTTTGTGGCCTTTATTGAAAATGATTTGGTTCTATGGTTTTGAAATACAGTCCTCTGTGTCAACTGGTTATGTGAGTACTTGGTATAACATAAGTATTGACATGTCTGTGAATTAAAAAATGAAAATGAAGGTAGTTCATTCTGAAACATGAATTTTCCCACCTTCTAAAGGAGCCTCCTTCAATCAACACATATTTATTGTTCTTTAGGCAGAGGTAGTCTCATTTGTGTCTGTTAAAACCAGTATTTTCCTTACAAAATGGTATCCACACTAGAAAATCTGCCGTGTTTTGGTGCTCTTTGAAGAGATGTGGACAAATTGTCTTTGTTCTTGTCTCAGTTTCCTCTCTGAATAATAAGTCTAGTTTCTTTTTAAGAAACTTGGAGACCTACAAGTGACAAGTACTAATTGCTGGTGATGAAAGTGATGTTTATTTTTTTTAATGTGAACTTCCACCCTTTCTGCCTATATAAAGAAGGTGCTAGGGCTCCTCCTGAGTTTATCTTGTAAGGAAGGGAAACACCTTCACACACTGACACGGATGTTCGGATGCACCCTTACATCATACTTCTGCTTTTGCTAGAGACAAGTGTGTTTCAAGTACCCCTCATAAACTCAAGTGGAAAAGGTTCAATCTGGATTGAAGCCAAACAGTTCAAATATCCGTCACTTACTCCACACACAAATTATGTGACTACCTTCCATGGTTGTGCGGTTCCTGGTTTCACACACAGTCCAGTGTTAAATTGGCAGCATTTCTTCTGGTTATCAGTGATGCAGAAGTTTCAGGCTAGGATTTTCAAATGTCTGACTTTTGAGATTCCAGGACCTGATTTGTCAGAGGTGCTGAGCCTCTGTAAATGTGTCTGCAATTCAGACAGTCATGCAAGTATGTGGTGTCTTCTTGCGAGTTTAAAAAAAGAAAAAAATTCCTTTTTTTAAAATTTTCAAAATTCTGGGGTAAGTGACTGAAATGTTTACGTGATGATATATCACACGTGATGTTGTAGAGGGATGGTGGTAGAATCTCTGCTTGAAGCAGTTTAATCTTCACAGTAGGTCCATGTGCTGTTCTGCTTGGTTTTCTGGCTGAAACAGCTGATGCCTTCTGGGAAGAATTCCTGCAGTTGGGACAGAAAACATGAGTATGCCTCTAATTTTCCCATCCATGGAAGTTTTTCAAGGTAGTCACCAATAAATGTAAATGAGTACTGTACTCACGTGCAGAGCTCTGATGTCCACAGATCTTACTGACTCTGCACGAGACTGTTTTAGTAGGGAACTTGGTTTGGTCTTCCAGTCCCTGGTAAGGCAACTTCACTAAATCCCCCACTTGCCACTGTTTATAGAGTATCCTTGTCTTTTTTGCCTTGTTGTTTTTTAAATCTGTGTTTGTGGTAATAAGAGCTGGAGAAGAACAAAGGTGTGTGTGAGGGGATGTCTTTGTTACTGCTAACAATTTTGGTTTATCAGCCTAAGAGGAAGTGGAAGAGAGTATTACCTAATCATTCCTTCCCCACTAGCTATAACATGTGCAGAAGTTGCATCTGCAAAACTTGGAGTGCACGTTCCAGTAATTTCACTCCATTCTTTCTGCAAGTGCTCATAGAGACCAGCTCTGGATTATGGTTTTTAGATAAAATGTACTTTCTTGAGTTTGTGGGATTCTTGGATTCGTTCTAATACAAATATTTTGAATGTTTCTGCTTTATTTCAGTGGGATTTTTTTGTTTCTTTTAAACCTCAGTTAATTGTGCTGAACATTACAGACATGGCTTATGCTTCTTGTAAAGTCATGAAAAGCTAAAGCAAATGGAATGCAGGAAAGGAGAGGCTCCGTTTTCTGGTTTAGGGGCCAAAACCCTTCACAGAATCTAGACATCTTCCATTTGAAAAATCAAGACCCTTGATAAAGAAATTACAGAGCATCACTTTCCCCAAATGTATGCTCCTGCTTCACATTAAATTCATAGTGGCTTCCCTCTCTTCCAATATGTTTGCATGTTTCATTACGAAAATTTGGTGCTCTGTGCTTATAAGGTTTTTCTAAGTTTTCGTTTCCAATTACGGCATCATAAGTATGGGTTGTTGGTTTTTTTCTCTCATATTCACCCAAGTTGCACTCCCTGTTTGTTACAGGAGGGCTCCTGTTAGTTTCTGGGCAAGATTGATGGCCAGTTCTGCTCATCCTTGCAAAGTTTGTGCAGACAGGCAAAACACAGATCCTTTTTGGATTGCTTTCTAGGTCACTTTTTGCACCCACCTTAGCCATGAGCAGGCATAGTAAGTAAGGAATGAGCAATCAAGACTGGCACTCAGTAAACTGGTATTTGTAGGTATTAGCAATGTACATTTAACTTAAAGATTTTTATAAACGATCAGAACTTGGTTGAGGATGTCTGAGATATTTTATGGGTCCTTCTATTCATGATTGATTTGTACCAATTATTCCTTTTTTTTTAAGCTGCTTCCGTCTTACTTGTACAGTTCATAATTTTTTGTAGTGAATAACGTGTCCTGTATTTATGCAGCACATAAAACAATGGTCTTTTTGAATAACTATAGTCATTTTTTGGTCATGCTGCTTTTCAGGACAGAATAAGAAACAAAAAGAAATAATAAATTTAACAGAAACTTCAACTAAAAGCTTAAAAAAAAAAAAAGTTGTTCTTGTGGAAACTCCCTTTCATCTCCAGATGTTTAAAATTTTTTTTTATAGTAAAGAGCATTTTAATTTAAATGCAGTGGGAAGATAAAATGAACACTTAATAAAACAAGTGCTTCTATACTTAGGAAAGACCCAGTTGTTATCAGTGGAAAATTCCAGGCACTGTTGCTTTTAACGTCATATTAAGTGGCACCTAGAAGTGTTTTGTGTTCATAACATTTGCCAGAATATAAATGGAAAGAATTTATGACAGAAATAATATTGGTGTTGTGTGGAGTATGAAAGAATGTTATAACAACACATAAAAGCAAGCGAAGTGTGGCTGTTCAGGGAAAGATAAGCAGAGGAGGCTGTATCGTCATCCCGTGTGCAGCTCCCGGTTTCACCCTTCAGGAGCACAGTAACTTACAGGGCAGGGATGAGAGAGTCAGGAAAGTCAGGGAGGACTGAGTGGCTGAGTGGCTCCAGCCTCCTCTAGGAGACTGCCCTTGTCTCTGCTCTAACAACATGCATCCCTGGGGATCTTGCAGTCTTCTCAGAGTTATTGACTTCTTTGTCATTGGAGGCTTCTGCACAGTACCATCAGGGATGCTAGAAGGAACAAAACCTTGCCAGTTAAGCGGTGACCAGGATTCCAGTTCCCTTCCCTTACAAATCCCCTGCTATATTTCTGCTTTATTCAGGATCCCCTGCTGAATGCAGATTCTGAGCACACAGAGATCTTACACATGCAGTCTCTGCCTGTAGGCTAGGACTGTGCTGCTGGTCCTGTGTGTGCTTTCGTAATTTGTATAGCTGACACAGAAAGGACTATTTTGAAAGATAATAAAGTGCAGGAGACTTTTGGTTTTATTCTGTTATGCCACCTTCATGTGCAAGTTCCTTTTCTTGAACTATTTGCTTATCTAAACACCAGGTGTTGGTCAGTAACTTGACAATGTCATAGCAACTGCATAATAAGGTTTTTTTCAGAAGCTTTGAAAATACTCAGTCTATACAGTGATACTTTTGGAGGGTTGGGCAGTGCCTGGAGTTGAGATGATTCAGCTTGTGGTCATGTTCATACTAGTCCAGCACAAAGCTGTGCCACTGCAGAATGTGTTGTCTTGTACACTGCTCTCCCACTTAAGAGTGTGTGCCAGCGCTAGCTCTCACATGGCCTTGTGCAATGAATCTGGTAAGAATCTGACCAAGATACAAATAACCCTCATGTGTGTGGGATGGAGGGAAGAGTGTAGGACTGGGGCTGTCAGGAGGGAGCTGAAAGGTATGAATTTTTGAAGTGGTGAGAAGAGACAGGAGAACAGGCCCCCTCCCTTTGATAGCAGTGTACATTTACGCCACATTTAAGTGACCACGTGATTGCTATCAAAACCCTGTAACTATGCCATCAGTAGAAAATCTCTGCTTGTTTTCTGTTTATTGAAAATTTTTTCTTCCATGATGAATAGCTACCTGACCTTAGCCTTTGTTTTCTCCCATCTCTTGTAGTATCCCAGCAACCATGTACTTGCTATGCTTTGCTCTTAATTCGTTCGTAAGCTGTTGTGCGAAGGGACCATGTCCTCCTCTCTTGTTGTGGTTATCAGACCTGACCTTGGTAAAGTTCAGAAGCCTCAGCTGCAGTATAAACAACGTTGGGAAGAAGTAAATACACAAATAACATAACTTGCAGGACCGTCACATTCCTCCCAGGCTTACGAGAGTAAAATCTGTGAGGTCTGAATTAAGTGTGTTACCCTGTGTGCAATGGGGATTTCATTTGTGAAGGAAGTTTTAACAAACGTGCTTGTAAAAGTGTAATGACTAGTGGGAGTGCTGCTTTTAGGAGGCATGTGAATGCTATTACTGTTTATTCTTCTCCATTTTGAAAGCTTTCCACTTTCTAAAAGTTTATGATGATAGTGGTGGTATCTATAAATAGTATTAGCATTTTAATTTTTATTGGTAAAGCTTTAAAAAGTCATACAACAGATGTAGCATTCATGCAGTTCGAGGTGATCCCTTTTAAATTGAATTTTGATTCTTGAATTTTTGTCTATGAGGTTGGTGCCTAACTGTGATTATTCTGCTCTTGGCATAGTGTAGTCAGTGTGTCCTTCGTCACATGTATGCATAATTTAACCCTAACACTGAAAGGAAGTCCTGATGTGTCATCAAGTAAGGACTGGCTTCATCCAGTACAGATTCTAAAATCTTAAAATTTGGATCTTCTCTCAGTTGTTTGTGATATGCTTTTGCTACTTTTCTCCATATCTTTAGTTGGTTTGATGGGGTTTTTTTTTGTTGTTGTAGGCTGGTTTTCATTTGTTTGTTTTCTCCTGGTACTCTTATCCCAGATTGCCTTATCTCAAATTTCATTCCATCAACCTTAGTTTACCTGGACTCTCAACCTAGGAAAGAAGATCTTTGCTGTCTGATTTCATGTTTCTTCAGCCTTTGTGATATTTAGCTCTTTATCATGAATCACTCTTTCTAAGCTTTTTAGTCATGAAAGTTTCTCTTCTTTGAACATGCTTTACTGTTTCAGTGACTTCCTGGTTCTGGGTGTTGTACTACCAGACATACTCTTGCAACTGGGTTTATCCAGAGCTGTTTAAAGTCATTGTTTTATCCTTCCTTCACCCCCTTTTTCTGTAACCTGACATACCATATATAATGCAATCGTGACTTGCATTAAGCTGATTTTCAGGCAGGTTAAATTGTAAACTCCTGTCAAGTTTATTCTCCCTGTTAGTTTTGGTCCCTCTTATTAACTACTTTGCAGGTTGTATGTCTATATAAACTATGTGTTTGGGATTTTTTTCCAAGCCTTATTGATTTTTGTTTTGCTGTTGGCAGTGCTAACCTCTCTACAATACACTCGTATTTCCTAGTACCTCACCATTTGATGGTGTTTCAGTTTTGATTTTAATGATGTTTTCCTCATTTAAAAAATTCCCCAAAGAACACCACATGTACCGTGGCTGAAATAAAAGTCCAAGGGCATGATTAGATGTTCTTTCCCCTGTGACTGCTGGAAATTTGTGAAAGCATAGCAAAATGTGATACAGCTTAGGTGTTGCTGCCAAGAAATGTAGTGATTATATCCTGCTGAGCAGAAACACTACCTTCCCTAAAAGGCAAAGATGGAGCAGAGTTATGCAGTAGGTAGGTGGTGGTGAGATACAGATACCACAAATTAGGGATTCTTGTGTGTAGTCTTGTTTTTACCCAGCTCAGAATCTGTTATATTGTGGAGGATTCAGTTTTGTAGCTGTTTTTCTGCAAGGCACAGCCTTTCTGGATAAATGGTTCCTTAAAATTAGGGCCTTATTCCATGATTGCAGCCTTCTATTGCTTTTCCTGCATGAGAGCCACCATCCCTGTCATCTTTTCCTTGCAAAAGGATGAACAATTTTTTGAGATTGTCTGAATTTTGGGAGAGGTTCTGAGCTGAAACTCCGCCTGATGTTAGGAAGAAATCTGGGTGGAGAGGAAGGGATGGATAAATCGGTTTTTTCCTTACCCAGGATGGGGGGCTGTTACAGAGCTCCTCAGTGACTGCTGCTCTGCCAGGGCAGATTTAATTCTTTTCCCATCACAGGTGACCCATGCGCAAGAGGCATCTCCGTGACAATGCTGCATTTGGGCTTGCTGCTGCCACATCTACCTCTTCTTTCTCCCACATCATCCATCCAGTGATCTCCCTGAGGCACAGCCTGAGGGGTCACCCATATTTGTTTCCTCAACTGTCAGTCAAAAAAGGAATTCTTAGCTCCTGCTGACATTGGTTGTGTTGATTCTTTGCCTTGGATTAGCTGTGGATGCAAGGCATTCTCTTTCTGTTGAGTAATGCAGCGAGACAAGAATGATCCCTATGGACAGGAGTTTATGATAGCATAAGGCAGTGTAAGCAGTTGTCCAGAAGGGATCACTCACTTGGCATAATTCTTGGTGCTCTTCTAGTCGTTAGTAATGGACTGTGAAAACTTTACAGTTATAATATGGGCAGAACTATATTATTTAAGCTGCAACTTTCACAAAAAAACCCTTTCAAGTACGTTGATTTCTTTTTTTTTTTTTTTAGCGTAACTATTATATTGACATTTTTGGACTTCGCCTTTACTTAGTGATGTTGTAAATGACATCATTTGAGGTGATACAGCATCCCCACATGGAATGCTGGGCTGCTCTGTGTGCTGAGACACTGATCTGCTTCAAGCAGAAACTATGGGCATATTTGGGAAGATAATTTGCATTAGCACAATTAAAAACCCCGCCATATTTGACCTAAGTTACCTAAATGTTGTTACACTCTGTCCACAGAAAAATTGTTTTTCCGCTGATAATAAACATTAAATTATCAGTAAGCAATGTCTCTTCCAGCAGTAAGTATTTGCATCTAGGTTAGTACAGCAAAGATTTTTTGTTTTTTTTTTCCCAGCAGCTGACTTTGCCTCAGCAGTGACTTGAAGGCTTGCCAAGCCTCTGTCACAAAACAAGCTAGTGAGGACCTTTGGATGTCACTGTGCAAAGGATACTGTTCTAACTGAACAGATGTTCTCAGGACAAGGCTGATATTCTCAGAAGAGGTGCCAGGTGACAAGAATAGTTGTATTTTGTAGGACAGATAGAAAAGAATGCTGTGTCTTTCCAGATGGTATTTTGTTTTGTAGTTGTGGACGAATTCAAGTTAAGGGCTTGGAGTTGTGGCTGGCTTGCTAAATATGACTCCTGGAAGTGTATCTGGTCTCACTATTTGGTTTGATATCCTTAGGAGACCAGATACTCAAATGTAAGCAGACTGCCTGTGTGTTACCACACAATTCAAAGCAGCTAGAAAGCTGTTTGTAGTAGTCAACACCATGTGCTCATAAATGAGTGAAGTGTCTTGTTATTTTGGGAAGTGCTAAGAGGTATTTTTAGTATATTCTTTTTCTTTTTTTTAATTGGATGAAACATGGTATCAGAGTCAAATGTTTTTGTTTCTGTTTTCATTTGTTCAGAGTGAAAAATTGAAGCACACAATTTTAATACAAAGTAGTATTTTATTTGTTGTTATGTGTTATTGTTGTTATGTGTATACAGCATGTATATACTCCATAGAATTGGGTATAGTCCAAAGTTAAAGCATCTCAGTGAGTCATCTATGGAGGCCTTATGTTTCAGATGTAATAAAAACCCTAAACTAACACACTGTTGTTGGTATCTAATTCACAAAATATTACTCTGTTCTTAACTTTGCAAAACTCATTGCATTGCTTTTCAGCAGCCACAGTATTTAAGTGACTTGTATAGTTACTTACAGTACCAAATTTGAACAGTTTTTTTCCAACTTCAGTGCAAATCACTAAGTTTGCAGAGGTGCTAGATTGAAGTAAGGGGCTTGCATTGAAGAATTCTCCTAGAGAAACCACCAGTGACTTCCAGAATGTCTTCACTTAAGATGGGTTCATATTTAAATAGTTGTCTTTAATCTCTTAATTTTTATAGTTCAGTCTTAAAGAGAAAATTCATCTTGCTCAATAAATTGATTTGGCTTTATAAAGCCATATATTTCCTGTTCATCATGTCAAATGCTTGTGAGTTTTCTTTTGAGTAGAGAAGGAAATTCTGGCTCTGAAAAGTAAAGATCTAATCCCAGCTGCAATAAGGAGTGTTTCTTTCTTCTTTTTTGACTTTAGTGTAATGGTGTTGAGGTGGATGTAGGAAAGCATTCATCAGCACTGTAGTGGGAAAAGCAAAGGAAAAAAATTCGTAACACGAAGTCCAGTGATAGTTCCTGATGTTGTCACTTTGTAGTGCATGTCATGGCGTGGGTCACTAAGAGAGACTTTCACTGGAACAGGTTTGTGTTGGTGCCTCTTAATTCAGCCAGTCATATGTATAACTAATACAGAGCAGTATGTGACAATCCCAAGGTATTCTGTAAGCACCAAAGATGACTTTGAAGTGATGTGGTCTGGATGGGGCAACCCAGGCAAAATAAAATAGATTCCATAAGCCGTAAAGACTCTACATGTGTGTTACTTACGGGAAGAATCATGACTAGGTATCTTTCCTGAGTTTTATTAGATCACTGCCCAAACAACAACAAAAAAATATTATATCACCAGTATAGACTTTTTTTTAATTGGCATGCAGTATTTTGTGTGTAGAACTGTTGATGTTTTTTTTGATTTAGTTTTTGTTTGGGTTTTTTTTTAATCATTCGTAACTGATCTTGGTATTGAAGCTATCCAGTTTATTAAGCAAAAGAAATATTCCCTGAAGCAGATTAAAACTGGGGGGGATGGGGGATGACATGCTGTGGGGATGTAACTGTCTTGAAAGATTTTTAGAAATGGTAAGTCTTGTCATCTTATCTGGTTTTAAGTTTTAAATTAGAATAAATGGGCAGAACTATATCAGTGGGCAAGCTAGGGATTGAACTGAACTAGACTGAAAATACGTTTTAAAGTTACAGAAGAGATGTTGTGAGGAGTTGGCTCCTGACTTAAGTACCTCATGGTATTGGGGTTTAAGCAATGAATTCTTTTCAGTCAGTGTTACAATTCACAGTGAAACTTTGGTCAGAAGCATGGAGTGCAATTGTTTAACTTACTTTAATTGTTGATGATATGTCTTGGTCTTAATACAGTTTGTTGTAATTTCAGATGAAATTTAAAACATTGTAGAGCCATAAAAGAAAAAATAGCCTGAAGTCTATTTTTTTTAAATACCCGTGTTTTAGCTTTTTTTCCATCTGCTATTTTTAAAAATGTAGAAAGACAGCGTAGTCCAGGATGCTTCTCAGATAATAAAAACAGTAATCTTTTTTCAGTGATTCAAAAAACTGGTGAAAGATTAAATGATACTTCATGGCAACTGATGCTGGGATCCCTGTTTGATCACAGAAGCTCTACCTTAAGCCTTCCCTTATGTGAATTCCTGATGCAAATATTTGTAATAAATTTGTAATAAATGCTTTCTTAATTAAACATCCCAGTTCGTTTTTTACTTTTCTTCCAAACCGTGATGGTGTTGGTTCATATTCAGTTCAGTTGTTGCCCACAGTTTGTTGTGGGACACAGAATATGGCTTTTATGAAAATGAATAGAAAGCCTGAAACCTGTTACTTGTGGTACTTTTATTGTCAGAAACAGTTACAATTTAGCCAGAATTATATTCCCGTATTCTGTATTTTAAGAGCACACATGTCAAGGGAAATTTCCCTTTCTCTGTACTCCAGTGTTACCGGTGGGAGTTGAACGGGTTGGTGGCAAGTGTTACCTGCAGTTACCTGCAGGTCTAAAGTTATCAAGCAATGTTGTTTGAAGTGCTACAGGGATTGCAATAGGATATGAACATTTTGTGGTCTTCCTCTTGATGATGTAGTGAAATTCTAAATGAGCTTTTCATTCCAAACTGCTTTCAGAGCTATGAATTGTTTAGTAGAGAAATGATAAAATCAGTGACACTGAGCTGAAGTTTGTTTCAAGAAACTTGTTTATAAATCTAGTTGTTTTATACAAAGCAAATCTAATTAAACTGAAAAACAGTCCGTAGGTTTCTGTAAGAACAAACCACTTTGTAAATGCTGTAATATGTAGGACATTATTTACCTTCACTGTTTTGGGGACTAATCCTACAATTATTTTAATGCAGGTTTCACCTGGAACATCTCGTTCAAGTTACCCAGCTACCAGCTATCAGGACTCCAGCAACTGGGAATCTCTAATGAAAATTAAAGAGGGGCTGCTGAGACAGAAGGAGTTTGTGATTGATCGGTAAGTACCCAGCTCCTGCTGCATTCATTACATTAGATTAAGTAAAAGCTACAGTGCAAAAGCTGGCTTTCAGGAGAGCTGCTTACTCAGTAAAGTTGTTAGGTTTCAGTCCAGCCACTATTTATGCACAAATTTTATGCACAAATATGTATAAGCTAATCCTGCTCGGAGAGAAGACTGGCAGCTGGCCTGAAGTCTTACACAAAGTTGGAAATGTATTTAGGAGGTTTAATGCCTGTGGAGTGGAAAAGGAACAGTGAGCCCAACAGCCAGTTCTGCTGTCAGGTTCCCCTCTTAGGTTCTTACCAGGCTGCAGGTTTGTATAGGACATCTTTTCTGCCTGTAAGGTCTTGGAAGTGACTTGCAAGATGAAAATTGGTCAGCTACATCGTGCTGATTTTCTTTTCCAGGAAAAGTACAGAAATGCAATATGTTTGAAGCCAGTTGATAAAGCTTTGAGAAACTGGCCTTTGTAGTAATAGTCAGTGGTAAAATCCTATTCAAATCCACATACAAATTGTTCAGATAAAAAAATACTAAATCCAGAATCTTTATGCCAATAAATATGTAACTTCTTATTAAAATTGCTGTCAATCTGAATGGACCTTAATAGCAACTCACCGCTTTTAAGTTTCTAGTACTGGGAAGATTATGCTTGTGCAAGATCTGTTCATTCCTCTGTTGCAACAGAGTGAGGAATTGCCATGGTTGAAGGTGTTTCTGTCCCTTAGCAGTCTGGCCAGTACCTCTGGAGGCATTTCAGTGATGGAAGTTGGCATCAGGTTGCCTGGTTTGATGTAGGATGTCAGTGTGTGTTTACCTGCTGCTGCAGCAATGATGGGACTCAGTTAGGAACTGGGCTCTCCATCCCACTCTGCCAGCTCTCCTGTGGAGGTGGTGATCTCCCACGGGGGTAAGCAGTTAAAATGGAAACATCCTTGGCTCTTGTTTACATCTCCTCTGTCAGAGCCTTTTGATCAGCTGCTTAAAGGCCATCTAAATCACAGTGTTTTTTTCAGGCTTGCTATGTCAGTAGTAAAGCTGTAGTAGCAAACCTGCAGCCCACCTCCTGGGCCCCGAGCTGTCAGCAGTGTTTGTGAGTACATTGCCCTTGGTGCCTGAGATCGTCCTCAGTGCCTCTGCTGGGCTTATCATCCTCTGCACTCCACATGAAGGCTTGTTACACACTGGCAGCTAAAAATGCAGTTGGTGTTGCTCTTCTCACGCTGGAAATGTGTTTACAGTCAAGGGAGAAGATTCTTAAGGGACTGCTTGTAACCTGGCTGCCTGCTAATGGTGCTTGATACTGTCCATGTGGGGGAAAGAAAAGCTGTTTCTTGATATCCAGTGACGGTGTGCTAGTTCTTTTTTTTTTTAGAAGTAATTTCTTTTGTGTGACTTAATGATAGTAAATACAGTTCTTTCTGGATTTCTCACCAGAAGTCAGCTGAGATAATTTCTTTTTATTCAGCTGAAAAGGCAAAATACACTCTGGAAGCTATTGAAGTGGAACAGACCACTTAGTGATGTTACATATTTAAGCAGATACTTGGTGTTAATGTTGTACTTTGTAATAATGCAGTGTAACAATACATCACAGAACAGGCTCTTTTTTGAATATTGAATTTCCATTTGAGCAAAATATTAGCCTGAAAAGTTATTTTAAAATGAAATAGAAACATTTAAAATAGATGGTTTGTATTTTGAGGATTAGTACAAATCAATGTTGCATATTTACAAAGTTTTTACAACAGATTGTTTATTTTTTTCTTTTTTTTTTTTTTAAGAACGGGTAGTGCTTTCTATGAAAAACAAAAATACTTTTGGTTTCACTCATGAAGAAAATGGTACATATCTGCTGTACAAAAACCTTGAAATAGAGCTCCATTAAAAAGCACTAGTGTTACATTTCATATTAGATGGGGTGTTAATAAGATTGAAGTGTGAAAACTCCCTTTCTTCGAGGCACAAAGCAGCACTAGGTGAAAATGTGATATTACCTATATTTAACATGTGGGAACAAAGGGCCTTCTTGCGCTGAGCTTCAGAATCATGTTTGGGAGTAAACCTAGGTCTTCCAGCTCTTGATCTTCCTGAGCTTAGATTAAACTTCTTTACAGAGTTTGAATTTATTTGGGAATAGTGACCTAAAATAAAAAATACGAAGTTTGCTAATGTGTAGTTAATTCAACATGGTGGTAGTTAAATTACAGAATTTTTGCTTTGGGGAAATGGAGGAGGAATTAATTTGTTGACTGAGGTGTTTGAGACTGAGTAGGTGTTTGAGAGAGCCTTTGTACCTGTGGTTTTCGTGGAGTTTTAAAAGGTGTAATCTGCTTAAGTCATATGCTGAATTTACAAGCTGGTAGTTGAGGGGACAGAAGCTCGGGAGAGGTGAGTTAACCTCCTGCTGCCTGTAGCCAGAGGAGCAGGACAGCTGCTGGCACGGTGCTCCAGATCCAGCTTTTTGCTGCTGGCAAGTACAAGGAACAGCTGGATGAAAAGACACACACCAGGAACACCCCCCTCTTACCCTTGTCACCAGCCTCCCCTTCACCCACAGGGTCGTTAACCATCTTTTTAAGGTTAAACACTCTTTTGTTGGGAATTGTACTGGTGTCCCACTTATCGAGGAAGTGGAGGAGATTAACATCACACACCTTGTTCTGCATAGTGGTGCTTAAATCTGTGGGTAAGTAGGAAATGGATGCTCTGTCCAGGGTAGTATCTTTAAGCTTTTCTAGCTTTATCTTGTTAAGAAAGGGAGGAAGAGCAGATGAAGGAAAGTGAAACATGCTGCCTGCTTCCCTTCTTTCTACACAAAGAGGCAAAAAATTTGGCCCTTTCAGATTAGATTATTAAATTTCCTTGTTTTGCGTTGGAAATCTAACAGATAGGAATAGTTGCAAGTCAATTTCCAATGGTTATAAGAACAATTCAAGGAATAATGCTTAACAGTGTAAATCATGGTGTTTGGATACTTCGGCGTGTCACTAGAAATTCAAGCATTTTTAAGTTTTTAATATCCCAAACAGCCACTTGAGCCTGTGAATGCAACAAGTAGCTTGATTTTTTGGTCTATATGCTGTGTTAAACAGCAGATTTAATAAAATATAAAAGAAATTGATTTATTTTGTGTAGTCTGTTCAGCATTTATTTTAAGTAGTACACAGCATAAATGAGTGAGTTTAAAAGTGGTTCTGGTTTGCTTTTTAAAACTGCTCTAGGAGTCACTGCTGATTTAATCAGTAAAAACCTGAAATGTTTTTTAAGTCTGCTGTTAAGAAAATGAGGGGGAGACTGTGCTTTTAGGAAGCGAAAATGTGGTGCAAGGAAGCCAGCCTGCTCTGTGTGTGCATACCAGAACACAGTGGCACTTCTTAAAGGTGTGTGTCGTGTTTTCTCCACATAGGAACTGTTGGTACAGGCCATGAATGAGGTCGTAAGGATTTGGTAAGAAGAAATGTGCTGCTGTAACACTTATTACTATAATGTCTGTCACCTACTGTATGAAATAATTGGATTATATCATTGCCTTACTTCTCTAGCAGCTTGGTATGTAACACTGCATTATATTTAGCACCAGAGGGAGCCAACAGTGTTCGTATTGGTTTAGAAAATTACCACGTCACATTTTAATTCTTCGTGTTGCTCCTGTGTTCAGTATGTTAACACCACTGAAATTACAGTGTTTGGTGCAATGCTGAATGTCTCTTGAGACTGACCTGCCACTGTAGATGTCTCTAGTGTGGTCCTGGCAGAGTTTGCCTGGCAGGGGCAGCATGTAGTAGGTACATGAATAAATGCCAAATATCTGGACATATGACACAAGCTGCTGAGAATAACACTGAGCATGCAGTGTTCTCTTGCAGGCAGCATAGATAATGAAAACTAACTTTTTAAGGAAAGGTAGATTTGGAGTACAATTTTAGTGAATAGCTGTTATCTCTCAGAGCATAACAACGTTTATGTTCTTAAAACAGTTGCTAAATCGTTAACCTTTTTATCTGTATCTGAATTAGGATTAGATGTTTCCACTGAGCCAAGAGAATTAGATTTTCTTTGCCTTGTATAAAATTGTCCTGACTTCAGTAGATGACATCAAATTGTATGTGCTCTGATAGTGATCATTTTAATGGTAGTATAAAGCTGTAATTCTTTTAATTTCGATTGGCTTGTTAAGATCTGCAGCATTAGCATATCCACTTGAGTGATAATTTGATGCCATTTTTGAGGAACCTGAAGCTTTATTCTGCCCAGGTGGTGGGTGCTTGTGTGTGTAATAGGGAGTCCTATGCAGGGAGTGGGGCTGTGACAAACCTCCTCAGAGTGCTTTGCTGTGTAAAATACACTTTGCTTCCAAAAAAGCATGAAAAAGATGCCTTTATCTTTTTCCAATACCAGCAGTCACCCAGGTAACTTGTCGGTGAGACTTCTGTATATCTTGAGCTGGTAAACTTTCAGGAAGGTTTTCTTCCAGAGTAATTATTTTAGCTGTTTTAAAAGGTCACTTTTTCAGACGTGAATGCTAGTAACGTTGATGAAATTAGTTTCATCTAACAGACTAAATCTTGGCAATAATGTAGGGCTAGAAAGGACCTGTTTAACCTGACTGCCAGGCTGTAGGGAAGACAAGCTGTAGTGCTGTCATTAGATGTTTACACTACTGGTATCTGCAATACCAGATGTTCTACAGCCTTTCTGTGTTGGGCAGTCTGATGATTATGTAGGTCAAATGTTAGAAAATTTTTCCTAATATGATTTAGTCTTTTCTCCTAGGTAATGTTCTCTAGGCATCAAGTAGTTTTTTGTTATTCTTTGTAATTCTTTGAGATCTCTCCAGTTGATGAGCACATCTTCCCTGAAGTGTCCAAAGTGGCCATTGAGGTCTCCCTCAGGCTGAGCACTTGTCTCTCACTGGCCGTGGTTGTGTAGTGTTTACTTCTTGTGGTACAACGTTGTGGAGTTTTGGTCAGCTGCAGTCACAGGTACTTTTCGGTGGAACTGGTGCTAAACTATTTTATATTGTGTAGATTTAAGTATTTTTAGGAAGTTCTAGTATTTGGCAGAGCTTAGAACAGCAGGGGAGGTGCAAGATTTGCTCTGTGTTTGTCCTGTCAGGAGACTGCAGAAGTTGAAGAGCTCCCACCATGGGAAGGAGAGTGCAGTCCTCTCTCTGAAGGTACTTTTCTGTCTATGTCCCTCTCATTCCTCACCCCCTCTATTAAGTAGCCCAAAGCTTTTGAGAAAGTAGAGTTGGTGTCTGTGCTCTTGCCTGCCTTGCTTCAGCACAAGTTCACCTCCTGTGGGTCAGGCAAGTATTTCAAGCTTCATTCAATTCAGAAAAGTCTTTCAAAAACACCACAAAAAAACAATCCATACAGATCAGAGATCATGTCTTGACTCCCAAAGGCATTGTTCCCATCTTCCCTTCAAGGTAAGCTCTGCTGTGACTGGAAGAAAAGTTCACTTGTAACAGCTGCACAAAAAAAGGAGACTTTATCGCATAGGAAATTTGAGATCTTTTCTCATGAGCTTTGCTGATGTTGGAATTCTTTGGCATTATCTTCTGAACTCTGGAAAACATATTCATATTGTTTTTAGGACTCTGTGTACTATGGATCTCTTTCCCTATCAGTACTCTGCACGTCTGAACTTACGGTCCCAAGAGATTGTGCCTCTAAAACAAAGGGATATAAAAATTTGTATCCAACTTCTTAAGCAACAAAACAAAGCAGCATACATCCAGCTGCAGTATGGAATAAATTGTATCTGTAACACAGAGGGATCCATGTTGTATTTTATTTTGCATCCTGATTCTGCAGAAATCTGCTCAGACATTTTCACCTAAAGCAGCAAATTCTTGTTAACTTGTGACTTTTGAAGGTAAGCATCAATTGTCATTTGGTTTCTTAAGCAGTTACTAGTGTCCCTTCTGTGGTGGAGGAAGCTCTGTTCTAAAGTCCCTGAATTGTCTGAAGATACTGGATCTGTTCCTTGACTTGGTGTATGGGACTTATATTTATTCTAATTTAAAAATTAAAGTTAAGAAAAGTAACTTAGAAGTTGAGGGGAGGAAGTGCTTCTCTGACAGGTGTTTCTAAAGGCTCTTTCATGTTAGAGTAAGTAAGGGGTAAGATGGGCTTATGGAGAATGGCGGAGCTGGTCCCAGATGCAAGAAATATGGTTTATTTCCAGACAAAGGCATATATAGTGTCTGTATAAGTATGTGTCCACACTTGTCCTGTGTGAATGTGAGAAAATTATGTGAATGTTGGTTATGCCATACAAATATTTTTGAGACTTAAGGAGAAGCAGTTTGTATATTAAGAAGTTTATTAATGCTGGTCTCTGAAGACAGTCCAGGCTTGTGCACATTCTGTGTGTGTGTTTCTCTGCTATCCCACATCCTCTGTGCTGACTTGAGTTTGCAACGGGAATTGTTTGAGCTAAAGAACAGAACTGCAATTGAATCAAAATAGAGACCTCCCCCTCTTCCTATTGATACTTCAGTCTTACGGCTCTAACTTTATTTTTGCTCATTTCAATGGATTCAGTTAGGGTCAAGTAGCATCAGAAGTTTTCCTCTGAATTCTACACAGCTTTGTAAGTGGAGTCATAGGAGGGGGCATTACGAATGGAAGTATCTGTGGCAGGCAGAAAGACAGATAAGGAATACTACTCTCCTTAAGTGCCAAGGAAATACTTACACAGAATCAGCATCTTCGGTAGCCTAGTCTCTAGTGCTAGGATTTCGTGTAGGAATGGTAGCTGGTAATTCTGAGAGAATGGTACAATCTGCCATGACAGGTTTTCAACTTTTCCTTCCTAACAAAATATCATTGATCTGGAGTAGTGAAACATGGTTGAAGCCTTGCAATTTTGTTCACAAAAATAAAGAATGTTTGAGGTAATAGAAGAAAAGGGAGCAAAATATGTATTTACAAGACCTGGAAGTCAGCCAAAGTCATTACTTTGTGAAAGTGATAGGGTTTTCTGTAAATAATCTAGCTAGAATGTAAATAGCTAGCATGTAGGAACTGGGACAAAGGAGCTGTTTAGGAGACTGTAGAGCAACACATAGCCACTACTTGAGTCTTGTATGTTGGATAACCTGTCACTTCTGCTGAGCTCCCTCAGAAAGAATGTTCCTGGGAGCAGCACAGGGAGGATTTGATCTCAGGTTATTTATAAATGGCTGGAGGTTCAAAAAATGGGGTGAAAAGGCATAGTCCAGGGTATCAGTGAAATTTAAAAAAAAAAAAAAGATAATGAAAATATAGCAAGTAGGTAGATTCTGAAGAAAAAAGAAAACACCTTTAAATCATTATACCTGAAGAAAAAGACAAGATGTCTTCAATGCAGAACTCCTCTGGGTAATTGCAACAGTCTTCTGTGTACCAGGTGGTCTTTTCCTACCTCAAGAGGAGTTTAGATTCTCTTTCTGTCTGTTTGTTTCTGCACTGCCACCCCCAGTTTCTGGAGACAATATTACACCTTGAGGGACAGCTGGAAAGATTTATGTCAGAAGTGTTTATGAAAACAATGTTATCAGTCTCATGTTTGTATTAATTGATTGGATAGAATATTTACAGTTTGTACATCTTTTAATGCCATTTCCTTCTGATCAGTTTAAATAAGGAAAACTAAAATGTCCCTTCCAAAAGGATGGTTTTTATTCTTGCCTTTTGTGACCTTCCCCCCCCCCCCCCCCCCCCCTCNTTTTAAACAAACTTCTCAGCTCTGAGTCCTTTTGGCTGGTTGTTGTTGACTTTGGATCAGGGTACTGCCTCCTCTTCTACTTCAGTCTGAGTAGAAGGGGAAGGGGTGGGTCAAGACAGACACTTTAGGTAAAATAGTGTTTTTTTCCTTTTGGACAAAGAAGCTGAATGAAACCATGGGAAAAGTGCCATGACACTTACATAATACACCAGTAACTCTTCTTTTGCTGTCAACATAAAATTGTAACACTCACTTATGGGGAAAAAAATAAGGACATTGGGAAGGAAAGTCATTTCCATGGTACCTAGGTACAGTACTTTCATGGAACCCAGATGTGTGAGGTGAGGTCTGGTTTCTGTGCACTGAAGTCTCAAGGCTGGGATCCTGTCAGATTCCCCCATGCCCTGAGCTCAGGGCACAGCCTGTGCCCACTTGCACTGGGATGGCTTCTGGGAGCACTAAAGGTTGAAGAGCTCAACAGAAACTTGGAGGCACCTAAATGCTAAAGGCTGATTGTATTTAGTTTTGTTTTTTTTAAAGTGCTGGGCTGATAGATTGGTAATAGGGAGGCTTCTGGGGACAGTGTTCCCACTGTAATAGGCAACCTATGTTTTTGAGAGCAGTTGAACTTTTTAAATTCCCTTTGAATAAAGCTCAGAGTCTCTGTTTATGCAGCAAAACGTTTGTTTCTGGGTGCCATGAAGTTAATGTTGTTTTCAGAGAGGCAGTTATGTGAAGAAGTTGTGGGGTCTACACATTAAAACATTTCTAGAGTGTGTTTTGTTGGCAAGGTTATATAATGATGGAGAGTTTTGTGCTTTGTGAAAAGAAGCAAGCTAGTTAAACTCTGTGTTCTGTCTCATCTTGGGTTAACTTGTCTCTTCATTTTTCCAACAGGGATTTCGTAGGGTAGGGAAAGGACTATGAAAGGAAATACGGTAACGTAGTTCAAACTACACGGGTAGTTAAAAAATATTTTAAAACATATACTCCAGGGTGTAGTGTTCAGGGTCTCGAAATCCTGCCTGGGAAGGAAGGCACTGCTAAGTCACAATCAGCCATAAATGGAAAATCATATAATGCTTTCAAGGGGTATGTGACAAGTGGATAAATAATTTTAAAACACATGAGGCAAAGAAATTTTAATAGATCTGTCTAGGAAGTAATAAGGTGATAAAAAATGAAAATTTGCTTCAGTTCATAGGTTTGGATAACTCATACTGAATAATTTTGGTCTCTGTGACCAGGCATACACAGAAGTCATCAAGGTTTTATATTTTCTCATACGATAATACAAACCCTAAGGCTTTTATAAGGTCTGTTACAAGTTAAGGGCATATTCTTTTACCTAATCTTCCAAAATAAGTTGAAAGCTTTTTGTTTGTAGTGCCATCTTACAGATGACAGCCAGAATTGTACACAGTCTTCCAGTGTCACATACTCCTCCTGTATTTGTACAAGCTTGTTCCATCTAGATACTAGAGGGAACAGGGAAGCCTCAAAATCACCTGTGCTGATACAAAATATTTTAAGACTTGCTATGGAGTCACATAAATATGTTCAGTTGCTCTCTTCGTATTCATTCACGCTGAATGAATTGTTCTAAGGTACCAACAAATGGCAACTTATACATACTGGTTTTCCATTCATTGCTCTTCTTTACAGATATAAAAATAGGAAAACAGAAAAAAAAACATTCTCATCATGTGTTCTTTAACACATCTAACTGAGAAATGTGTAACTTCTACTGTATTCAATACTTTTAAAATATTAAATTCCTGTTGTAAACCAAATAATAGGAGTACAGTTGGCTGATGACTAGCTAGAAGAATGTGAGTAGCTAAAATGGTCCCTTTAACTGGGTTTTGGCATCCTATTAAAATTCGCAGTCGGCATCTTTTCAACTAACACATATTTCATGTTAGTTTATAGATTGTAGAATGCATATTTTGTATACACATGCTAATGTTTCCAAGATGCTGTTCCTAAACATAACCCTTCCAAATTTTAAAAAAAGCAACAGATATTGATGGTTTTCTGTATACTTTGCAGGATTTGCTTTTCCAGTGTGTGCACAGGCAGCTCTTTTCCCTTGAAGTTAATCTGTATTTGCTGATTATCTCTTCTTAAGATTGGGTTTAGTCACCTGGGTTCAGCATCAATGTTTCCAGAAAAGCCAGTCATACTCTATACTTAGAAGTGAAGCTCTGAGAAAAAAATTTCATGCTTGCATGCAAATATATCCTAGGATAAAAAAGAAGGAAAACTGAAAATTAACGGCATGCACAAAGTTGGTTTTAAGTTTAGTTAGAAGGTCTCTGTGTGTTTCTGGTGGGTGCTGACAGCTCCATTGTGGGCTCAGGTTTTGAGGTGCCTGTTGCTCCATGGAGAGTCACTGCACACCTTATGGGGCTGTGACTTAGATTGGGGCAGAGAGCTGGCAGGTGTTTGCCCTGCAGTCATGCCTAGTTCAAATGCAGTCATGATTTAAACAGTGATATAATTTGTGTTATAATTAAATAATGATACAATGCTGATGCTGTTTCTGCTGTACACTGGCCAAGCAGTTGGTGCATGGTACTTGTTTTAGTACACAGTGCAGTGTTTTACCCTAGGGGAAGGTACATCTTATGTAAAGCAGTTGACTGAGAAAGTCTTAAGCAAAGCAAAAAGCAAGACCTTGCAGGAAAGCTGTGCTGACTATCTTATATAATGGCCTTTTCTTCTTAAGTTCTTTCTGTTCCCCTTGATTTGTAAATCTCTTCAACTTTTGTCAAAAGTCAGCTCTGGTAAAGAGAGGGGCCAAGCAGGAGAAGTCCAAGTAAAATGAAGGTGCCATTTTTGTTCGGTTTTGTTCTGCTTTCTGTATGCTTTTCCCTGCTTATACTTCCAACCCTAGCAGCAAATGGCAACAGAAGCCTCCCTCAATCCACACAAAATTGACAGCGTTTTCAAACCATGTTTCTACAGTTGCAGTCTGGCTGCAGTGGGAAAAAGCCCACAGCTAGTGTGGATTCAGGATAGCTGAATACCATTGTTAATGTATTCTTCAGTATAAGTCTTAAGGTCTATGTTTTTCTAATCTCTGTTCCATTCCTTTTTTTTTTCCAAATTAAATTTCTGTATTACAGGCAAAATCAGCAAATTAACAATTTACATCAGAAGATAAGGGAGAATGAAATACGAGCTCAACATGCAAGACTGAGCCATCTTGTGAACTGCGAAGAACCGTACATGACTAACTTACAGGTAGGATGAATACTTTCCTCTTAGCAAAGCTTTCCACTGCCCGGTAACTGGCACCTAAAAGCATGCTCACAATTTTCTGCAGGCCAAAGTGTAGAGCTTTTGTGATTATTGACAGCTGTGTAATTGCATAGCTGTGAATTGTATAGAAAATACCCTCTAAGTGTTGTAGTTTGCCTTATATTTGCAGAAATCTAAGTTACATTAAAATTTTGTCCATACTCAATTTGAAGTCTGATAAAAATGAGATAGCAATGTGACACTGTAAGAGTAAGAGTTTAATAGCATGCATGTATGGTAGTCCTGCAGGGAGATAGTAGGAAAGAAAATAGTTTGATAGGAGAGTATCTGAAAATAACTAATGAGAGGTTTTCTGAAGAGGAGGAAGAACTGCCCAAAGGATGGTTAGATTTTATGGATAGAATAGATGGAGGAGATGTGAGAAGGAAAAGAGGCTGGCGGAATACCTTTTGACAAGACACCTGAAAAGGATATGGACTTGTACTCCTAGGGAAGACAAAGGGAATGTCTGGTGGTATTTTAAGTGTACTTGTCCTAATTTTCATCTGACTAGCACAGGTATCAAGTAGCATAAGGATGAGGTAGGAAAGGTTCACCAAGAAATGCAGATCAGTGTGAGGACTGTGGCTGCTTGCAGCACACAAATTCCATCCCCAGGACTTGGCGTGTCTAAAAGGCAATGCAGCAAGGGAGTGTGAAAGGCAGATGTGCAGAGAGAAATAGCTTTTCTGTCCCTCTTTTATTATGTTATCTTTTTCTGTCACAATCACTGCACTAGGATCTCAGCTGGGTACTTCAGCATGACATTATTTGTGTGCTTGGAATAACACAGCTGTACATCAGGTGAGAATGTGGTTTGTGTGACAGCAGAGAAATTCAAGCGGAGCCTCAGTGTGAACTTAGGTATACAGAGACTTTTTGAGACATCTGGAAATGTGGCTTTTGATGCTTTCAGATCTTCTTTTAGAAAATACTTTAAAATCTGTCTAGATTATGAATTTTTATTTTTGGGGGGGCAGGGGAGAAGATGCAAACAAAAAACCCCAGACAAACAAATGAACAAAAGAAACAATATCTCAGAAACGGAAATTTTAGTGCACGTATCTTAGTATGTTACACTTCAAATAAAGCAGCAGGTGCATTCCTCTTCCATAATTTAAAGAAACTTGGAAGTTTATAATGTATTTGGGTTTCTGCTTGATTTGTGTGCCTTCTATAAGATGAATTTATAAAAGCAAATCTAGTTTAATGACGGTTTTAATCTCTTAATACTTTGCTGAAGGAATGTCACTAGTTAAAGAAATTATACAGACAGTATTTTTAAAGGTAACCCATTTATGTTATTAAAAGAATACTGAAATTGAAAGCCTAATGGGATGCATCTCCTTTTTTATCCCACATGCAGCCGACTTCCATTTTGTGCTTATTTGTCTCTGGGCAGTGGAGATGGAAGTTTTGGTATAGAGAACAAAAGATAGGAGACCTGCCTTCTTACTGTAGCTCTGGTCTCAGGCTTGTTCCTGCACCATTCTCCCCCCAGGAGTGATAGCTCTAAGGTTTGACTAGTACTGATGTTCTGCTTTAGGAGGGTCCTGAGACTGAAGTGTCTCTTACTTCAATACATTCATATCCATTTTCTAGTGTTTTTCTTCCCAGCAGATGGTAGGATAATGCAGTGGCAGTGATTTGTTTTGAAAGTGCTTTTTATCTGCATTTATAGGGATTTATTTTGGGAGAAAAATCACATGTCTTCCATAAATCTGAGTGGGAAAGTGGCCACACAATGTTCTTATGCATTTGTTATGAGTGTAAAGTTGTCCAGCTCCTTTGTCTTTTTGCTCCAGATTCCTGAAATACGTGGTGTTGCCACGTATTTTAATCTTTGAAAAATCAAACCCCACCCTTCCTGACAGCAAAAAAAAAATGCAGGACTGTTTTCTGCTCCACAGTTCAAGTGTACAGTGTGTGTTCATTTGTGTGATTATTTTGTTTCTTTTCATAAGCAACCACAGTATGAGAGCACACCACTGCAACCTCACATTTCGGAAAGATCAGCAGCCCACCTCGAGGAGCTTGAGCGAAAGATTGCAGCAGCTGAGAACAAGGAATTACAACTCAGTGAAATTGTGAAACAACTTTCAAACAAATCTAGTGAGGAGAAAAAGAAGATGGAGGAGAAGGTAAGTGTCTTTCCTGTTCCACATTTCTTTTTGTCACTGTTACAGCAGCCTATGTTATGTTTGCTAGAAAGCAACTTGGTATGTGGGTGTCGGAGTTATTTTCAAAAGGTAGCTAAACTATCTGTGATAGAAAGAGAAGATTAATGATTTCAGGTGTTGTTAATGGATACATCTGGACTTGCAAAGAATATATCCTAAAAAGGGGTACTAGGTAAAATGGTAATCATGGTAACAGTTTTAACCAGGTATCAGTTAAGCTTTCGGAAATAAAAAAGCCTCTCATTCTTGTAGCTTGAAGTGTTTATTACAGTAAATAAAACATCATTTAAAAACATAGATTGTGAAAATTAAATCCTTATTTTTAGCATGGTTTGTAAATGTGGTGCTCAAGTTTTGAGATGCACTTACGAGCCTGTATGTGCCTATTTAGCAAGAGGGATTTTCTTGTAGCTTTCTTAAGATGTGCAGAGTGGACTTTAGTCTGAGACAAAGATAGCTGTGTTCTCGGAACTGTTTCGACAAAGGGTTTCTTTGCAGGCTGAAGCAATTCCCAGGGGTATTTTTGAATGTACTCACAGCCTTCCTTTATTGCAAGCAGGAATGTGCCATTGACCAAGGGGTTCCTAATTAATGTTTTAGGGATATATTGTCACTGTTACCTCATCTTCTTTAATTCCTGGGCTTAAATTATATTAAATCAGGTTCAAGGAATACGAGCAATATTGTGAAGCGTCAGGTGGGAAGACAAAGAAGAATGCGTAATTCATCTCAAAATTCTGCCTTACCATTTCCTATGAACCCTCAGTATGCTTTTCACTGAGGCAGGAAGGGCAGAAATTGGATACTGCTGCTTCCTCCTGTCTGAGCTTTTCCTGCCTGTGTTCCTCACTGTGTAGGAACTGGCAGGCAGTGGCAGTGGTGAGGACCTGTGCAGCAGTGCTTTTGTTGGCAGCATGGTCTGTAGGTTGGACCCTGATTCACTGCACAGTCCTGGTTTGCCCCTTAACACCCATCCATTCTGTTTCCTGAACAAAAAGCTCTCAAGGAGAGAAAGGGCAGGGAGGGACGGTGGAAAATACTCTTTTTCCCTGCCTTTCTTTCCACTTTTTTGATCTAGGTAATAAAGTAAAAGAAGTACCAGGAACATGAACAAAGGTAACATAAGACATAAAGTGTTTTCCAGGCTTATGGAAAATTAAAGTGCCTGTAGAAAAGGTGCTTAAGAAAGCAACTATTCTGATCTGATGTCCTCTGATGTGATTGTCAGACTGCATCAAAGTCAGGGTTTTGGCTTCCATTTTTGGTAGGTTAAGTTCTTGGTCCTTGTATTTTAAGTTGCTTTCCTAGTCCAGAGGAACTAAATATATCCTAATTATTTGTTGCATATGAACATCTCAATGGGTGAAAGAATTAACAGTATTTTAAGTGTTGAACTGTTTGTGTTTTCAGTTCATAAGGCACATGGATTGTTCTGGGCAGAGGTGAAGCAGCTGTAGTTTGAGGTCACAAAAAAATACTTTAATACTTTACTTTATAGGCCCTTTATGTGGGCCTATAACTTGAAGCTGTTGGTATTAATAATTTTTGGTTTTGTTTTCTGCTCTTAGCCAACCCTTTCATGCAGCTGAGAGTACAATTCTTGGGGAGTTAACAGCCTCTGCTTCCAAAGCAGGTTTATTTTTTACTGTTATCCTAAAGCATGTACTCTTTCTTTCTTCTAGCTAAAAACTAGAGACCGATATATTAATAGCCTGAAAAAGAAATGCCAGAAAGAGTCTGAGCAGAACAAAGAAAAACAAAGACGAATCGAAACGTTAGAAAAATACTTGGCTGACCTTCCAACACTGGATGATATAGAAGGGCAGACTAAACAGGTAAGGTGAAGGGGGGTTGTTTTACATTTTAAAAATAGAAGTAAGCTCCTCAGTATCTGTTCTCAAGTCTTTTACTGTCTCAAAATCTCTATTTTTTTCACCCTTACGTTTAGGAAGAGAAGTATTTCAATCTTTTAGAAAGCTGTAGGTATTAGGATTTCTCACAGTCAGATAAGCGACACGGGTGTGAAACTATGCAGCAGGTCACTGCAAGGCTGTGGTCTGCCACAAGGCCTTCTGCTGGTGTGGCTCTGTGTCTGACTAATGTAACCTTGTGTTAGCTGCAAATTCTAGAAGAGAAGAACAAGCAACTTCAAGAAACCATGGCTGAGTTGGAAAAGAAGCTCGGAGAGGCCCGGTCGCAGTGCAGAGAGAGAGAATTACAGCTGGCATCTCAGAAGAAAAAAGAAAAAGAGCTGGTCACAACAGTGCAGAGGTATGAACAGCTGCTCAGGCTGTGCCCTGGAATGGGTGTGCTTCCCCACCTGATACCAAGACCTAATGCTATTTACAATCTTCATCTATTACAATGCTAATGATTTTTCATGGCAACGGTTTTACAACTTGATTTGTGGCAAGTTGTAATTAATAACATGGAGACGAGTTACCTTAGGACATTCTTTGCTATCTGTATTTAAGGATGTGGGACACTCCAGCAATGGCATCATAGCCTGCTGGCAGATAGAAGATGGAATAAACTTGTGTGGCAAAAGGGCATTATATAGAACCTGTCAGTAGGGCTATTTGATAACTGATCCTGTCATGAACTGTGGAAAAACTCCCTGGATATTGGCTGATGGGTGTATCAGGGAAGGGTCAAAGATTTCAAGAAATTCCAGCTGTTTCTTGTCTTTTCATTGAGTGTGCAGGTATTTACAAGGAGATTTAGCTGTAGTTAGTATGTTGTCATTGAACTTGCTTTAGTATGAAAACACAAATGGGACAGATATCCAAGAATATCCAGGTAAGATATGGAGACTTTGTTACTATGTTCCATTTTAGATCAGGGGAGCTACTTAAACAAATTTTTTTTTTTTTAAAGGCAAGAGGGAAGCAGGGGAGAATCACTTTTAAGTATTTGTGGATGTTTCTGCAGTTGGTTGTCCCTCTGTTGGGTGAAGCTGCATGCCACAGGAGTCTGAAAGGTTTCCATGATGAAAGGCGAGCTGGCTGGGACACCTTGCCAGCCAAATTGTTGACACATTGTTTCCATCTTACCAATGGAAGGTGTTCGTGCTCTCATAATCTAGAGGGGGATCATTCTGTCTTTTCTGAAAGCCTACAGATGGCTGGGGTGACCTCTGGTTTCTAAATTAGACAGCAAGATTAGTACTAATAAAATGTATTTCCTTTCTGAGAGAAGGTGAGTGGCTACACGTATGGGCTTGAGTTGAGCAGTGGAGGGTCTGAAGGCCATGCGCTCCTGTGGGAGCATTCCTGGCGGGAATGGCCTTGTGCTCCCCCTTACAAGTCACAGAGGGCATGACAGGTTGGGCCACCAGCACTGGGCACAGCCTCTGATTCTGGGCTCCAAGTTGTATGTGCCCCAGTGAGACAACCTGATTTAAAAGCTCCCAAAGCTTTGAAGGTTCACAGATGCCTCTGACCTATGCTGGAGCTGGCTTTGCCACCCCCAGCAGCACAGAGCAACTGTGAGCACCACACAGCTTTTCTTTGCTCCTCCCCACCCTCTCTTCCTGCACAGTACTGCTGGAGCTGTGCCTTTTGGGAGACCCAGCACAGAGTATGATGCATAAAACCTGCATTCATCTGCACGAATCTGTCCCTGTCAGTGCCATGGCAACTTGAGTAGTTTAGAATTTTTGCATCATTTGTGCACTGTTGGTGCATGACTTACGTGCTCATTGATAAGACTGGATTCTGCTAGGTATAGTTTTACAGTTCTGATTGGAAGATGGTGCAAGTTTCTAATTTTTTCCTACAACACACAACCCTCTGGTTTCTGTTAGCCCACTTAATCTTTCTTTCATGTTGACTGGCAGTTTACAACAGAAAGTAGAAAAATGCTTGGAAGATGGTATCCGGCTTCCTATGTTGGACACAAAACAGCTTCAGAGTGAGAATGAATGTCTCAAAGAGAAGAATGAGAAAGCCAGTAAGGTTAGTCTGCAAATAATCTGCTGGTGGCATCTTTAATCTTAAGTCCTGCGCTTCTTTCTTTTTTTTCACTTTAGAAATAAATATCTCACTGAAGAATTACATATTTGTTGCTAATTCAGATGACTTTCCAATACCTGTCTGTCTCTGTTCTGTACATTTATTTTGCATGAATTTTGTGTTCTGTCAGAGTTGAACTGTCTTGTCATTTGTGTTTTTAAAGATGCTATTTAAAATCTGTGTCTACACACCTGTAGGCTGGTTTTTAGACAAGGATCTGAAGATATTCAGGCCTTCTAAATTGCTCAATTTTATATTCTAGGTCATAGACAATCAACAAAATCAGATAACTGGACTGATTTTGGACATGCAGGTAAGGAAAATGTTCTGTTGTTTACTGTGTGCATTTTTAGTTCGTAAGAATAACATTCCTTAAGTTGAGTTTTATTCTCTTATCTTTCTGAATAGGAGTCAAAGGGGGAAATGCCAAAAACTTAATCTTATGGACTGTAGTCAACCCATGTTCTCTTGCAGGCTCATAGTGTAGGCGTCATGTTTCTGTGGTTTAGCACTTAACTGATACTCATCAAAAAGTGAAAAACTGTTGCTATGTTGCATCATTATTCTGCTGGTCTAGTCTATCATCCAAAGTACAAAAGTGATGTTGCTTAGGGGCTTCATTGTTCAGTTTGTTACAAGAGACAGGTGCCTTTCTCAACCATCCCACTTCACATTTGACATCATTTAGGCAAGTTGAACCCTGTTCAACTGGTTTCTGATGCTTAGATACCTTAACTGTCTTGGTGGATCTTGGGCACCTAGCTTGGAGCCAGAGATTTTTCTAGACAGCAGAGGTTGTCGGTAAGGAGTCAGCTGCTGCTTTGTAGATATGATTAACAGAGTGTTGAAAGTTACTCAGTGACCATTGTTTGTTGTGGAGAAAAAGAAACATTATATAGCTTTTAGGGAGAAAGTATTACATGCCATAGAAAAAGCTGAGCATTTAAAAAAGCCCAAACATCTGTTTTCGGCAAATATTGAAGCCAAACTCTAGTTTCCACATTCCTCTTCTAGAATGTCATTTGTCTATTGAAAGTTGTCTTCCACCATTAAATTGCTTCCTTTCTCTGCCATGGTAAATAGGCCTGATTCCTGTCAACAGCCATGTATTTCTTTGATTAGATTGCAGCGTATGAAGTTTATCTGTAGAGAAGCAGTAGGAGAATTTAAGTTGCAACATGACATACATATGTTAACTGAAAATGAAATTGAATCATTTAAGCTTCTCAAGGTTTGAAGAAGACCAGTTTTATCAAACTGAGATGCTTGCATGGAGCAGATTGGCATATGCAAAAATTGGGACACAGTCAAACATTGTTTCAGGTGTTATATAGTTAAAAAGAAATTCACCTTGACCTTCATAACCTTTCTGAGGTTCCCTGTCCCTTTTTATAGTTAAGATTATTTACATATGTACTCCATACATATGTTGTGCTTATCAGAGATAAACAAAACTTGCTAAATGTATTATCATCTTTTCCTGTTTCCTAAACTTTCTGGTCTTTTTCTCACCAACACCTTTATCTTGAGACTAGTGATCTTCAGTGTTTTGTGTGCTTAGCCTGACATGACTTTAGGGAGCTGGACTGGGAAATGCTGAATAGTTGTGACTGTCTGTGAAAGAGGTACTGTTCTGTTCTCCAGGACTTTCTCTTACTTTTCCTCTTGAGGTATTTTATATAAGGATAGAAAATAAGATTTGGAAATGGTGTTAGCCCTCAAATTGCTTGTAGACTATAGCAGCTTTTTTGTATCCTTGATCTCCCTGGCCTTCCATACCTGTGACCTGGGAAGCATTGAAAATTAGTTCATTAGAAATTGAAATCCCTTATCAGCACAGAGATGCAATTTATCTTCAGCTAAGATGTTCTCATTTTATTCCCTGTCGTCTGCCACATTGTAAACTTATGCTTGAGAATGTATTTCAGTTCATTGTTTTTAACTTGCAAGCTGAAAACAAATTCTGTTTCAGACAGCAGTTGTATAAAGCAGTATTAGTTTCTATTTGCTCATAATCGTGGTGAAATTATTTTGATCTTCCTTGTATGGTTTTGCTTCATTGATTTGTTGTTCTGAGTGAGAGGGATTAAAATTCTAGTTGGTCTTGACAAGATGCTGTGCTGCATATATAGTGCATCTTTAGAAAGGGGAAAATTGTAGATGACATTGGTGTTTTAAAAAAGAAATTCATATTTACGTGATTAATTTAGATATCACAAAACTAACAGACCAATTTAGGTATCACAAAACTACTACCAAAAAAGAGAGCAGAAGTAAGTCAGATTGTACAATGCCTATTTTATCCAAAGTACATCTGTCAATCTTGTCAGTCACAATAAACCCAACTGTGCCAGACTGGGAATATTGCCACCAAGTTGTAACTTTGGAAAGCATATGGAAAAATTAAGGGTGAAGTACAGAGAATTCATAGCACCACAAGGAACGTGGAAATCCTAGCACTAAAGGTTCAGCCAAGCTGTTAAGCATATGTGCCTTTTCTGAGCTTTAAGATCAGGGTAACAGACAATGATAGATCTTAGGTGTATCTTTTAAAAATAAACACTAATTTCTACTTCTAGTATTTCCCATTACATGGAGCAGTTTTTGAGCTGAACATGTGCACATTGCTTGGAATAGTCTAAAAGTTGTTTTTTGCTTAGTTTGCAGAGTCATGTAAGTTTAGTGGCAGACGTAGCTCTGCAAATACACTGGGGAAGGTTAATAGTTCTCACCCTGTCTTCCCTACCACCTCCCACCCTCCAGAAGGCTGCACAGTCAAACCTTTTTTGTCTGTTGTTGATATGAACACGAAATGTGTAAGTGGTAGTACTAATTCATCTATCATAGCTGGGGCTCCGGGTGTCCCTGAACTTGGTCTTCATCAAAGACTGTTAAAATTGGAAGATATTTGGAAGCTGGGAGGGTGTTTTGGGCAACTGCATTGCCCTGTTCACGTCATGCTTCTTAAGTATGATGTCTGTATGCCACAGATGGAGCTAGAAGGACCTTCAGTCTAACCTAGTAATGGCTATTTTTCTCAGTAGATAATGTTTCTAAAAAACTAAAAGCAAAGATTCAACATCACTGCAGGTTCTGCTCATCTGCAAGCACGTAAAGGAAATGCCTGAAGCAGTTATTTCCTGCCCTCTTCCTGGCCCAGGGTGTTTCCTTTGCCTCCTTCCTCCACTGGCGTGTGTAGCTGTGCTTTTTTCAAACAGCTTATCTTTAGGATACACGTTACTTCAGCACTTCCTTTTGAGGGGCATGCTGTGGGTGAAAAGAGCAGCAGATTAAGTGTATGAAAATGGTTTTAGAAATACGGAGTCATTTCTGGGTTCTGCCTGCTCATTCTTACTGCTGACATGAAAATAAAGTGTTGAGGGGTTTTTAGTCCATATTAATTCTGTAAATGTTGCCACCATTGTTTTCCAGTTTTGCAAAGAGTATGACAGAGTACTGACTCCCCACTGCTTATGTGGTGTCGAGCTGAATGTGCAGGGAAATTTTGTCAGTGCTGCAACACCTACCTCCTGTGACCAGCCAGGCCTTTAAAAACTTCACGTAGTGTTGGCCTTGCCTTGCCTCTCATTGCTCCCTGCCTTCTCATCAGCACTGATAAATCTTACAGGTGGCAAGTCACAGCTGAAGAGATCTCTCTGTTTGAAAGCATCAGGAGTTTATATAGTCTCTATTCATTGTTAGTATTCAGATAAGATGGCTTGAATATTCCTCTTTCTGAAATTTGCCAGATGACCTGGAAAGACATATCTACAGATTTAAAAGCCAAGTAGTGGAAAAAAAATGAGTACTTTCAAGAGTTAAAGGCACCTGTGGTCAGGCTGAATTCACTCTGAAAATTCCATTTTGGCAGTATCTTGTGATTTCTCGGTTTGAACTCTGTGGTTTAAATCTGGGGAATTGAGAGCAGCTGATTCCATATTGCAGCAGTTTTTTTATTTGTTGTTGTTTAAGATCATTAACCTGTGTTTTCATTCATTTCAGTCTATGCAAGAGAAGCTTTCACAAGAAAAGCTGATAATTCAGAAGATGTCAAATGAGCTTGAGGAAAAAGAAAGGCACATAGAGCAGTTGAATAAAACTCTCTCTGAAGTAAGTAAAATAGCTCCAGTAACCCAACCCCCGACCACACCAGAGCCAGGAAGAACCTTATAGAATGATTATAAGATCCCTTGGTAGGGCTTTATGAGCTTAATTATGTACTTAACTGTCCTGCTCCCATGCAGATGTATAATGCATACCACCCCTACCTCAAGAAGTGAGAATTTAAAGGATGAAGATAGCTAAGTAATGGTAACATGAAATAGCCATGTAAAAGCTGTCTATATGCTGTTCTTTGGAGTGGTACAGAAATACTGATTCTATGTTTGGAAATTAATTATTTTTAATTGTACTATTTGTGGTTTGAAACTTTCTGCTACAGTGAATGCTGCAGACTAACTTTCCCCTTTTTTCCATTTGCTTTTCACAAAGAACCAAAGACTGATGGAAGAGAATGCCTGCCTGAAGGAGCAGATGCGGCTGGTGGAGCAGTCCAGGCAGCCAGTATCTGAGAAGATGCCTGTAGCAGACCAGTTGTTCAAGGAAATGTCCCACTGCTTGTTTGACTTGAAAGCACTGTGCAGTATTCTCACCCAGAGGGCTCAGGGCAAGGAGCCTAACCTCTCCTTACTGCTGGGAATCAGATGTAAGTGGCATTGGCTTTCCAGTGTTTAATAAATGTTTTGACACAAAGGAATAACAGTTTAGCTAACATGACACTTGGAACTTGCCAGCAGGACAAGCTTGTGTCCCCTTGCTATGCAGGTGGAGCAGTGGTGCATGAACTCATGGAGCTCTTGGGAAAAGCTGGGCTCTTAGTGCCTCTAAATGCCTGTGACTACACAGGTCCTTGCCAAGTCAGGAGAGCAGGTAGCTGGCTCTTCATGTGCACCCAGTCATGGATATGTTCACTGCTCTAGAAAAGAAAGGTGTGCAGCCAGGTGTCAGTCCCTCCTGAGACACACTGCAGCCACTATGAGGGTTAACAGATGCTAAACACACCTTGTGCTTTTGTTTTAAAGTCCTTGGGGTCAAGTGATAGGAATATCCATCTACTGTTTGAATATGTATATGTCTGGTTTGGGAGTGGGGGTGTCCAGGTGTTTTAAATAAGTTAATAACTTATTTAAATATAAGAAAACTTCATCTCTAGTGCTGTTCATCTAGTCTTCAGCATTTCCTAAGCTGTTAACCAGGAAAGGAGAAGCATGCCCTAAAACCAGTCAGACCAAGTTTGTGTTGGGTCTTTCATTCTAACAAGCTGGTTTTGTTGACCTGAACGTATCATATTCTAATGTTTTCTGAATGTTAATTAGAATTCATCAGGTAGACAGGTTGCTGAACTGAACCATCACAAGGTAGAAAGGTAACGTACAGTCTTTGTGCAGCAAGAGCTGCTACACACCTGTTAGCCCTCTTTTGTGAGTGACTACAGAAACCCCCAGTCTCTAGAAAATGGTTGCTCTATCCATTTTTTTCCATTGCTATTCTGATTCATCAGACTTCAGCAAGTCTGTATCTTGGTGCAAACAAAAAAAGCATGTCTTTCAGAGAAACATTGATGGGCTCTGAATTAAGTTCAGCTTAATTGATGGTACCACATTTTGTAGGCTTTTAATCACACTGAAGCATAACGTAATTAAAATGACCTGCTTCTTATTTCCAAGTGGTGACTAGTTGCAGTATTCACAGGACACAGCTGCTGGAGCTTTAACCTTGGGTGTTGTTTTTCGCAGCACTGAGCTGTTCATCTGAAGAGAGTGACAATTACCACAGCACAGAGACCCTTTCGAAGAAGCTCTCGGACGTTTGCCAGCTGCGGAAGGACATTGATGAGTTGAGGACTATAATGTCGGACCGCTACGCTCAGGACATGGGGGACAACTGCATCACTCAATGACAGCACTCCATCTAGTAGCAAACGACTTATTGAGTCCTGCTGTGTCACAGGTCTTTGCATTTCCATTAAGGAGCCATATGGGAAGGCTGCAAATAGCACCAGACACGCGTCTCTGAGGGCTGTGCGTGATGGATCTCGGGAGTCTGGTGTGCAGGGGGCAGTCATCATGTGAGCAGTGGTACAGACTGCAAGAAATCTTTTCTCCAAACTACTGAATGTAGGAACAAGCTGTGAAGAATGATTCAGTTGGACACTCTGTTTCCTTCATTTGGGCTCATTTTATTACTTCGCCTAGTTTTTGGAATCAGAGCTTCAAAACAGCCGTGCTGCTACAACTCTCAGTGCTTTCCTTCATCAAGGGTTTGTGTGGCATTATCTGTGTTCAAATCTTAAGGGAGAGGGTCAAAGAACCTATGGCTGTACATGGTGAAGCTAGAGGCTTCTGCCACTGCACTTCACTCCAAGAATTGCAATTAGAACAATCTTGGAGCACTCAAAAAGTAGTTGCTCTCCAAGTTGTCAAAAATTAGGATATAAGAAAGATGTTTTTAGTAATGGATGTCTCCCTTGTTTGTCCAGTAGCAGTAGAAACGCCAAGTTTTAACTCCTTTCTGCAAACAAGTCCATAAAATATAGGTTATTTGAACGCTCTCATGTTGCTGTAAGAAGTTTCAGTAGTACAAAGTCTGTAACAAACCCAGAGAAGCTCTAAGGCATAAAACTGCAGCGTACTCCATGGCTGCAAGAAAAAAAACCCAGAACAAACAACAACTGTATTTTAGTGTTTGTACGTATTTTTCCCCTTAGGTCTTTTCCATTTCAAAATGTTGCTGGTCTGTGTTCTGTTCCTCAGGGCCTCTGATAAGGTTGTGCACCACCTCAGCCATTTTTACCACAGCTACAAAAAGGGTGTTTGACCCTTGGCAAAATTAAGGCTCAAAACAGAATGTTTCCAGTTAGCAGTATAAAGTACTTGGTTATCTGAGGACTGAAAAATTTTCCACATTATTTGGGAATTCTTGATTTCTCCATTTTTGTAGGAAGCAATTACATAAAATAGTAAGCTCATGTTCCATAGCTGAATCAATGAGTGTCACTAGGCAGAGCTGTTTAACTCCCATGGGACAGATGACATTTCTTGGAACATCACTGCAAGTTAGCTACACAGTTATGCATGGTGGAAAATAGTGTTTAACTGAAGGAAACAAAAACTTGCAAAGAGCAAAACCACTTTTAAATCACACTGTTAAGAAAAATACATGCATCACTTGTATGGTATTACAAGAAGGTTTCAGATGCCTTAAGGTGCAAGTCAGTCAACTGATCTGGAGTGGGGATAACAGCAGAAATCTCTTGGAAAGCTTAGCAATTCGAACCAAGTTAATTCTAAGGTAACATTTTTATGGCAGAAGTGAGTATCTTCAGTTTTCTGATTTGGTGATGTTTTGCTTTCTGTTCATTGTTTAACAGTTACTGTTAATGTTGTTTTTATAATTTAGTGGTTTAATTGTTTTTAGCTGTATGGATTTATTTATTTGACAGTTTTCTCTCTTCTGAGACTAGACTCGGACTAATTTGTGAAAAAGAGTGTTGCTATTTATATTACTGCTATATGGTGTTATCAGATAGATTAATCTGACTGGTTCAGCTCTTGTGAGCACTAAAACAATGTCTCGATGAAATCTCAAGTGGGGTTATCTAGTTTCTACTTCAAGGGAAAAAAAACAAGGCCATTTTATTTTAAATTTCTGTGCTCCTTCTGTAGGCACACTGTGGTCTCTCCACCAGGGCATGATTTGCTCCAGTTTTCCTTGTCCTTCTCAGTGGTGAGATGCAGGTGCGGTTGGAAGTATAATTGTGCTCTTCTCATTGATACGACAAGTTCTGCTGTGAGTGGGGAAAAGATCTTCTGAACTAATCTGCATTCTTAGACTGCAAACAGATCAATGGTTGTTATCTGAAGGAATGATTTATTCTGGTAGCTCATTAGCAATATTAATTACACATTAATACACACCTGCTGCATCAAAGGTGTACTTTTATACTAGTGCAAGACTGAAAACAAGGGTCTTTGTACCAATAGGCATGCACAGTTTGCTGTGCCTCTGGCAGTGCTGGCTGCTGTGACTAAGGCCTCAGTTCCTCTGGTGTGGTTGGTTGGGTTTGTCCCTGCAGTGAAGTAGTCTTCAGTTTATGGCATCTGTCTCCTATCAGAATTCAACAATAGCATTTCAGATAATAAATTAGAAATATTAGGGAGAGAGGAAGCACCCAAGTTACACATTATTGCTTCCTTAGATGGCAATGTTGTACCTATAAAAAGTTACCAAAACCCACATTTTTCTACATTTGATAGAAATAACAAGGAATTTAATAGAGCAATTAGAGGGGAGCAGATCTTTTGAGTCACTTTGAATTATTAAGCTTGTCACTTGGCTGGTGTGCCTCCAGTGTCCCTCCTGCTAAATGGTGATACTCTACTGCAAAGTTGAGATCAGTAGTTTATATTTGCAAAGCACTTCAGAGCTTTTATGCTCTTCAAGTATTAGTTGAAGTCCCTCTGGGAGGAGATCCCATTTTATTCATAATACTTTGATTGCAGTGCTGTAATCTTGTGTTCTAATGTTTTTGTTACAGAACATGTAATGTTTATGTTGACTTGAAAGCACTTGATTTTAAAACCCCCTGAGTTTATCTGCCTCAGTCAACTTAAAATAGGGAGGTAAATGATGGATGTATGAGCCAAAGATGCAGACTACCAATTGACTATTCACAGTGATACAGTATTTTGCTTTGATTTCTTAAAATTTGGCCTGTTGTAGTGGTAGCAATTACTATATATGCATCAGTTTACAGATGCCTCTAAATGGAATAAGCTTTGTCTAAGATATGCATGACTGTTTAATTGGTTAAAATGTAGTGTGTGTGGTCTCATTCAGCATATTTAATACAGAGGTGATAAACGAATGTTAACATTGGAATTGCTTCGATTTAGTCATGACAACTTTTTGCTGTAGCTATTAGACAATCCCAAGGGCTGAAAAACAGCTGCAGATGAATGGGTACTGTACCGTTCTGCCTGTCAGCAAACTGTACAGTAACATTTTGTACAGTTTCAGATTGAATTTATATGATCCTCTAGAAGATATTTACAGTAACTACTGTATTTAAGAATGTATTTTGAAAAAGACATGGAAAGTAACCGTCTTCGGACAAGCTATAGATGATGTATTCACTATATGGAAGTATTTACTATACAGAAGTAACGCAGCTCAGTCATGTAAATGTGATTTAGGTTGCTGAACTCCGCTGTGCAGCTTTGTGGTGTGACAGGTGTGTGAAATTGTGGAGATTTGCTGTAACCACCCACTCGGGCTCCAGCATTTGAAACCGACGGTGGTCATGAAGTCATTCAGGAGCTGAAGTTCCGTCCTTTTCACTTCAAAAGGTTTCCTTCCTTCCTTTGCCCTCGCTGCCTGTCTTTTGTTTCAAATACTTTTTTGGGCATTTTTTTCTTGGGAAGGGTAAGAGCACAAGGAAAGGAAGAAAGCAAACCCTTTCCTCCGTGACCTGCTGCGGTAGCATGGGCAGTGACAGCACACTGTGGTCTCTCCACCAGGGCATGATTTGCTCCAGTTTTCCTTGTCCTTCTCAGTGGTGAGATGCAGGTGCGGTTGGAAGTATAATTGTGCTCTTCTCATTGATATGACGAGTTCTGCTATGAGTGGAGAAAAGATCTTCTGAACTAATCTGCATTCTTAGACTGCAAACAGATCAATGGTTGTCATGTAAAGGGATGATTTATTCCAGTAGCTCATTAGCAATATTAATTCCACAGCTGCATACCTTTGTGCCTTTTTAGCCTGAAGTAAATGTATATTCCCCTTGAACTTCAGATAAGTTGTTAGGATGCTGATGACTGCACCTTGTTTTCTTCTCACCTGCCATTACTTTGTTAATAAGCTTTTGTAGTAAGAACTCTTGCATAATGTGTAGAAACAGAAGTACTGAAACTAGGTACTAGGTGTACATTTCGAATGTTAGGCTGGTTGTAGTATGCAGCTTCTTTGAATATGATGTGTGGACAGGAAACACAAATCATAATGTGTTTTTTCTGTGTATATTAATTACAGTATATCATTAGTTCAGTGGGGAGGAGCGTCTGGAGCTCTCTTTTTAAAGCACAGCTGACATATGTACTGGATCAGTCCCTGAAGACTGGTAGTTTTGTAAATTGGGTTCAATTTTTGAACTGCTCAGAATACCTCATATGTAAATAGAGTTGTCATGACTTAATCACAATGTGTTCATTGTAAAAAGTGATGGAGCCACTGGCTGGCTCAGCTTTAGGCTTGTTGTTCTTGCCTCTTTTTGTAATTTTTTTTAAAGTAGGGTTTACAGCTAGAATTTTGAATGCCAAAGTTCTATTTATTAAATAATAATAAAAGTTTTCATTGTTAATGACTGGTATTTTTCCACTGGAATTTGTTTGTTGATGTTTGGGATTTGTATCCACAGAGCAGAAATAAATTTTGTTACAAAAGTGAATTTTTCATGGTTCTTATTTGTCCAGTATCTGGCATGTGACAGAAGTGACCAAAGCTGGAGGCAAGAAAGGCATCATGAAACGTCTTCCCAATATCCACTCCAGCTTCCCTTCAGTGAGTGGTCTGTTCTGCTGGAATACCAGCTGACCAAGGTCTCTCTTCCTGGCCTTGTGTTTCGGGTTTGGGGTTTTTTTTTTTTTTTTTTTAATCAAGGCCTTGATCTAAAAACTATTATTTCTGTGTGGTGAAAGGATTTTAAAGCAGCGTTCCCTGATGCTCTTTTAGACAGATGCTCTTGTTGCCCATCTTGGATGCTAATTGGAGAGATCACAGGTAGGTCTGTTTAAAAGACTAAGCACAGAATTGTAGGCAGAAGTGCTTGATAGCTGGTTTCAGAGTTGCTGAAGAATTCTCCAGCTTTGGAATGTGTTGCTGCAAAGCCAGTGACACAGGGCAAAAAATAAAATTGGTGGTGAAACACACCCAGGAGTGGGTCCGGTACCGAGAACAAAACCGGTTATCAGAAAGGAAATCTGTTTTTAATTCCTACTTTTCAGCTGGAAAGCACAAATGGGTGGGTGGTCAAACCGAGCAGGCATTAGGGCAGTCAGAAATCCCTGCTGCATGAAATACTGCAGGTCAGTTTAGTCCAACACAACCCAGCAGCGTTGACTTCCATGTCAAGTTACTCGCGGGAAAAGTCAAAGGTTAAGGATTTTAGTCAGTCTAACAGGAGTCTTCACAAGTGTGGAGGGAAGTGGGGTCACCCAAAAAAGGGTTTTTTTCTGGCAGTTCCCTGTGATAAATCTTAAAGCCTGTTTGGATTGCCAGGTGCTGAATGAGCTTTGCATCTGGAGTGGTCTTCTCCCCCTCAGGCTCCATCGTGCAGAGTGCAAAAGTTGAGACCAGCTTTTCTTTTCAAAGACACTGAGAAATGCACTCTAATTAGCTAATGCATTATATATGGTAGACATCACTTCCTTTTCTCCAGCATTGTGACTGAAGGTTGCATGATGGGCTGCTAACTCAATTAAAAACGTTCTGTGCCCCGTGTAAATAGGTGTAACAGGCTGCACAGGTGCCAGATTTCCCTACGACTGCTGAGGGTGGCCTTTGAGCTGCTGAAAGTACAACAACTAAAGCACTGCTGACAACAGTAGTGGTAGAAAATGTTCAGTTGCCTTTCATTCAACAAACAAAATACAACTCTACATGTGGGTAAAAATGAAGCTTTAATAATGCTGCAAATAACACCGCAGCATTGAATGAGTACAATTTACAACAGGTAAATCTGCAGTGGATTGCATTCCTTATGTAAATTAAGTCTGCAGGATGTGCCAACGGTGCTGGGTCGTTTGTTTTGTAAATGAATGGGTTCAGTATACCTGGAAAATTTCCAAGTGGCAAGGGGAAGTGGATAGTATGAACAACGGTATTTAATTACATTTTAGTATGTGCATATTTCTTTTCCTGCTTTGTGTCAGTTACTCCCCTTTGGGGGCAGCTGCTGCTTTTCTCCTACTTTTCTTGATGTCACAGGTCTGAATTTCATGGAGATAAAGGCACGCTTCAAGTCCTGGAGTTGGAGACTGCTCGGTTTGTGGGGAACCTGATAGGTTCAGCTAATGTTTTGCAGCGCTTTGATGAGCAGTTTGGCAGCTCTCCTGAAGAATGCAACCTGTAGGTGTTAATAGACCAGAAAACTGATTTAATGGTCTGTGTACCTGTGAAAGCGTTTGCCTCGAGGAAGGCAAAAGGAAACCATTGTCTAGTTCTGGTTGAGAAAAATGGTGTCTCCTGCTGAGAGACTGAATTGTTACGCTAAAGGTGGTTGTAAGAGACTTTTCTGGCTGAAAACCCCTCCTCGGTGCGATCTGAATAGAATTTAGTATCAAAAAAGCTTGCCTCCCCTACATTAAAACACAGGAATACAGGTAGTCCCTGACCAACTCCAGGGAGATGGCAAAAACCCCTCCCAGGCCAAATGGGTTGTACTGAGCTTTGGGGTGCCAAAGGAAGGTATTTCAGGAAGGTATTACCCCACTGCTGTCCGGCCGCGTTGGGGTGGGGGCCCAGCCATATCCTGTCCAGTGCTGGGCCAGCTCCCTGCCAGCCCAGCTCCCAGGGCCGAGCTCTGCCTTGGGGGAGCTCAGGAGCCAGCTCCTGGCCCCAAAGCTGGTCACAGTGCCTCAGTGTGGGCTGAGTCAGAGGCCGGATTCTCCTGGTGCCTCAAGAAGCCGACTCGCCCTTTGCAGCCCTGCTGAGACGCATTCCCAGGAGCCAGGCAGTGTGGACAACAGGAGTTAATGGCCTGATGCATTTCCTAACCTTCTGCTATTTTTGATCTCATAATGGTTAAATGAGATGATGCCTAATTTATTGTAAGTTAATTGGAAGCAATCCAGCAACAGGGAGGGAGAGGACTGATCAGAGTGAGTGATGACACAAACTTTGAGATGATCTATCTTCCCTCAATGCAGAGACACTTGAGCTGTTCCAAACGCTGTTTTTTAAGGTGGTCTGAAAGTAATTCTGGGGCAAGTCCAGACCTGCAGGGCAGCCTGCAGCAGGACAGGATGGGCTGCTGAGGACCCTCTGTCCTGCTGCAAACACATCCTGGCTGTGAGACAGGCTCTGGAGTCTGACACACCCCACTCTGGTCCTTGAAAGCCCCACTCAGGCGATGTGGTGGCCGTCATGCCTTGAGCTCAACCACCCGAATCTGCATTCAGCTAAGCTACTTGAAAGCTCCCATGGGATTTTCAAACTGAGTTTTCTCCTCAGGAATCTCAGGTGTGCCACAGCAAGCTGATGGGCATCATGCTCCTGTTAATCTGGGCAACACCTGCTTGTCCTCTACATCAGAGCTGGGGTGGCAGAACCCAGTTTCTGGAGCCTTCTTTGGTCAGTAACTTTTTCAATAAATGGTTTACTGGCAGGTTAAAGCCACAAAACAGCCATCTCCCAGCAAAATCATCCCTGAAGCACTATAACGGTGTGCAGAAGACCATCTAACTTCAGCAGTTTTTATCCCAACTTCTGCACCCCTCAGAGGAGCTCATCACTTTGGGGAGAGACAATAAAGGTCACAGTCGGGAGGGAGCTGGCACAGAAATACACTGCCCCTGCTGGGGGCTCTGCTGAAGGAGGGAGTGCTGCAAAGAGCCTTGATTGATGGCATAATCCCATCAGCCCCCAGACACACCTCATTATACAAGCCAGTGACAATCAGATCATTAGTTACATTATCACCCACTGCCTTAGCGCCCGGGAAATAGCGAAGATAAGTAATGGGATATTTTTAGTTTAAATTGTGGTTTGAACATTTTAATTAAAAGCCTATTATAATCAATCTGTTTCTAACATCCTTTCCCTCACCCTCATTCATAAAAATTATATATCCTGCTCCTGGCCAGTGGCAGCTCTGGAGCCTGGGTTTGCTTCTCTCCACGTGGCTGTGTGCACTGAGCTAGCCCAAATTGTGTGCACAGGCCAAGCACACACTGGGGCAGTTCATCAGCCTTCCCAGTGCTGGCCCAGTATGAGGGGTGTTGCAAGTCACTTAAGCAAAAGTGATGGTCTGCTCAGACCCTGCTCTCTCAGACATCCATTTATATCTTGGAGGTGAGAAGAGCTGAAAACACATAGACTTTCACCAATCTACAAAGAAAATTGTCTTCTCAAAGTGCTAGCTTTTTATAAACGTCCCAAATCTTCCCCGAAGTTCTGCTGCAGTGGCTGTAAAGGTCAGCACAAAAAGTGACCCCAAATGGCTGAGAGAGCAGTTAACAACATGGGGGTACCAGGCAGCTTAACACTGTGTATTTGCAGTGTGGCTCCAAAACACATTGAGAGTGTAAGAATAAATACAAAATTATTCATCTAAAAAAAATTAAAATAATTAAGTTATTGTCTAGACTTTTCCTTGACCTTTTCAAGGCTCATCACTGATCCCAGCCTGCATAAACAAAAGGAGACTTAGGCCTTTAGACACCTCATTTGGGCATTAAACTTTTTCCAGCAGCTCTGGAGTTCAAAGCAGTAATACTTACCCTGTCAAAGAGAAATCAACAATTTTAACTGAGGAATTTTCTTAATTGTTAAAAAAAAAAAAAANAAAAAGAGAGAGAGTATTTCTAGTGTTACTATCTCCTGGGAAATCCACACAGTGTGATGTATCAATCAGCAGGGCTAACACACTTGCAAACTGTACAGTTTTCTAAAGTCCCAATAGATGGTTTGTGCAACATGGAGTTGGCACCAAACCATTTCCACAAATTAAACAAAATCAGATTGTTTGTAACATACATTGCAAGTGGTGACTTTACAAAGCGAAAGAGTGAGTCAAAGACCTTGATCACATTAAGTGAGAACATCTAGTTCAGGAAAGAAATACAGTCTCTTTTCTGACTAAGGAAACAACTGCACTGTTACAGGCTTCCAGATAAATTAACCGACAGCTGCAATAAGATCCATAATTCATCTTAAGTTTGTCTGTGAGGATGATACAGTAGACAGTGCTGCAAGGCTCCCTAAGCTCAAGGTGATATCACCTCCTGCTCTCCCCTTCTCCACCAAGCAAATGATTTTGTTGTAGAAGTCTGTCAGGTCGATCACACGTGTTTTCCCCTTCATAAATCCATGCTGATTACTCCCAATCACTTTCTTGTCTTTAATTTAGTGTTCAGAAACCGTTTTCAGTGTAACTTGTTCCATCCCCTTCCGAGGGATCAACGTGAGACTGACCAGCCTATAGTTCCCTGCAACCCTCTTCCTTGCCCTCCTTGAAGATGCCAATGACATTTGCTTTCTTCCTGTCTTCAGGATCCTCAGTGCCATGACTGTACAAAGATTATCTGGAGTGGCCTTGCAATGACATCAGGCAGCTCCCTCAGCACTCACGGGTACTTCCCATTGGACCCAAAGGTTTGTGCATGCCCACTTTGTTTAAACACCTTACCTGGGCTTCCTCCATAGTGGGTAAATCTTCATTGCTCCATAATTCCAGGCTCGGGAGATGATCTGGTCTCTGCTGGCTGCAATTAGTGCTGCTGTTCCCTTTTTTTTGTGTGCACAGCTTTCATTTACTCACAAGTAAGAGTCTTTCCCCAACTCCTGAGAGTGGGAGATGCTGCTCACTCAGTTAAGGGAGTTAAAACTTCAACGCTTTTAGTAGGCAGGTGATGATGCTAACATGATTTTTTTTCTCTTTCAAACAACTTGACCCCCAAAGGTGAAGTACAACACACTGAAATTTCACTGTTATTCTGAACTTAAGCATATGTCAAGCAAAAAAAGCCACTAAATTCAAAGAGCTGTGGAGGCTGGATGGGCCATTTCTGCACTTAGACGCTTTTCTCTCCCCGTTTTGCCAGCTGCCTGTTTACCCCTCTGTTCACTGCTCAACATTGCAGCAAAGCCTTTCTGAGCCTTTGAAGGAGTCATGCCGTGTTGTGGGGCACTCCTGACATGATTTGCAACAACTGTGTTTCTCCAAGGAACTTTTCTTCCTTCTTTGAAAGGGCGGGAGTTGTGCTTAGGGTGCCCGAGGCAACATAATGACAAAAACAAACCCCGGTGTCACCTTCCACTGCGGGGTGCTCACAGCAGGCAGCCCAGCCTGCTAGGCTGGAAATGTAGGAATAAGGTGAATTGTTGCTTCTCTCCCCCAGCCCGGGGTGCAGTGATTAAGGAAACAGTGAATCGAGTGTTCCAAGCACATTTGATTGCTTGTCGTGACCTTGTTACACGGGTCCTTTTGGAACATCACTTGTTGGCTAGAAGTCACGCACACACAGATAGATACACAGAGAGAGAGAGCCTGCTTGGCAGCTGGGTTCCCTACAGTACTTGCATTATTTGCATTTTGTTAGTGCTTAAGCCAAGATTTCTCCGTGGTCATCTATGGTAGGCTGAGAGAAGTCCCTCACGCTGTGTGGCAGGGAACAGGAGGCTTGGATGGATGCCGAAACACAGAGCCAGGGGAGCACAGAGGAGCTGGCAGGGTCCTTACCCAAGGAGAAAAGGGACAGGGAGAAGCCTTCACCCATGGCAGATGGGTTCCACGAGAGGAGTAGGGCAAGAATGCAAAGCTTAGCCCTGCCTTGGACATTTGGAAACAAACCATTTATGTGGCAAGTCAGTCTCAAATTATTAAAATGAGGATAAATGGAGCTCTCGTGGAGAAACGATCTGAGGCAGCAGTAGTGACATTTTCTGTGTCTTAGGTCTAGGGTTTCACACAGATGTCCAGAAAGAATATCTAAAAATATCACACCACCATAGCACAATTATTTATGTGCACGTTAATACAGAACACAACATGGTCTCTGTCTAATTAAACCGAAAAAATCTATTACATAAGCTGACCTTCAAATAAAAAGAAATTTATTAGCTCTGCACTTAACATATTCTAAATCTGACTTTGGAATGCTTTGAATTGTTTCAGTGTACATAGTGAAGAATTTGTTTCTTCTTGACACAAACTAAGAAGAGATCAATCTCGCATCTGTGCATGCCTGAAATATACTTCAGAGGCACCATGTCCTGGAAAAGAGGCACAAAATGCCCAAATGTGGTGCTGGCTGTTCTGTTTGGGCTGAGCTGGACAGTTTTGGGCAAGTAGCTCCTCTCAGTGCCTCAGTGTATGTGTAAGTCAAGTGGAGATTGCACAGGCTCCCTTGGAAAGCATCTTGACATCCCTGAATGAAAATTTCCATGAGAACTAAACAGCATCTCCACTAATCAGCATTCACATACATGTCTGTGTAAGTGAAATGCTAAAAAAAGTAGTGGTTTTCAATCTGAGCACAAAACTGGGATACTTGTTTCCTGTCTTGAATCCCCTACCACCCCATCTCAGTAATCCAGGAAAACTGTCCCACTTGCAGAATTGAGATTAGGGGAACTGCACAAAACTAAATCTATTCCTTATACAATGAATGGGGGGAAAACCCCTGACTTTAAAAACATTCCTAACTAGTACCCAAAGGACCTAATTCAGCCAAAAAGTTGTCGTTTCATTTCCATACAGCATTATTTCCCTGGATCCACAGGTTCTTTTGCAAGATCTGGGAAATTTTTTCTCTCCTTCTGTAGAGCTAGCACAATACTCAAGTTTTCTTTCATCAAGTACCAGACCAGCCTGTTAATCATTAAAATCTCTGCTGGATTCCCTGCATTAGGGTCTGCTAAGCTGTGGTTTGGAGATTGTCACCCTGCGCTTGTGCATCATGGTGGAGTGTTGCTGCCTCATGTGCCTGCAGAGGAATGGCCAAGGGAGTGGAAAAAGCTACTGCTTTGCTCAGGCATCTGGCTTTTTTGGGAACTGGCCCGTTGGGAAGGGAGTGTCGAGGGAGAGCATCACTCAGCATCTCAGGGCTATGTTGCAGGGATTTGCCTCCCTCCCACTGCAGGCAGCTGACACTGCCTTGCCTGCGCTCCCTTTCCATCCGCCCCTGAATTTACAGAGCAGCAGCTCCCAGCGCCCCTTCCCAGCACCATGGTGCTTTCCCTCCCCATCCTGCAAGGCTGGTAGCCTCACCTTCCCCAGCAGCTGCCGGTGCCAAAGGTCGCCAAGGCACGGACACGGCGGGGAGCACCACCACAGCCACGGCTGCTGCTGCCCGCTGGTGCTCTGTGATTTAATTCTCCCGACTGAAAAGCCCCTGCTCGTGTGTTCAGTGGTCTGACAGTGCTTCAGAAAGTGTATGTGTAAAGGGAAAATGAACTAGAAGAAATTATTAACAACTTCAAAAGCTCAGGCGCAGCTGTTTGACCCTTGACAAAGAGTGGACAGATTATGCTCTTTTGTTACAAACCAGGAGAGGAAATATCAGGATTGCAGAAATACAGTAGTTTCATGAGGAGGAGTCCTGGCCAACCAGACAGAGATCTGCAGCACTGACGAGAACAGAACAAAACATACAGGATTAGTTTAAGTGTATAGACCTTGGCTCATGACGATCACAAGTGTTTTATTTGCAGTTCTATTTCCTTTCAGATAAAAAAAAAAAAAAAAAAAAGCAGTTGACTTGGTCCCTTTGTTTTACACCTGAGCACCAGCATCTTGGGATATTATCCCACTCTGTCGATGCATAAGGTCTAGCAGGAGGTCCTTCTGCCTGTGTATCTTACTCCATTTTAGGGTCCAGTCTTTAGCTGTGGCAAATGAAGAATTCCATCCCTGTTACAAGCTAGACTTCCTGCACTCCCCGTGGGAATGGTGTCTGATGCACCTCAGCAGCAGGAGACGCTCCCATGCATCCGTGATCCCTCGCTGTGCAGGAGCATCATGGAAACAGGGGTTTGGCCTCAGTGTGGGCAGGCAGCACCACTCACCTTAGTCCAACAGCCACAGTGAAAATATTCCTCAGCCATGACTTAAAAGATTTTTATTACTACTTTGTAATGCCTTTCCTAAGAATTGACACCATTCCTCTGGCTCCTTACCCTTGCAATACAAGGGAGCACAGCAAAGCCTGAGTGCACATCCCGTGTCTCACCTCCTGCAATCCTCCTCAGTGCCAGGCCCTGGGTGTGCCCATTGTGTGTCCATTGCCTCTGCTGCACCCACGGCAGGAGCTGCAGGGCGAGGTGAAGGGACACAACTCCATCTGGCTTGAGCCAAGGAGTGGAAAGAAGTTGTGTGAGCTCTCATTGCCCATACTTGGCACAAACTGAAAGCAAGGGTTGAAAAAATCCCTGTGCATTTTGCTCTCGTGCACCTTTTTCTTGTCCTATCGATTACTCTTCCCACCACTTGGCATTTTGCTAGCTAATGAAAAATGTGTCTGATCTTCTCCCAAGGCAGACTCGAGCACAACCCTTTCCATCTTCCATATGCAGAGGGAAAAGGTCACAGACCATTTTAGAAACATCCAAGTGTCTCTGGCTGAAGTGTCCCATTATAGAGGGGTAGCCTTGAGGAGAACACCTTTTATCAGCTAATCTAGCCATGAACTACATCTTCAAAATGGAGATTTTTATTTTTGAGTGCTTTTGGTTCATCATTCAGCATGGCATTCTTCACTGTGCTGCCCAGCAAGGAGTCTGTCCTCACTGCAGACCACGCTTCTACCATTGCTTGTTGAAATGGTGTCAGTACTGACCAGGAAAAAGAAAACTTCCTCTGCAAGTGAGCTATCAAGTTATTGCAAAAGAGAACCTGGAGAAATGACTATGAAGTCTTGGACACTCATGTCAGTTTGTTAGTATGTAAGCATCTGTAACTAACAAGATCATTATGAACTTGTGGTACTGCTCTTTCAATCACTACTACAAAGTCTCTTTAAAGCAAAACAAAAGACTGAAGAAAAACATTCAGCAGTACTACTAGTAAAATACTGTATTGGGTTCAAGAGGAAACAAAGCGAATTCACCTGAGGAATAAAGACTATCCACTCGTGCCAAGAAAATCCTGTGCAGTACAGCTTCCTCATTCAAAATGCAGGCAGTACATTTCTAACAAACAGCTCCTATTCTTGCACCGAAGGGAGAAAGGGAAAAGCCTACAGACATTTCAACAAAAGCATCACTAACACAGATGTAGCCAGTTCAGTGCATGTCAGGATTGCTTGTGCCTGGGTGCCTCACTATGGCTCACGGAGAGCTTTGAAGCACAAGGGACCTGCTTGAGATGTCCTCTGTCATTCAGGGAGTTGTCACCTGTAAATGAGCACACTTCAGGACAGGAAGGGAGATTAAACGAAGGGAAGAAAACCCCAAAACACCCGACTTCAAGAAAAACCTTTAAAATTAAAAACCTGGGTATTATGAGTCTGGTGTTTGGAAAACCTCAGACTGAGGCTGAATGTGTGTATGTAACTTCCCTTCTACGCGGCAGTTTTCTCTGAATACCCAGTAAAAGTATTTAGAGGCCTGGACTGTACAGTAAGAAAAAGAGGGATTGGACAAAAAGGAGGACCTTTAGTGAACCTTTAGTTGCTGGGAGGGTTCGATCTCTCCTCCATTACACTTCTGCAGATAAATATTTGGAAAGAAAGCCACACCAGCCTCGGGGGGACTTTGGAGAGGGCAGGAGCTGAACATCCCACCTATGGCTTGTGTAGCTTCTCCCCGTGCTGCCCTATTCCCCACTGTCCCAGCCATCCTGCCCACCCCTGGGCTGAAGGGCAGAGCTCAAGTCCCCATCACTCCTGTGCACACCAGCACTGTGCTCTGGGAGACACCGTACCTGGCTCTGGCAGCAGCCTGACTTGTGGTTTTTGTCAGGAGGGAGCGGGAAGAAGGGAAGAGGAGCAGCTTGTCAGGAGCAGGCACAGCTCATACACATTTGTGTAGCGAACGCTGCTTCTCCTCACTCAATTTTTGACCCCTCTGATGAGGCAGGGGATAAAGAGGGATGGTGAAGGACACAAAGTTGTTCCTCCCTTGGGGACCAGCACAGTGCTCTGCTCATTCTCCAAGAAAAAAAAAAAAAAAAAAAGAGAAAAATAAATTCACATTTGTGCAGGATGACCCAAATTTCTCTTTTAAAATATGCATGAAGCTTTAATCTTGTTCTTTCCTCTGACATATCATTTAAATTCAGAGCAATGAAGGTGTCTATATCCTGGCAGACGCTCAGCCCATTTCATTTAAGGCATTCATAAAATATTTCACACACTAAGGATGGCTGACACTACAAAGAGCAATTCCTACGTAACTGTAGAAGGTATTATGATACCATTGACACTTATATATTATTTGGCAATAATTTTTTTTTTTTTATTATTGCCAGGTCAGAATATGATAAAAGAAAAGAAGTAATATCAAACAGGAGTACAAACAAGTTCACGTTAAGTGCCTAAGCCTTCACCCTGTAAGCTACTGACAAAATATAATCTGTTTGCTCTACACATTCATGCCAGACATTTCTCTTTTTCAGCCACCTCTGGAATAGCTCTAGAGGTAGGGACTGGGTTTGCAGTAGCCCACGTTGCCTGTCTCAAAGCACTGTCAAGGCCACAGAAGGAACTTGCCATAAGATAAGCCACCACAGCGGGAACATGAGATTAGCACAGAAGGGAGGAATTTGCTTGAGGAAGGTGCTGATTCCAGGTCTGATGGTGAGATCTGAGGTGAGAACATGAGGCTCTCCATTGCTTCTCGAAGCTTTCCAGAACTCTTAATTTTTTCCATGTATTACACACATTACCTGGGCAGCATCCATGTTTTTAAAGCAGTGGAGAAAGGAGCTCTGAACTGGTAAGTCTGTCTTGAAAGGTCCAAGTCCAGTCCATCTAGGCCCCATAACCATGATTAAAAAAGGCATCTGAAATCCATTAATTTTAAATCTGCTTACTTGCCTCAGTGTCATTGAAATGCAAATCTCAGCAAAACATCATGGCTAAACTAATGGTTTCCTCTTTCAATCACACAATTATGCCATTCTTGGAGAACAATTTGTGTGATACAAAGCACCCAGGCTCTGGAGACCTCAAAACCTACCAGCGCTTAAGCTTATGAATGTTAAAATTGTCACATCAAAACATGAGAAATTAATTGCTACTAACAGCAGGACTTGCCTGATGCACTCGATTTAAAACATATTTCTTTGTAAATACAATGAATTTCTCATTTAGCAGACTTTTACATGGGGCACAATTGTAGCAACACCTTTATGACAGCAAACATTTGCAAGAGCTTCAGAAAAAAACACACTAGTGCTGAAATAATTTTTGGGATAGCAGAGAATTAATGAGATGGAATAATTTTAAACAAAATTTCCAGTCCAAACAGAGCCAGAAACAGCAATTTTTTTCATTTTTTAATGCATGACACCAAAAAATTGAAGTGTCTGACTTGCTAAATATCAACATTTCAAAAAGTTCACAACAAATAAGAATTAAAAAATCTGGCATATGCAGTACATTTACAAGTGTAATATATTATGTATAAATATGTAATGTAAGTGCATGTATATGTACACATACATTGCAGTAAATTTGTAGTCACAATAATGTCTGATTTAAAAAAGCAAAACAAACCAACCACTTGGGGCATGATTTAGAGATTCTCGGCAAAAAATATAAAGATGCTTGGGTACCTATACAAAAAGCACATTCCAATTCAATCTTGGATCATTCTGTATTTGTTATCTATATACTTATATTTAATAGTTTTTTCTTGTTTTAAGGCCAGCTCTTCTAATGTTCTTGAGCTTCTTTAATGCAAGTTCTTTGCACCTTATCTTATAAAGGACTGAACCACATGGATAGAAAAACTGACAACAAAGGCCCTAACCCAGGGTGGTTCTTATCAGTGTGGGCCTTGGAGTTTCAATAAGATATTAAAGTGTTAGAAAGCACCACAAATGTGTCCTACAAACAGGTTTTCTGCTTGACCTAATGCTCACAGTCACTTTTTGTGAGGACAGGGATGAAGCAGACACCTGTAATTCCAACCTCCCAGAAACAACCTGCCACAGCAACGGAGAGCTTCTGTGTGGAACTGTGACAATGCTAAAGAAATACTGAACAAGACCAGTGAAAAGCTGCCATAGAGTTCCCAGCCAATGCCACCTGTGTTCCAAGAAAAGCAGGACAGCTGTCAATCTCTGACTAACCATATCTCACATCAGAAGCATGTTTAATTCTTCAAGTTCTACTTCAAAACTTCTGGGACTTTTTTTGACTTCTAAAAAGCAGGAAGTAGGTCATGGCAAATTCACCTGTGGCATAAACCTATTTACTTCACTCAATTCAGATTAGATATGAAATTGGTTCCTACCAGGATTTTAAATGATGATTAGATTTGAAATGTCACTATCAGGCTTCAGAAAAGTGAGTAGAAAGGAAGTGGTGCTGAGCCACCTGGAGAGCAGCCATCCATCTTCCTGAAAGAAAATCGTTAAATTCTTCGACCAGAAACCTATCAAGCTAGAGGACTTCTAACAGAAGGACTTCTGACCTTCTGGGTGTTGTACTTTCTCTCCCTGAGAGTGGCAGAACTTGCCCAATTTCATTATGACCAGGATACAAAGGTTGGACCCTGTGTCCAAAATCTGTGGCAACTGTACAAGACCTGTAAGAGCTGCTGCTCAAAGGAGGGCAGTAATTTCTCTCTTCAGTGCTGCAGCTGGCTGACAAGTTTGTCACAAGTTTGTGACACCATTCCAGATGTTGGCAGACAGCTGTTCAGCAGCTCTCCAGGTAATATAAAATGTGCAGAGGTTCTTCTGACTTGAACATCTTCAGCCCTCACATCAGCCTTTGTCCAGTCTCAGCCAGGCAGCTCTCACCACTTCAGTGGTGTTTGTCAGAGGCACAGGTGGGAAGGAAATGCAGTTTTGACTTATTTAGAAAGTCAAATGATGATGAATTTAGAGAGTCAATGAGCTCAGCATGATCTAGACTGAAACATCTTTGCATTGTAAATGAATCATTATGTGGGGAGGAAAATGACTGCCTCCCTGTACCCCTGAACCTTGTCTGCAAACATGTTCTACTTTAACAGCAAACAAAAGCAATGATAAATCTTTAAAAATTTGATAAACCTCCTACCTTTAGAGCCCCATGAAACCACTACCCACCCTAAGCTTTTCTGACACGCAGTATTGGAAACTTGGTTTCAGCAACTCTTTCACAAAAAACAAAATTAATTGCCTTTCTTGTGGCAGCAGACTGTTACGTTTCCCTCCCACTGAAGAAGATTAGAGGTGCTTTGGCGTGGATGCCTTTACCCCAGGTGATGTCGTTGTGGATTTGTGCTAAGCTCTGTGTTTCATTACCAGTTCCCAGCCTCACTCCCAGTACAAAATACACAAGTGCTCAGCCCTGATCCACCTTCCGTTTCCCACAAAACTGCAGTGTGTGTTGCAGAGCAGGTTAATGAACTGGGGATTCAGCTCTAAGCTTACTCACAAATTCCTTGTGGGCAATAACAGAGATGTGTTTCTTGCTATTTTAACCTTACAGAGTGCTGTTCGGTGGGTGTACATCTTCTCCAAGTGCTGGGTGGATGGTAATGAAATGTTTTGGGGGCACAACTGCCCCAGAAGGCCCCCAGTGCAAAATGGGTTGTCTGGGAAAGAGTGCACAGTGGGCACATGGGAATGCTGGGGGAATAGCAGTAAAACGGGAAACATTGTTCCATCAAAGTTTGGGTGAGTAAGTTTTCAAAACTTATTTAAGGACTGACAAATTATAGGATCAATATTTGGACCAGAGGTTTTAAAATATTGCTTCAAAAAGTTCAAATTTGGCCCTCATAGAAAGGAAAGCTTTTCCATCATCTGTGATAGGAGAAAATTTTGAGGCCCGTGCTTCGTTCCTTTTGAAACAGTCCAGCAGCAATGTCTAGTATGCTGAAACAGTATTATCACACTCTCTCAAAGAGAGTTATGAAATACGTAAAAGCAGGGATAAATTCATATCCAGCTTTCCAAGGTGGCAAGGAGATCAGTAGAAAAGTTAAAATCAAATCCACAAAACAACAGGCAACACTATTCTATCTCATTACACTTACTTTAAAGGATTAGAATATAGACATTCACCTGAAGGGTCAATCTTGTCAAGAAAATAAGGTGGAAAGGGTAACTGCAACAAGTTAAATTTTTAGAGAGGCATCGAGACTATTTAGATTTTCCTCTTTGGGTGCACAGAGCAAATAAAAAAAAATCATAAAATAATAGAAGAAAATCAGGAACATGGAAAGGAAATCAGCATGGCTATCTGCCAAGGCAAAAGGTATTAATAAAAGAAAGGAAGTATCTTTATGAACAAACCAAGCATGATGTCCTTCTAATGAGGACTGCAAACTCTGCAGCACACAGACAAAAACTGTGCAAGGAACAACTTGTAAACTGTATTAAAAACAAACAAAAACCCCCGATGACCTACCCAACACTTTTTTGAACTCATTAAGGTTAGAATCTAGAGGACATACAGATGACCAACATGTGATAGAATTTTCTAGAGAAAATAAACCATGGTCAAACACCTCAGTGAGTCTCTTTACATCTGCAGTTATCATTAAGTAGTTTGAAGAGGTTCCAGGTTTCAAAAAGCTAGGCCTACTCCCTCTTTTTGAGTAGAAGACACAGGTCTTTCTCCAGATGCAAAATTGGCAGAAGAACCGTGGAATAATGGACAAAGTGAAGGGAAGGTGAATGTGTGGCAAAAGGACAGAATAAGCAGTAGCAAAGGGCCAGGACCTAATTGAATGTAGCTGAACAGCTCTAAGAAGTGTGCACCCCCTCTCCTGGCACAGAAGGGAAGGGGAAGGTGGAAACATGATAACAATATTCCTAGGAGGCTCCAGGGCCACCACAGAGCAGGGATTATCAGCTAACAGGAAAAATGTTCTGTGCTGTAGAGAAGAGCAGAGCTGATATTTCCCATCCTTTCCAATACAAGTAAATGGGGCATCAAGTGATGCTAGTGAGTGTCAAGTTCAAAATAAAAAAAAAGTGAAGAGGTTGATCCCCACAGTGGACAGAGAGAAGATGATAAATTCCTGGTTGAATGACATTATGGAGGCTAAAAATGTTATATGGGCTCGAAAGAGCACCTGGAAGAGTTTATCGAAGAAAAATCCATCACAACCTATTACATACAAGTTACTACCTCTGTCCTGAAGTTCTCCTATGGCATTTCTGCCTGTGGCTAAAAACGTGGGTTTGGAATTATTGCTCCCAGATTACCTTGACCTTATCCTCTCCTCTAGGCATCTGCTGCTGAAAGCAGGAAACCTGGCTATGTGTGTTTTTGCTCTGGCTAAGAAAAGCCTCTCTTTTTCTCTGATTACTCTAGCCAACAGGAAGCAGAGTACAGACCTGTCCTAAGAGGAAAATTAGAAAAGTACTAAGTGAAGTTAAAGAAATCTTTTATCCGAGTGCAAGACAAAAGTTCCTATTGCACCTGTGTATGAAACACATGTAGGCAGTTTCTGTTTGCTTTTAATCAGATCCATTTTCATCTTTCACTTTGGAGTCTCAAACCCATTACTAAATTTCAGACAGGGTGCTAATCACTGGAACCAGGCACATGTGAGCTTTTCTTCTCAAAAGAGATCAGAAGCAAGCACAAGAAGGCTCTAAGTTGAGATGTAGTAATTAGTCCTTCCAGTGGCAACCTTATCCAGAAGATGTCACCAAAGCACAAGTAGTGCTCAGAGTCCCTAGAACAAGGAACATAAATGGAAGGATTTCAGACTTGTATAAAAACCACTGAAAAATCAAGAAGGATGTTGAGAGAACACCTCAAAAGGTTGTGTGATAGCTGACCCCAAGGCACAGCAAAAACCAGGTGGTTGGTCAAGGTGAAACCAGTGCCTGGAACAAAGGCTCTCAGAGGGCTTGGTCTAGCATGGCAGAAACGTGGACACTGCTGCAACCTCAAACAGATCAGCAATTAACAGATGATATCTGAGACATTAATATCATTTCACTTCTTTGTGACAGCTGAGTGCAGGTATGAGCCAGCATGACTCATCCTGATTAATGCACTGTGGCTCAGAACAGATCCTATTGTGGGGAAAAGTTCAGCATAAAGAACACAGACCAGGACATCAGCCAGCAGGAATTGTCCTGAGTCTTGAGCCTTGTGTTTAAGCGTTTTCTTGATCCTCTCTGGCAGCAGGAGATGAGCCCCATTCCATCATGTTAATCCTTCTCTAAGAAGTAACCAAACCAATTCTGATAATGGTAAAATCCACAGGTGCTTTAGGACTGACAGTGTGTTAGAGTGTATCACCCCCCGAGTACCACTCTCCACGGACCTCCCTGACAAATGTGCTCTAGGAGCAATTAGAGTATGAATAATGGAGCTTTTAAACTCAACAGATCTTTATTCAGATCTTGTTTGTGAGTGCCCAGTTTACACCACTTTGAGCAGAAGGTTAAAAGACTTGCTCCAGTGGTATTTGCACTATTATGGGAAAAGATTTTGTAAAATGTACTCCTAGGAAATTATGCATAATAGTTACATAATATGAGAAATCACATTCTCCTAATACCATTTGGCAGGTTTAGCCGTATTTCTAGGGAACGGGCTAATGGAAATGCTGTTCTTTTGGATTCTGTATTAATCAAAACAATGTAATTAGGCCAGGTCTACTCTAAAAAGTAATCTGAAGGTATATCTGTACGAACTTCCAGTGTTCTGAAGCAATCTGTAGTCTAAATAAATTTNTAGGAACAATTCATTTCCACAATTACATTTTCAGTCTACCCAATGCAATAAGAAAGTCTTCTGTAAAAATTAGTGCTACTTTAAAGTCTGTACATCTAGCACCTGCTAAACAAGAACATTTTTCAATTTCTAAAAAGTTACAAAAAACAATTTAACAAATAATGAGGTAAAAAGAGAACTTCTTTAAAAGCAGAATTAATTTGGGTTTCAAAAAATGAACAGCATGCTTCTTGGCTGAAGAAGTTCAAATTGCAGACAGGGCTCTTAAAAAAATCAGTTCATGGCACCTGGCCTTGTTGCTCATGTCTGAACAATCAAGCCACCGCTTTGTTTCAGATAAAGAGAAACAGCTTCCTTAGCAATCTCAGAAAGTTAAAAAACACAGCAACAGAAGAAGAGGCTTGGCTGCACACACATGCTTAAAGCAGTAGTAAAACTGCTGTTCTACTACCTTGTTGGATCCCAAGTCATGACAAACAGACAAAATCAGCATCTTAGACACTACATAGTCCTGAAGCCCCTACAGGCTATGAACTCAAAAAGGTAAGAGGGTCAGGAAGTTAAAAGCATTCCTGTGAGAAGTCAGCTGTGTGGTAAATGTAATTCTGCAGTGCTTGTGTTGAGGACCTGCCTGGTTTGGGGAACCCTTTCTAGAAAGCTCCTCTGATTTACCTCTCTGTAAAAAAAGGGATTTGCTTTCTATTTCTCTAAGCGAGAATAAGCAGAAGTAGAAGGAGTGGAGCAAGCTGATTTTTTAGCAGAAGCTAGAATTGGACATCAGGTCCAGTTGACAAAGATTCTTCTCTTTGTCACATATTAAGAAGGTCAAAAAGCTTTGTATAAGTGTAAATTGACATCAAAATCTAATGCCTGATTAGTCATAATTTGGGAGATTAGGCAATGTAAACAGGCATCCAGCCTTTCTGTGTAGAGCAAAATCAGAATTTCAGTCTCTGGGAATCTCTGTTTGCAGGTCTACCAGGCAATAAATCACTGGAAATGCACAGGCTTTTTTAAACAGAAATCCTCCTCCATTACATAAACTGATTTCTTTCTCTCTTTGTCATAACCTAAGCGAGGATGCTCGCTTAGGTTATGACAAACACTCACAATTCTCATTAATTTGCTGCTGTTTGTGCAAAACCTCCCTGGTTACACACAGACCTGCACAACGAGTACAGTTAAGAAGTAAGATGCTGTTAGCCAAGCAGAAACAGCATGGTTCAACTAGGTAACTGAGGAGATATTTACAGTTTTCATTTTCAATAATATTTCAGTGTATACTTCTATGAGCAAAGATACTTACAGAGAAAGGAAAACAATAAAGCAATGCTGAAATCTACTTTTCCCTCTTTTGGTAATCTGCAAGTGGATCCAGATCCTATTCTGTGTAGACATCACAGCTGGCCTTGCTGGTAGACCCCAAGACTAAGACTTTTTTTTTTTAAGTACTTCCAAATGCAACTGGGCAGCAGCTGTGAACTATGAAACTATGTGCAATTGAAAAGTCCCATTTTATTTCACATTCTGATCAATTACTCTTCTGTGTTTTCAACCTGTGCTTATCAGTGTTTGCAGGTTGTCATACACCTAGCAATCAAAAAGAAGTCATAATTAAGAGAAAATTACTAGTTCTTTACACCCAGTTTCATATTCTGTTCTGTGCTGTTGTCTGTATTCAAAGAAGATAGGACATGACATACTGCTCCTTCATCATGTTTTATCATACATAGCTGCCATACTTATTTCTTACACTCTGAGGAGTTACAGTAGTGGAGTTTCCGTAGCTGGTGTACCCACAGGGCAGACTACTTAGAAATGGTATGGAAAATGTAAGTAAATAAGTGTACCTTTGATTTAACTTAGAGCCCTCCTCCTTGAGGGGGTTACATTAGAGCTGATCTCTCGGCTGCTTTTCTGAATGTTTTCACTGCAGGCAACAAAAGAGAAGCATTAGTTCAGAAGCCACACTATCGTGGTGATGGTGATCCACTGCCAAATTTGGCACCGGTGCCAGGAACAGAGATTTGAGCTGACACTAAGTCATAATGCCTTTTAAATTAATTTGGCATCAAACATCAAAAAGGTTTGTCATCAGTTTCCTGTAACACGAGTACAGCAGCCTGACAGGCACAGTAAAGGCTGTGGCACTTCTCTCTGTCAGCCTGGGTTCCCAGTGTTCATTTTTCAAACATAACTCCTTCATCTGTGTTGCTCTGTTGGAGCTCTGGGAGGGTGCAGAGACAGTTCCTACTCAAAACACAGTGGGTGTGAGGCTGGGTGAGCTCTGCCTCCTGGTCCTGGCTGTACAGTTTGCTTCCTTAGCCGAGACATTATAGCAGTGATCAGAAACGGCAGAATTGAGGGTAATAGGGGAAGAATCTGTCTTTTGCTGGTGAAGAACATTGGCCACCTCTCTGATGAGATGTGGCTCTGACAATTGTCATCCCATCAGCAGTACTTCTTACTCCAACCTCTTGGCCCTCAATCAGGAGTTCCTCAGGGACAGGTAGGTATTTTCTCTCAAAGTGCAGAGAAGAAAAAGAATTCTGAGCAGCACCATGACTAATTAGAGACCACTATCAGCAAAAAAGAAAAGAAGGTTAACTGAGTTCCTGTGACCATTCAGACGCTTAAGGGTTGATAATTAGGATAACCTGTGGCTAACTCACAGGCTTAACCTGAAGTATAAAGGTAAGTACAAGACTGCATGGAAGCCTGTATTGTCAGGCACTGAGACACTGGAGCATCCTGGTATTTAAAACATTTAGTGGTACAGAATCCTGTCTACCAAAAACTAGTCTGAACCCTTAATTTACTTTATCAGCAAATCAATGAAGAAATTTATATTTCAGTAATTTTCTCTTAGCATGACTGCAGGATGGTTTGAAATAAATCACAGTAAGCAGGAACATATTAGACAACCTGTACACTTTGACATCTCAACTTACACATCTGTCTTTTAAAAAAACAAACAAGAAAGCAGAAATATGCATGATCATTCCTTTTTATTTGGTAAATGACAGCATCGTTTCATATAAAACAGAAAAAGAACCATGCTGATCAGCCACCCACACACTTTCTTTAAAGCTCTCATGAATTGGATCAACATTTAGAAAGCACAGCAAGTACTGGCATTTAAGTAATATTATAAAAACAGTCAAGCTGTGATAGTGAATATGTATCCAGCCTTTGCACATTAGCTTCCCTGTGCACACACAATGTTATGAAACGCTGTTCAGAAATACAAGAACATGATTTTCATGGGAATTTCACAATTAGAAATCACCTCTTCCTTTACATACATGAGCAATGCAGCTAAGCTCCCCCTCTCCCCAGCAGCAGCTATTCATGGAGCTGCTCCCTCATCCTGCCTCTGATTACACAGTTATGCTTCAAACCCAGCATCTGCATCTTCCAGCGCAAAAGGGTGGCCCCAAGCTCCTGTGCACAGTCTACTTGGTCCTACTTGGTCCTCCCACACCTGAATTTAAACTGAATTGGATCCTGACATACCTTGGGAGCAGCTACAGCTATTGCCATGCCACATCTCTGCCTCAGCCAAGGTTCATTGCTTTATTGGTGATATCCTCCTGCATACAAAAAAAAGACAAATTAAATATGATAAATCCTTTGCAGGATTTGCCCAACACCAAAACATACAGTTGCCATTTCATCCTTCTTCATATACAAGGCAGCTGCATGAAAACAAGCTTGGGTTGGTTTTGTATTCCAGGTATCTCCAGAGCCACTGTGAACAGGCAGTGGTGGTTTCTCATTCTGCTGCTCTGGCTCTAATTTAAAATTTGTGTAGTGTTTACATTCTTCTATTTAAAATTTGCGTAGTGTTTACAGTTTTCTACACTGATCTTTAATGTAGTTGTATCTTGAAACCCATACATGCACACAAACTCAGCTCTTAGGCTGGTCAAGATGCATTATTATTATCCTTTGAAAGAACATCAAGCGTTTAATGTTTACCCTTTTTATTGCCAATCCCTCTTCAGCACCAGTCTGATCTTCTCCACTTGATGGGATGCTGTGAAGGGGAAGGGGAGGAGGTTTTGCCTTGAATTCTCAATAGAGATTAAATGTAGTAAGTTATTGTGATATTGTTACTGGTCCAACTGAACCTCTCCTGAGCAGTGAGGGTAACCCTCGTGAGATGCATTGCCCAGGAGTGTGAGCTGGCTTGCCTGCTTCTGAAGCACCTCAGGAAGGGCACAACCTTCCCAAGAAGCCACCTCATGTCTGGCCCAACACCTGAGCAGGAAAGCTTAAAACACACTTCCACTTGAGTCTTCAGCTCCCTTATATCTCAAAGCTGGGATACTCACCTTAAAACAATGGACCTACTGCAATCGTTTGGGTGGTCACCTTCCCACTGACATCCTTGTGGTCCCCTCTGGAGCACACTGGCTCCTAAAGCAAGGCAACTATCAGACTTGTCAGTGAAATCAACCTTACTTTCAGTTTGCATCCCAGTGTCATTAGCATCAGAGCTGTTGGTGAGCTGTAATTCTGATTTCTTTGATCTGTTTTGTTTGCCTGCATAATCAAGAGACAGGCGAACACACGCTTGGTGAATGAGCAATTGCAACATGCAACCTTCTTTTTTTATTCCTTCAGGGAATGCCGTGGCATGGAGCAAGGTCTTTGTAGCCCTTCATGTCACCAGGATGTGGGAATAGCACCCCCTTGGCTGGCTGAGGAGGGAAGAAGATGAACCCACCTGGTAGGGAGGCTGGGAGGAAAATGCCCAGGACTGCAAGGGTTCCCAGGGTGCAGAAAGGATCCCCCTCTCCACACTCCCCGAGGGTGGCCAGCGGGTCTGGGCAAGACCATTGTTCCTCGCTGCCACCCAAAGAGGTGCATGAAGGCTTACATGTCTTATAAACCACATCTGAGGGAAGTTCAGGAATGGCTGTGGCCATGGCATATTCTCTCTTTAAATAGAAGTGATGATGCTTTCAGTGGGATGCTAGATCCTATCATCTGCACTCAGGGCAACATCCATCTACTCATCAGGTGACCCAACAGGTTTGATCTGCTTGGGCTAAGCAGAAACCATGCAATTCAGTTTGCTCAGAAGCGGAATTTAAAGCAGAGTTTAAAATTGCAGACCCAGAAAATTGATCTTAAAAAACCACTCAGCTCTGTGAAGAGCTCATAAACCTAAAATTAAAGCTTTAAAATAAATGCAAAAGCCATCATCTACTGCATTATGTTTCTCAGTTATACCAATTTAAAATTTTCACACTGAGATAATCCGAGTAGCCCAATTCCATGTCAGTAATATCACCTACACTAACACCCTGCAAGCACAGCAACAAACTCTCCCAGGCAGGAGGCCAGGTGCCAGCAGCAGCCACTGAACTTGAAATCAATTTTGTCTCTCAAGTGTAACTTTATTCTTGTAGTCTATGAATATATCACTGTGTACAGGGACAGCTGTACACACATTTTACAGAGATAAGTAAGATGAAACCACTGACTTAATAAATTCATTTTTTATAGACATACAGTACTTCTGTGCAGCTGTGTAATATTGAGTGGGACTGAAGCAAAGTACTGCAAAGCAGGAAGAAAGAAAAGATGAGCAGATCTTTAAGATCTGTTAGAGTTTCTTTCTCTGAAAAGTAAATCTCATTTCTGTCGTGAGCTTTATTATCTCATTGAGGACTGGCTTTGAGGGTTTTAACTACTGCTGCCTCAAGGGGGGTGGCTACAGGCTTAATTTTTCATCTCCTGTCCCCTGTGCAGGCAAACCATTATTTGTGTCCCATGTCACAAAAGTTTAGATTTATCTGGTCTTTAAATTGTCCCAAAATAAGGTGAACTTGGAATACTCTTGGCATCTTCCAAAAACACGGAAAACTACATTATCCTTCTCTGAGTCAATAGATGTGATTAATTGTTTCTAATATTGAACAATGGCATATAAATTCACTCAAATATTTACTTGGAATTGAAAAAGAAGACAATAAGGAATTAAAAGTATTTTCAGAATAAAGATAGCTGACTGCAGAAGCTAGGAGATAACACTCTGCTGGCAGCAGGCTGAGGTATCTGCATTTATTCTAAAACCTAGCAAAATGGGAAGATGCAGATCTAACATACCACTGAAGTAGTAGAAAATGCCCTCTTGTAGCCTTCTGTTTACAATCACACTGTTAATAATCTGATCACCTATTTTCCCCCTCATATTAGACATTCTCTAATTCACCACGAGAGTTGGTAAATGGCTCCCTCTAACCCCAGGGTCACACATCCCAGCTCGAGACCACGCTTTCAGCAGAGGCATCCCTCCCACCAGGCAGATCCCTCAGCATTTGCTGTGACCTTTTGATGCTTTCAGAAGAAGCAGAGGGGTTGTTTAGGCAGAGGTGCTGTGGTTGTCCTACTCTAATGGCGCCGTTATCTGGCACCGTGCCTGGCATCTTTTGATGCCTCGTTATCTTGTAAAAGCAGAGCAGCCGCACACGTGGTACGGTTTTTCCAATGAGCGAGTCACAAGACTTTCAGAGGTACAACTGGTGAAAGGCTGTTGAAATGCTCTTAGAATTATAATGACAACTTATCAATGCTTGGAACAAAATCATCCTTTTACTGATTAATTCACAGGCTCCAGGAAGAGTGTTTGCTTGTGAAATCTCTTCTGCCTTTTTAGTGTCATTTCTTCTTTATTTTCTACTGGTGATCTGTAAAAGGGGAATGTTAATAACAGCAGAGTGTGGACTCTTCTCAATTTAGCTCTGTTATCAGATAGCTTTCTTGGGAGACTAACAGATAGGAGCAAAACACGACTTTTCTCACCAAATAACAACTGCTTTGACATGCACAGTTTGAGAGATAAGCTGCCTGTGCATGTCACCATCTGCAGACCTTTGACTTTCTACTAAATCTCTGCTGCCCACTGGGTAGCCAACTCTAAAATGTGGGCATCAGCCCCCCTGTGACCATGCAGAAAAGGAAGCTCTCTAGGTCTCTTCAGCTGAGTAGAGATTCCCTCAAGTGAGAGCTGGTAATAAAGGAGAGCTCCAGATAAAACTGCTCCCGGCTTTTATCCGCAAGGAATAGGTAGAGTCTGTGTTTCAACCAGTAGCCACCAATTAGCGATCCCTTACTCAGTGCACTCAACCTCAGGAAAAAGTTAATGTCTGGTCTATGCTGCTTGTTAGCTGATACTCAGCTGATGGACTACTACCTCTAAAAATTATGTTCTAAGAGAAAAGAGATGATGAGCAGATGTCATTCAATATTAGATTAATTTACACAAGGAAAAGAACTTTTCTGACAGGCCAGAATCCTGCTGTCCGAGGACAAACAACTCCACATCTTTCCAAAATAAGCTGCAACACAGCTTGTTTCAAGCAGAGGAATGACACAGAGGGTGCCACTGTCACCACGTCTGGCTGTGAGCCCTTCAGAAGTCACAGTGACACCCTCCCTGGCTTTGAACACTGGATGTTGAAAGCCAGAGCGATCTTCACACTTCAGGGTGCTGGACAGCAGGTGGTTTGCAAATGTGTTTAACCCAAGAGGTACAACAGCAGGGTTTATATATCATAATTAAAAGATCCTCTGTGGTAGAGAAAAAATGCCCAGAAAGCACTCCTCTCTGTTCAAGACCCAGAATAGGGGTTCTTTGCAGAATAACTCCTGTGTTAGAAAAGTCCTGTATGCTGAGACCTGGCCAGTGCCCAGGCTTGTTCTGTTTGCAAACAAATCACTGAGAGAAGAAAGGGACACAGTGACATGTTTCTGAGAAGTCAGATTAGAGGCTAGGAGCACTAAACCAATGTTTGCCTTGGCTGGAAGAGGAGGTGTGCCTTAAAGACAAGTTGCCAAGTTTTATCCGTGGCACTTGTGTCCTGCTAGGGAAAGTCCCTCGGGCCCACACTATATGACAACACTATGGTGACCATGAGGTTATCAGAAGTTTCTTGTTTTCTCTTTTGATCTGGCTACAAGGCAGGGTGAGGGCTGGCAAGAGATCACAGCATCTAGAGGAACTGTTACATCTTGAGGAAAGGAGCCCAGGACACGTTTGCCAGCCTTTTGAAGATATATTTCTAAATGGAGACAGAAAGCACTTTGCACTGTGTCCCCAGGACAGGGATGAGCATTTCACAGTGTTGAAACCTTTGTATTATTTACTGCTCTGGTTACAACTTTCCACCTTTTACTGTATCTGGATCTGAAATCATCTACCATCTTCACTTGTTCTTTTAGTTACAGATATTGAACATTATATTTTGGTTTCTTTGCAGAAAATCCTCTGCTTACTGACCATTATTTATCAATGGTAAATTGTCTGCAGATGCCCAATATGTGATTGTGAAAGATTAAACAGTGTGGGCACAGCTTTCAGAATCCCAAATGCCAGTGTTGATGATGCACAGAGTCATGGGTTTATATTGAAGAGGGCACATCAGTAATGTAGTTGGTACTATTCTATTTTAAAATTCTCTGGTAATTACCAGGATTTTAATTTTGAAAACTCTCTAAAAATCTTTCATGATGATACCATTCCCTAAATTTAAAGGTTTATTCAATTTCTAAATTCCCACTAATCTTAAATGAAGCCAACATCTTTCTGAACATCCAAGCCATGTCCCTAAAATTTGAATAGCATTGTCAAAAAAACCCCCCAAAAACTCTATTCATATTTTAAAAGGTAAGCAAGCAAACAACTCGCCCATCACTAGGATGAAGGACAGGAATTTTTCTCTGACTGGTTTGATCATTATCTTTCCTGACAGCCACAGAACATGGGAAGCACAATCAGTGCTGCTTTGTGCTGAGTTCTGCAGCAGGTGAATGTTGACCAACTGCTCACCTTCCACTGGTTTCTTTGACATTTTGGCCAAGTGGATTCTATGGAGTTGTCTGCAGCTTTTTTGTTTATTTTGGTTTTCTCTTGGTGTGTTTTTTTTTGTTTGTTTTTTTTTTGCCTCCCTCCTCCTTAATCTTCCTTATGCAGCCTTTGAAAAAGCTATGATAGAATGATGCCACACTGGTAACAACTACAGAGCGTAAACAGATGTAGTGAGCTCTTTCATCTCAAAGCTGTTTCCAAGAAACTGAGGTACATATTGATTAAGAACATAAATTGTACACTCTCATTTGAACACTGACTGTGCAGTCGAGAAGGCAAAGGAAGTACTTTATCTTCATATATTGAAGATTGATTTTGTTCACTCGCACTGAAAAATACTTTACTCTAAAGGATGTCTTGCCAGTACCAGTAGGATACTTAGGCTTTTAGTCCCATTAGATCAGGCATTGGCTTATTTCTAAACAGAGAGAGTTGGAGGAGTCCAGAATGAAAGGACTCAGGTGTGTAGTTCCAGAAGCAGCTCCACAATTTGGACAGATGCTCATTGGAGTCCAAGCCTTTTTATCTTTTTAGCAATAATTGACCTCAATTAACTGCAAGAGTTTTCCAACTTGGTAAAACCCAGAAAGAGTGAGGTGGCATTACTAATACAGGAAGGCAAATATTGTATTAGGATATGAAATACAGTGAGCATCATGCACATAATCTGAAAATCACAGCTCAGTGCTGACTTCTAATGAGATTTTGCAATTGTGCTAGAAGAGGCTTCCACAGCAAGGGAGTAAAAATCTGAGCTGTTTATCATTTACTGATGCATACTACAGCTGTTAGAGACAGCTTCTTCAAAATCTAATATTGCAATATCTATTTTGACAGCCATAATCTTGGGTAAACAACACTGAACATAATGTGATTAGCAGTTATAATTTCCGTTTGATGTGACTGTAATAACCCTAATTCAAATCTAAACCAGAAAATGAGGAACTGTGAAATTTTCACCCAGACAGCCCTGGAAATAAAGAGACAACACATCTCCACGGTGGGAACTGTCTAGGGCTCTTGAGACTGAATCACTTGAACCTCAAGAAATACCACTTCCAATAAAGCCAATATAAGCATCTAATATAAATTTAACTGTAAATTACAAAGGGCACATTTGTTAACAGAATAATGGAATTTTTTATACTGCATTAGTTAGCACAGGAAGAACTGACTCCTGAGTAACAAATGTGTTATTGCCAAGCAGCACTCTTGGAAATCAGAAACAACAAGCAACCGCTAGGTTATTGACAGTGTGGTCTAATCAAAGAGATTTTCTTATCCTTTCTTTTATTTCAATTTTCAGTAGTTTTTCTTGTGTTGCTTTAAAAAAGCCTACCTAAGTAATGCAGCTTCTTCATCATGTTTTAGGAAACCATTCTAATTTGATAGGTAATAATTACAAATCTACCTGCACGCTAAATTTTTTGCAAATTAGTTTATTGCTACTGATCTCAGACTCTCTCCCCTCTTTGACAGTCAAGCCTTTCAGGCACAGTTATGGGGAGATAATGTTATATTACCTACTTGTATAAAGATTTTTTTTCCCCACAGAACCAATCTCCTCACATTTCAGACATTCCTGACAGTCCCTCAAAACTCCTTAGCCTTCCTGCAATTACACAAATTTGCCAGAGCCAGTTCTTTGTAAGTCAGAGATCTGAGCCCAGTCTTAGTGCAGTTGTACACAAACCAGCCCTGGCTGAACTCTGCCTAATCACAGAAAGCAGCACACATCTGAGGAGGACAAAAATCTTTCAGAGATTTTTTTCATTTTTTTTTTCAAGATGAATATAATTTCTTCCTCTCCCCAGGTTTTCTCACAATCTGAAATTGAAGAGCAAATTTTATCCTCTGAAAGATGTAGTTGCTATTGCGGAGTGAAATAAAATAAGCCCCAAAACTAAAAGGTTTGTACTGGAAAAAAAGGTAGATGGTATGTGCAAAGGTTTTCCAGTGGTCTTATGTGATTCATTATGCATGTGATATAAGATTGCAGATAGAAGTTCAACCCTCCACTTCAGAGGTCCTGTGAGAGCATCAGCAAAAGATAACTGATCCCTGTTCTGAATATGCACTGTGGGAAAGTGACAGTAATGGCTATGACAAATTGTTATCTAAGGAGACTGTCCAAAACCCTGACTCAGGACCAAAGCTGTACTCAACCCTGCAATGTACTCTGTGCACATAGGATTAATTAATCTTTTTTTAATAAAGTCAGGCAGACAGCTCCACTAACACCTCATTCCTATGCGTCAGTCACTGACCTTTGCAGCAAGCCACAAGCGTGGTTAATTAAAAGGAAAAGAGCAGCATAAACATTTAGGAAGAATTCCATTGAGCAGCTCAGGTAGCAGATGTGATGTTCTACCTCCTGCCACTGTTCCCATAGCACACATCAGAAATCTCTTGCTAGCAGTGGTGTGCATGTACCTACAACTTCTGCCTTGTACATTATGTCCAGCTCCTTATCTTGCTTGTAGGGGCTCATTGTGCTGTGTTTTGCCTGTCCCATTCCTTGTGACTCAGGACCAGTTGGAGTATGATACATGGAAACCACAGCCAGAGAAGACTGGTGCATCCCAGATCTTACATCCGTGTGGAGCTGTGTAGGAAGGGCAAAAATGCAGCCAAAGCCCTTCTGACTCCCAGGTCAGATGCAGCCTCTATCCACCTTACATGGCTTCTTCCCTTCCACCTCTTTTCCATAGCCTGCACCCCTTCTGGCCTCCTGTTGTTGTTTCTGCCCCTTCATAACCAGTTACGTGGTGTTTGAAGTGTACGTGCTGAGCATGTGGGCTGCTGCACATCCTTGCATGACTGCAGTGAAAGCAGGGAGATCCAAGATCCATATACACACACTCTCTTGTGTAAAGAATGTACTTGTCTTATCCTACAAGAACCAGGTTAAAATCTGGACACTAGAAGTTGCATCACGTATAAATGCAAGAGGCTATATTTTCAAGAGGTGCTGTGTAGTTCTCGGGTTTTTATACGTATTTAGCATTTTAAAATTTAAAATTAATTAAATGCTTTAATTTAGCATAAAAGTAATTCAGAAAAATAATTTCTGTTGACTCTTATCAAATGTCAGTTGTCAGAAAGGCTCTAGCCAGAAAAGATTCTGCATCTCAGTATTTCAGTTTTCTGTTGCATTTCTATTAAAACCAAGTCATGTCTATAGGGCACCATGGCACTCATTCATGAACTTCTTAAGGAACAAATCCTCTGTTTGAACAATTGCAAATGAAAAGTTAAATCCTGAAATTCAATTGCAATCTGAGTTTTCACTGCAGGCCACAGTGTCCTACTAACCAAAACATTAGAAAAATGGAAAATCTACATGGCAATATAATCTCCATGGAGAAAGAAAACTCCAGATTCAGCACAAGTGCTTTTCTCTTAATACTGAGCACATCTTATTGGAATTTGTAATCCCCCAGCATAACCCTATGTTAACTATTTTAACAGAATGAATAGTGTTTTTAAACCATATAATTTTGACATCAAAACAAAACTATTCAACAACTGCAACAAATAGAAAGCAGATGAAAAGCCACCATTTGATCCCATAGTGAAGAATGGTCCACTCACAGCCTCTGTGTGGTAAACAATTAGAAGTGAACAGAGACAAATTCAGATTTAACCCCCACTTGTCTGCCTTTAATCACAGGAAATTTGAAAATGTTTCAGGCTGAACAGCTGATGGACAGATTACAGAATGCTTTCATTAACCCACAACAATGTCCTCAAACTACACGTTTTCCCAAAGTGAGGTAAGGAAATGAATAGATATTAAAGAAAGAGAACTGAAAGCTGTTGTTTTGTAGAAGGAGCAGGAAAAGTGTTTTCGATGGAGTAACTGCAAGAAATTTAAAAACTCAGTGTTGCTGTAGAAAATAGACAAAGAGTAACTGCACAGTGGCAGCCCCACACATCATGGCAATTTCTCCCTTTTTTTTTTTAACCCCCAAGCTGACAGATCAAGTGGAAACAGAGAGTTCTGGGAAGAGAGGCAAACATGGAGAGATTTCCCAGATTAATGACTTTTGTTGGAGTCTGAAATGAAGATGTTTTATTGCTGTTGGGACTGGAGTACAATTCTTTCATACAAGGACTCTAAAACCAGTGAAGATAATAGTAAGTTTGTTTTTGTTCTTTTTTTTTTTTTTAATTTGTAACCCCCAAATCAGTCCAGTAGAAAGGGGCAGAGAATACTCTCAACTGATGAAGTGAAGTAAAGGTGTAAAGGACTTGTGATGCAAGAAACCTTAAATGCTTGTGTATTTTAATACTTCCCTGATGTTTTGCTGTTAATAGCTGGAACTTCAGGTTTGAAATTTAATACAAGGGAAAAATAAAGAAATCAGATCTTAAGACTCATGCAAACAAAATTCTTCTAAATCTTGAAACATTTAGAACTAAGACACGGGAATGAGGGCTTTAATGATCTTCCAATCACTGCTTTTCATATCTAAAGAACAATATTAGAAGTTTTGGGTCTGAGGGGAAGACTGTATTGTCAACTTGCAAAAGGACAGCTTAAGGAAGTCGAGTTGGAGGGAGACCCAGAATACATATTTTCCACCAAAATCTGTGTTCAAATTATTTATTTATTGTGGAAAATAACGTCAGAACCAGACTCTCTTTGTTGCAGGGAATGGGGCAGTAACTCTGCATGAGACAGGACACGGGATAAGGAACATCTTCCTCTCTGCCACATGTGAATGCATACCTGTGGTAAACAGGCACTTTTTGGTGGCAGTCACTTCACCTATTTGAACAATATCAGCTTTGAAACAGCCAAAAAAGGCAGTTCCTGGGGGACCCACCCTCTGTCAGCACTAAGAGCATGGTCCTCTTCTGCAGGCAGACTCGATGTTGAGCAACTCCTGCATACAGATGATTGCAGCTGATCTGCTGTCCAGGGATACAAAGCACTTCATTTCCAAATTAGCTATCTACATAAATACATAAATGCCTCTCTGCTTTTATATTTCAGGGGAAAAAATAGTTGTATCGGAAAATTGTGAAAAAAATGCTATAATTATTTCTGCTCAAGAAATAACTTCCAGCATTTCAAGTTTCTTGGCTGTGGTGATTTGTTTCACGTTTCATGTTAATGTTGCCATCTTTAAATTTTTTATAGTTCTTTGCAACAGGGGAAGTATAACCCCGTCATGTGAGAACCCAAACAGAAATGCTGTACATCTGGTTTATGTCCTCTGGTTTAAATATTCATATACCAGCAAAAGGCTAAATGACCAAAATAAATCACCATAATTGCAAAATTTAGCTCTACTTCACCATTCAGACTTTAGGTAAAGCAATATTTGTAGCAGAAATACCAAGATTTGTCTAAATGTGTCAGCCTGTGTGAGGGCACCAGAAGAAAATGGAGGGTTAAAACAATAGGACATAGCACTCGATAACCAAGTACACAGACACACACATGGAGCAGTCAGCCTTGTAAACACAGAGAAACGTGCTGCTGTCGGGATGCAGGTCTTCTCATCTGGATATAAACAACATGATGGCAACAAGGCTACATCACACGTGCCATTCCCACCCCTCTCACACAACCAGAAATCAAGCTGCAGCCAGAAAGACAACCAAAATGAGGAGATAAAGGCAATGGGTATCAACAGTACCTAAGATTAATGGAAGACAAGATAAGCAAGGTTCAGAGGCAAAAGCTCATCCCATAGTAATTGTCGAGTTCTCAGAGGCACATCAAGTCTATCCAGAAATGAGTTTTCTTTCCCGAGAGATCTGTTGAGGAAACTGAAATCCTAGTTCTTGGTGTTGTTCAGTTTTGTTTGTGGGCAGCTTGTGATCATCTGGGTGTGAATAAGTGCAGCCCATGAGACAGTGAGGGAAACTTGTTATTTAAGGTATCTCTTTCCTTTTCTGTACAGTCTTACACAGACTTCTGTCTCATTAGTTTACTACAGGATTTCAGGTACTAGAGGATTGCTGTATTTAAAAGGAAATAAGTGACTAGCTTCCTTTAAAAAGAACCCCAAAACAACATCCATTTGTCTGATGCCAGTTGAATACACACTTCAGTGATACACAGCGAGGAGCCTCTGCTGCTGGAGACATTTCTGCTAATTACTTTCTCCCCTTCTTATCTGCAATGGAAGTGAAAAAGAAGTGGAATTGATCTCTTAAGTGCTGTGCCCAAAGAACAACCTTTAAGGAGAAACTACTTTAATTAAAATAAGATGAGCAGCAGCACTTCAGGACAAAACCACACAGCCATCAAACAGAGCAGTGGCTTCAGGACTGCAGAGTTCACAGTAATTAAGAACAGAGATGAGCAACTCCAGTGGGAAGAGACTGAGCAAGGCTTAAGCCACACTGTCACCCACAAAATGATGTCAGTGAGACCCACAGACAGTTTAGCCTGGACAAACAAAGCTGATCAGAACTTGAAAGAAAGATGGTATATGAACAAGTTTACTCATGGATATGATACATAAGGAAGAGGGAAAGTGACCAAGGAATTAAATTCTCCAAGACTTAGAGGAGAGCTTGAGGGGGCACAATTAAGAGCATTCAGAGGATAAGTTGTAAAGCTGAGAAGGGCTGAACCATAAAGACAAACTTCTAGATCTCAGGGGAGCATGCAATTGCCAGGCTGGACAGATGATGTCAAGGTGTTAAATGAAGGGGGGAAGTGCAGGATCAGAGATGTGTTCATACAGATCTCCCCAAGGGCTGAGCAGGAGCCATCCTGAAGTTTCAGCAACATCTGGCAGCTGGAAAGAAAGCAAGGGGATTAGCTGTTGCCCAGCCGGCATTTGCACAACATACCTCCAGAAAAGGTCAACATTTGAAGCTCTCTGTTATCCAGTAGCTCCCTGCAGAAGTTATTCCAGGTGTACAGATGCCTGAAGGCATCGTCTATCAGGGGATTGAGATGGGAGCGAGGCATCCAAAATGAGAAAGCTCATTTAAAGAGAAACATCACTTGACAGCTCAGGACAGCAATGCATTTCAAGAATAATCTGTGCATATTTGCCACAGTTCTCTCTTCCACTTAAATGCAAAATCTATTAGGTTGCTCCTATTTCTAAATACAATACAATAAACAGAACATCATACATTCATTGGAGAAACAGGTATAAATGTGGAAACCCCAGTAAGAGCAATACAGCACTTACGGCATTAGTTTTTAACTCAATAGCATGTTTAAATTTTAAAACCTATGTCATATAAAATAAGGAAAAGGACAAATATATTTCAAATACTTACTCCCTTTGACATTTTCAATTGTGTCCTTTAAGCGCTTTATAAAGTGTAGGACTTTTATATCTCAAGTATATTCCAAGCAGAGATGTAAATATACAGAAAAAAAAAAAAGGATGTTAAATCACGGCAGGTTAAATTATTAAATCATCTCAGTGACAAGTCCCAGAAACACCACTTGGCCTTGCCATCACTCAGAATTAGAACTGATCACTTGCATCAGCAAAAAGATGTATGAAGGCCAAATGGGCACAGTACAAATGTCACCCAAAAGATACATGGAGCAGCACTTTATATACAGCTCTGCAAGCATAATAGAAGCATTCAGATCTAGTTACATGTTTCTCCATGTGAAAATTCAAAGTCTTAGACTTCATAAGAAGCACGGAAAATATTCTTTTTCTTGAAGCTGGAAAGCCCAAACATCTGCAGAATGCAAATGAGCACCACCTTCTGCAGCCTCAACAGGCTGGAAAAAATTCTGCTTCTAGAATATCTGCTTCTAGAATGTACCTAGATAATATAAATACAAATAGTTGCATGTTAAACTGCTAAAGTGAAAATCACCTTTGCGTATAGAAAAGCCAGGTTCAGGTCACCAGCTGTAAGCAAGACCCCAACAAAAAGATTTGTTTTGTGGGGCTCTGGATAAATGCCACTTGCCTCAGAACTACAGCAGCTCCCAAGGAAGATGTGTTAGCCCAGCAGGTGTTATTGCAACCTGAGGGTAGTTTTGCATAAACATCTTCCATTTGGGGATTACACCTTCTGCCCTCTACAACGGATGGTGAGACCATCTGGGTCATTTTCTGTGCACCACACCTTTCATTTTAATGGAAATCAGAGTGCTCAAGCATTTCAGCTGTGTTATTTTTTCAAAACGCATTAGTGACATTTGCTGATTGGAGTAGTTCTTGGTTAGTGGCTAAAAGCTTTTGTTCAGTGTGCTCTAATACATTCTGCTTCACTCTTTTTTCTTTATTTGCTTTATCAAATACGTGCATCCTTAGACTCTGGTGTTAAAGCCTCTGATGCATCAATAGGCAAATGGAGAGGAAGATATCGGAGCAAGTGCAGCTTTACTGCTTTATGAACTCACAATTACAGAGGTTAAGCCATCACACAAGACACCCACAGAGTCCCAACAGTTTTTCCCTTTATTTCTCTCTCCCCATCTTTTCTCCTTCCTGATAAATGAGCAATGAAAGAAGTGACATGTTTATTCCCTAGCTCTGCTGCAAGCCAAGTATGAGGCAAGCAGGAGAGAAAATGTTAAGCATAAGATATGGGAGTTGTTTTTGTCCAGAAATGTTGATATAACAAGACTGATTTATTTTATAAGTCTTAAAATTCTTCCAAACAAAATATTTTGAAATAACCAACAGAAGGTCCCTGGCATTTCTCATTAGATTAAAGTGTCAGTGGCAAACTCCAGACGCTGCTCTTACAGTGCCTCAAACACACTTACCAATTGCCATTCAGCTTGTGCAAAGGACAGTCAGAACACAGCCAGTATCAGCACTGGGAAATACAGAAAAAACAAACTAGGATGGGTTATTTTCTCTCTGCTCAGACAAATGAACCATCTTTCATGTTCACAGATTGCAAACACCCGATGCAGCAATAATGTTCCCACATACATTGATAGACTTTTTAGAAGTCAGTGTGGGGTGGGGGCTATTTGGAAGAAAAAAAGACCCCAAAAGCAAGACAACAGGAATATCTTCTCTGGCAACACAAATGAAGCCCTTTTTCACACTATCATTCTTGCCTGAGGAGTTTTTCTTCCATCTTGAGTATCTGGAAATGATTGTTCATTAAGGAGCTTTAGCAGTGTTTGCTTTAGGTTTGCACACATCCAGCCCAAGCACCCCAAGGTGCAGCTCCTAAGGAGCAGCCACCTATTCTATTTTCACTGTGCTGTCAGAGCACGTTTCCCTTGCAGACCCTGCTGATCAGGAGGAGAGCTAAAGCCTTGGACTTTGCAGTGTTTTGGCAGCAGGTGAGGTCACGAACTCCTCTCCTACCCCTCTCTAACCTCTTAAATAACCCTCCCAGGCCCAGCCTTTCTTTCTTTCACAACTCACGTTCCCTCTCCAACCCTTCTCCATCCCAAAAGACTCCCTCTCTTTCTCCCCCTCTGTCCATAATCACCACTTTCCTCTCTTCCCCACTGGCATGTCTTTACCTTTCCCAACTGTGAGTCTTCTCCCTCATCACCACAGGGGGCTGCAGGAGTCTGGACTTTTTAAAGTATCTACAGGAATGCCTAGAACACTTACCATGTGAGCAAGGTGCAAGACTGAATTTCATGTGACTGAAAGTCTCTTGGGCTGCCAAAACCTTTTTTGGCCTTCTTGTACCTACATTTTGCTGCAAGTCTCAAATGCTGATGTGGAAAAGGTCTCTTGGCACCATGTAGGGGCAAAAAGAATGGAAAACTCACAAGGAAAATGCATGAGTTAAAATGGGAGTGCTACGGTGTTCTTTTAACAGATGTGTAATTTCTCCCTGATATTTCATGATGCACACTCAGAGCAAAGTCCATCAGTATTCCCTTGTCATAATAAAATACCTGTGCTGTAGCTGACAGGGATGTTTACCCTTCTACAGCAGCAGAGACAAGCCTTTGCTAGTGCAGCTGCTGCAGTGACTTTCTTCAGATCAGCAGCTGACAACAATAATTCCAATTAAAGTAACCCTGTGAAGGGTGCCAGGGTGCTGGCTCTGCAGGGCACGGCCCTACATCTACCAACAAAATCTGAACTCAGGTAGCTGTAGCAGGACAAGATTTCCCGTGCTGTCTTGAGCACACATCCTTCCTCCTACACCCAGGGGAAATAAAAGGAGCTCAGATGAGTCTATCTCTCCATTGTCTCACAGGAATGGAGGTCTGTGGTAGAAGTTAACATCGAGGCTTGGGGGCTGAGGGCTCACAATCCTCCTCCCAGTCTGTGCTGACAAATGCCAGCTCAACCACAGTTCATTGTTTGCACCTAACGTAGCTCAAAGGAGGCATTTGTACAAGGAGAAAGCAGCAGTTATACCTTGGATAAACACTTCCCTTTATTTTTCTCTCTTTTCTTATTTTTTAAATGGAATTAAGCCTTTCCTTGGTGAGACCAGACACGGAGAAGCTGCAGAGGAAAACAATTGCTGCAGGAGAGGAAGCCAATCTCTATACATGTAAATGGATCATCAATGCCATCTCTGTTAATAATTTAAATAATTACAAGCTGGAGAGGCATTTTTCTTTTTATGTTTGTCTTTTCCACGAGGACAGAATGATGTGGATTACCCTCACTTGCTCAGTCCAAATGTCACTCCACAGCCGGAAATAATACAACTAGTTTTGTTGCTGAGTTGTTAGAGCCAATGACCTGAAGGGTACCTGTAGCTCATCCTCCATCAGCCACTCTTCTTTCACCTCCACTCCAAGTCAAATGGCAGGCAAACGCACATTGTTTTTTGAATCTCCTATGACTGGTTTCATACCATACTGGTATGCCATTGGCTGAATATCATACAGTAGAAGAGCAGGCATTTTATTTTTAATTTTTTTTTTTTTTTAAAGTATCTCCAGTTGCAAGGGAGTGGGGCTGGAATCTGACATTTGTACAGAAACTGAAAGAAACTCCTGTTCAAATATTCTGTGACCAGTAGCCTCCATGTTGAGGCCAGAAACCCCTTTGGCTGGACTACACCAGCAACAAAGCAGCAAGGTGTTTGTATGCAAGGTCAGTGTGTAGGCAGAGGACCCACGCTAAGGGCCAGACTGGGAGGGAGAGGCAGGATAGCTAAGGATCTTGAAGCTGTGAATGAATTCATTTAGGTCAGTGATTCAGAAGGGGGTGTGACTAACTTAGACCAAAAAGGTGAAGATGAGCTTAGCAGTTGTTTTGGCCACATGGAGATTGGTGGCTGGTGATTTGGGGAAAAAGTTTGTCAGACAAACTGGATAACAGAGGACAGGTAGTAGGAAGCTAACTGCTATCCTCTTCTTTCAATATAGATACCTGTTTCTCTTTAAATCCTTGTTCCCTTTTGTTGTATGTTGCATTAAAGCTCGAGACTAAAATAGAGACTCAAATTTTGCATTTTCCAAATGCTTTGCTGGCTGGTGTAGCAGTACACACCATCCAAAGAGGTTGTGTCACCCAAGGATGCAAAGGCAAAGCAGGTCCTACAGCACCAAGGTTCCTTGTCAACTTAGTTATTAAATCAATCCTGCTGCAACAGTTTTAAATGAACAAAATTGTGGGTACTGTTTTGTGGGTACTCTCTGTTTAATTACAGTGTAGGCTCACAGATAACATATGGGGACATAAAGACTCGTGAAATTCACTCCAATGGCTGCATACATGTGTGACTTATACAGCATCTGGAAATCTGAGTAATGCCAAGAACTACATTAGACAGTTCAAGCCACAGCTCACAGTGAGTCACGTAATGAGGTTCTTCAGATTATTGTGGTGATTGACCCATTCCCTTCCCCCTTTTCACTTAGCAAGTTCATTTAGGCAAGCAGTCATTTCAAGAACATGCAAACCCTGATTGCTGGTTTCTATGGATCTGGCAAGCAGCCAGGCTTCTGGGATGCTGGCTACTATAGGCAGTGGGAAGTTAAATATGCATGACCTCACATAACGTTGATCCATGGGCTCGCAGGGATTCTGCACCTGTAAAAATCCCAGCCCAGCTATTCTGCATGCAAAGTATCTCTGGCATTGTCTTCAAATCGCTTAGTGCTTCAGTGATCAGTGATCAGGTAAGCTCAGCACATGGTCATTATCCTTCTCCGCTTTGGTAAGGTCTAGAACAAAAAAAGTCATTATTTAACCATAGTAAATCAAATATTTTGCTCTTGACAAGCTTGTGCATATTGCACATGGGAAGGAGGAGCTGATTTCATACTGAAAACTTTGCAGTTATGTTAAAATCTGATGACTTTGCTGCTATCAAGATGTGGGGAATAAAATGCAGTAGTTAGTATAAATAATGTATTTAGCAGTAAGGAATTAATAATGCATTATTAAGATCAGGGTAGCACTAGGCAATTGCCTGAGGACATGGTACACAATAAGGAGTCACAAAAAAAGTCAACTATAGCTCAAGGTTATAAATCAGGATCTAAATAGAATAAAATTTATAAATCCAATAAAACCAGCTTTACCTAGTCTCAACCTACAAATATTTGTATAGTATGTAGGATTGGCAATATCTGTATTCTTAAAGAGATTCCATAACATTAGACTATTCATAAAGGGCCAAATTCTGACCTCATGAATACCAGAGGAACTCGGGGCATAATTTTCAATTAAAAATGGAACTTCTAGGATAAGAAAAAAAAAAAACAACCCGAATAATAGCAAATGAATGGTTTTACAGCAGAAAGGACTGCACAGAATGCTGACTTTTCACTTCAGACCTCAAGATTTGCTTTGAGCCAGTTCTTTCCTCCACCTGGTTGCTGTATCACAGCAATGGTAGCAGGGGCTCTTCCTCACGGGGGGATATGCCTCTGTGAGAGGCAGCACAATGGTAGTGGTTCCTCCCTGCACCCAGCCAAGTGACCTCAGTGGGATCACTGGGCACCTGTGGTGTTTTCTAAGGCTGTGGAAGATGCTCTGTGCCACCCAACCAGTGATGTGGCCTGAAGGAACACTGTGGGCCTTTTAGTGAAACTGAAATACCAATTGAAGTGCTAGTTGTTTGAGGGTTATCACTGGCTTTTTGTGGCCAGTTTGTAGGGTTTTGTCTCCTGTTGGTGGCTTACAGCCAGGCTGTGACTAATCACTGATTAGTGATCCCAGCCCTGTAGAATTAATATCTTCCATATAGCAGGATTTTTAACAATAAACACCACAGTGCATGAGCCTGCACTTCAAACTGGAGGAGGAGGATGACAAAGACAATGCTCTACTCCAATATTATAATTACTGCTGCATTGCTGGCATTTGGTACCCACTTTGTAATTGCTGTGGGAACTGGTCTCTGGCTGTGCAAGCAGAGGTGTTCCCTTTCACAAAGGTTTGGCTTATTTATTGTTTATTTGACAATTATTTTGTTTATAATTGCAGAGCAGACATAACAAAACAAGTTTTCTAACTGTAAAAGCACTGCTTCCTTGTTCATATGCCACAACATATTGCTGCTAAGCATTCAGCTTTGGGTTTGTAATGTTTTGGAGAACTAGCTCTAAATAAACAAAACCAAGGGGAGAGTGTCAGCTTAAAGCTGATTGAGTGTCCTTCAGTGTTAAAATGTGTTTGAATTAAGAACAGAAAGATTCATTAATGCCTATTTATGATCTATTTTTAGGGTAATTCCACGCAATTACTATTCATATGACTCAAGCACCCAGGCTGAATTCTAGCCAGGCAATAAAAACATAATTTTGTAATGCCAGAGAGTTGAGAAGATTTGGAGGAAAATGCAAATCAGCTGTTAGTATGATAAAGCTGTGCATGCTTAACTCAGTTTCTGGAGCTCTCTGTAACGTAGGAAACATTCACAGAGGAATATCAGACATCAAGCAGCACATGGATGCAGCACTGCTGGCTTTGTAACCTCTGGGCTCTGTGCAGTTGCAGTGCAGGGAGTGGCTGGAAATGAGCTCACCACTCTCCATGCCCTTTTATACTCCCAGCAATGAAGTATGTGAGAAATACTGGTGCAAGTTTCCCAGGGAGACATCAGGCAAAGAGGGATGGAGAGGTGCCTATGCTGGCAAACACTCTTAGAAGTGAATGAACACATGTTCACAAAATCCCTTGCTCTCACACACCAAGGATCTTCCTTTCCTCTCCATGTGAACTTTCATTAAGTCGAAGTCTTACATTCTTTATTCTAATTCTAATTCTGCTCCTCCTGACACTCCTTTCCCCCCAATGCCTAAATTTTTTCTCAATCCTTTATTTTCAGGACTCAGCTGGGCATAGTGTTGCAGTGCAGGGCAGAGCAGCCAGGAGGGAGGGCTGGGCAAGGCAGCTGCAGGCACTCAGTAACCTCTGCCAGAGAAACCCTTCAACATCATGCACTTGTCAGATTAATTCTACACTGATTAACCTCCCCAGATTAATTCTAGACTAATTAACAATTTCTGGAAGGCAGTGGAGAGAGTGCTTTTGTATCCAAATGAGGGCAGTGGCTATCAGGATACCTGAGCTAGCCCTAGGGAAACAGCAGGTTAGATATAGGGTATGCAGGAGTCCTGTTATCCTTCTGGACCAGTGCTCTGGGGGCAGGCAAGATACTTGAGGATGCCTGATAGCATCTATTCTTAGACACCTTGGGAAGAGTTCTAGGTTAACCACCTCACGAGGGAAAGAAGTCCTCAGCACAGCGAAAAATTATTCCCTGCTTTCAAGATTTACACTTCTGAAAAATCATTTTAGGCTAAGACAGCAGAAAGGAAACAGTCAAGAAACCAATAACCCCGCTTTCATAAAGCATTTATTTTTTTTATTTGAAAACATTATACAGGCATTACATTGCCACAGCCAGTCCATATAGGTGCATGCAAATATCAAAATGGAGAAAGGTTTATTCAGCTTCTCAATGCAGGATTTGGGGTTGGGATTTTGTTTGCCTGGTTTCGGTTTTGGTTCATACTTCCATCTGCGGTGTCAAGATCAGTGTGCTTTATTATGGCATTTAACAATAAAATCCTACCCATGGGGTAAAATTTATATTTGTAGCTAGCTCAGGAATACTAAATGGTTTTCAAAAAAAAAAAAAAAAAGGAAAGAAAACGATACTACACGCTTGTCAAAATGTTAATAGCACAAGTTAGCAATCTCTACACTATACATTGAAACTTCTTCTTATGACACAGTGGTGCAAAATTTTCAGTTGCTTGGTCTATCGTTGTGTGTTTCAAAACTTTATAGCTGGAACAAAGACAAGTCTGTCTCCCAGTGAAGGTTTTCATCCGGTAGCAGAAAATCACATCAGTCTTGCTAAGGGCTGCCCAGGGCCAGCAGTGTGAGAGAGTTTCAGTCTGTTCAGGCAAGGAGCTATGCAGAGCTAGAGGCGTCCTACGCAACACGGAGAGTAGCTGCCGTTAGATAGCTGAGCCTTTGCTGGTGCGCACCGAGGGCTCCGACTGCCAACACAAGCAGGGAGAAGGAACGTTTTCCTTCCTCAGACCTCAGTCTTCCAGTCAGCACAGTCATTTGCAAAGCTATTCTACTGTTTTCCTTCGAGGTCCATCCAGGACTAGCGTACTGGTGCTAGTCCGAGCATCCACCCTGTTTATTGGGAAACGCAGACAGCGAAGCAGCCCCCCTTTGCACATCAAACTCCTCCTGCACGAGTAGCACAGGGGATGGTGGCTGGTTGCAGAGTGCACACTGGAACATTCATAACTTATTCATGTACAACAGAGCCTTTTAGAATAGCCTGGTAAAATCGCTCCAGGTGGCACCTCTCAGCCACCCGTGGATCGCAACCCCTTGTAAGGAGGAACTCCCAGCCCCGTGACCTGGCTGGGAGCTGCCTCCTGCCCAGCTGTTTCGCAGAAGACTCTAACAAACATCTACAAGTTAGTGGCAGAAAAATGAGGAGGGGGAGGCCGAAGGACTACAAACATTTGGCTTAAAAATAAATACTAATAAAGAAATTAATCAAAACAGTTATGCAAAAGGAAGGAACTGTAAACATGAAATACACACGCACACAATCCTCAAGGTTCTCAGACCAACACGGGGACTAATGTTCAGAGAAAGGTATTTAATTGGTACAAAAGGTAGCAAAAGAGACTGAGATGACAGGTGCCCACCAGTGTGCCTCTGGGTACCTGAGGGAGCCATGATTGTAATCAGACCCCTTCTCCTGGGGAATGTACAAAATCCACCTTAAGTTCAAGCTCTCACAGGACTTGACCCAAGGATCTTACCCTGAAGTGTCAGGTAATCTTTCTTGCGTGGTTTTTTTTTTTTTTTGGATTGAGACTTTCCTTGATATCCCCAGAATACAGACTCTGTTTTTCTCCAGGAATCCAGTGCTTTTTTTGTTTTGTGTTTTGTTTAATTCTCAATAGTTTAAGAAAAACAAGGTTTGGAAACATGAGTGCTAAAAAGATTAAAAAACCGGAAGGCAGGGAAAAAAAAATCATACATTTGCTAGTTTAGTACCAAAGCTTTTGTGCCAGTTTTGGGCATGATTTGGCAATACTGCAGACCCTTCCCTCAGGTGCAGCAGGATCGTGGCAGACAGCCTAAACACAGTGGGAAAGAAATCAGCTCTTCTCCACAGGAAGAATAAGATACAGCATACTTCTGCTGTTCAAGAGCATTTTGACATTTGCCACTGCATGTATATTATGCATATATACACTTCTCTCAGTCTGCTTCAGGGAAGCTCTTTCTGTATTAAAGCAGAACAGGACTATAAAAAATGAACGTTACTGCAGCAGAAATTCATCCTGCTTGGTTGAACTGTGTGACCTTTCTAATCTCCAGTGTATAGATTGATCTTTTTCTTCTTTTTAAAATAGAAATAGGTAAGTTGTATTTTTCAAACATGAAGGCCTACATTTTTGCTTGAAACAGTCTTTTTCAGCAGAATAACATTCAAATCAAATTCACCTTCTATGCCCACAAGCAAAATATTCATCAACCATGCTGTAACTCCATTTTCAAATACAGTGCATGTATACACACTTTTACAGCACTATTATGTACTTCTTAAATTCTTTCTTTCTGAAGATCCTGAAGCATTTTAAAATAACTTGGTCCCATAGCACCCCTGTGAGGTAGGTAAAATGTCATTATTCCCGTATGTACCGATTGGGAAACTCAGCCACACAGAAGGTAAGTCATGCCCAAGGATTCATGCGAAGATGTGGCAGATCGGTGAATAAAACCAAGCTCTCCTAGATCCCTCACCTATTGTTAGACACAGGATCACCTCTCCTTCCTTAATTTTAAATTAGAAATAGATAAAGGATATTGAAATAAGGATTTCCTTGTACTGAGCTCTCAGAAGAGCAAACATACAGGCAAAGATGAATTTTTCATGGTGGTGACTAAGATTTCCCCCATTCTGATAAGGCTCCTGAGACAGAAGTACAGTTGTATACAGAAGTGTGGAGCGCACCCTCACTATTTTCACACATTCCCAGGAATGTAGGAAAACTGCTGAATTCTTCTGCTCACTTCACAGTTAACGAAAAATAATTGGCTGCACCCTGCTGGTAAAATGCCTTTGCCCTACTGCGGCAACACCAGCAGATGGTCCAGTCTTTCTGCTCGTGAATTCCTTGCTTAATCTTCCTGATTTTTACAATTTGTGGGTTTTGGTGAAAAAACGGACACATTTCTAAATAGCTATTGTTAGAATAATGAACCACGGGAGACTAAGCAAACTGGAACAGCAGAAGGCGCCCTTGATGCACTGAGTATCTAAAATAAGTGCCCTGATCCACATGATATGTCATCTTTCCGTGGAGACGTACAATACATAGGAAACTAGAAAATGAGTTTTTCTTTCTACAGGTTAAAATTTAAAAAGTAAGAAATCTGTGTTGAATCACGACTACAGAGAAACTGACTCCCTGTCACCTGATGCAGAACCTCGGCCACTAGGAAATCTGCCATGGATCATAGAGAGGTCAATGCTTGAGTACTTCACTTCTGCAAATATAGAAAGGCTAAAATGCTCACCTTATACCTATTCCTAGAATAGAGACGGATATTGTAAGTTGTCCCTTCTCTGGACTCATGGATCAGATTACCTAGAAAGGGCAACTAGACAGATAGCACTGAGACGAACTCATTGTATTTCCCTCACCAAATCCAAGGTGCTAGCAAAAATGTGTCAGGCTGTTGCTACCACGACTAACTCATCTGTTTTGTGCAAACAAACAAATCTTAGAGAGAAATTAACAGTGACTGCACAAAGTGTATTTGCTGTAAAAAGGTGTTTTTTCCACAACTGGTGTGGCTTAGGCATAATATCGCTCTGTGTGTGTAAAACACCCTTGCACGAATTTCCTTTTTTGTAATTTCATCTTATATATTGAGTATCTTTCACAGGTAGTTTGACATTAACTGATTCATACACAGCAGTTTGTGTTGCAAACATGCTGCTCCTTTCGTAAACGAGGGACTGGCATCTCCTTGCAAGGAACACCCTGGAACAATTAATTTTAGTTTTTATGAGCTTTCCTTATTTGCTACCTTGCAGCTCACCAGTGTAACTGCACCTGGTAAATACCTTTCTCTATGTACAATACAGAGATAATGGATATACGAGCTCCACTGTCAGAAGGTGATCAACAGCCCTGGGTTTAAGCAACTCTAACGTGAGGCTCCTCTTCTGTCTCCTGCCCCAGGCTGGTGTACGTCACCGAAGGCTCCATCTGGCCCGTGGCTGGCAGGTCTACAACAGGTCCGGAAGGGTTTCGAAACTGCTTGTACACCCGAGGATCCTGGGCTACGTAGGTGGATGTGGAGGAGTAGAGCATCAGCCCAACAAGGATAGTGAAGAATGACAACAAGTAAAGTCCTGAAAACTGAGCAGAAATAACAGTAGAGTCATTAGACACAGCACCAATCACCTTGAGTTCATGAAGACCCACGGACAGGGGTAGGCACAGATCCTTGTTTGGGCATGCACTGCACAGAACAAACTCCGTATCATTTGGAAGTTGAATTTTTATGGGAATGACTCTTTGAAAGTTGATTTACTCCCATCAACTCCCCTGTCCTCCATAACCAAGAGCTAATTGGCGCCTTCCACTGGGCCCAGTGTGTTAAGTATTGATTCCTGGGACTTGGGAAAGCTGAGTTTTGGTCACAGATCCAAAGCTGATTTTCCCATGCTTTTAGACAAGCCAGATACTCCTCCTAGTCCAAGTTTCTGCTGCTCCAGTGTGAGGTACCATCATCTACAGTTCTGAGACAAGCAGTGGACAAATCTGAAGTTAGTTACAGCTAAACCATATGTCTGTGAAGCTAACATGCTGTTGGAAATATAAAAATATCATTAAATAATAATTTCAATAAGAATTTAAAACATACATATATATACTTAAATATATATTTTAATAAAGGCACTTAAAAACTACCCTGTCTGCAGCTTCTCTTGCTTGTGAACAGAAAGGAGGTGCTAGAAGATCTAATGTGAGTTTGGACAGGATGAACTTCAGCTGTGAAACGTGCTCTGGGTCGACATCATGAGGTTTGAAAGTACCCATGGAGGGCAGTTAACTGAAAGCTCAAGTACACATATTTTGGCACACAGCTTCACTAGATCAGAGGTCAGCCTGAATTTTTTGACATATACAGACTCGTGTCTGGACTAAAAATACAACACAAAGAACACTTCTGGCAACCCATGAGCCCTTGCAGATAAAGCTAAAGGCAAAGACAGGGTTTCAAAAGCACAGACCATTGGGTACTAGCTTTAGATATTGGGTTCTGGCTATTGGGGACACAAAAATGGCTTTATGCCCATGTGACTTGTCTGCTGATCCTAGACTACAAGTTGTTTCTTCATGCATGCTGTGTGTGAGAAGCCGTGAAGGACAAATTGCACAGCCACCTTGTTGGGGATATAAATGATTTGTATTCAGTGGAACTTCCAGAAGTGCCTGTATTCTGCAGCTGTCAGGAATCTGTACCTGAACACCATCATCTACCTGCAACTTGCTATTAGCTGCTCCATGAGGTACTTCACAATTTTATGTAAAGGTGTCTGCAAGTCTGTTTGTTAATCCTGACTGACTCTGCCTTGATGGATGCCCCATTTGCTTCCTCTGGATCGCTTTAGCACAGCACAAAATGGACAGAATGACAGAATGGACTATATTATCTTGGAAGTTTTTGAACAATCCTTTTTATGCTGAAAGAAATTATCATTGTGGAGAAAACAAATTTTACTTAAGCTAAATTTGTAGCAATGTTAATTTGTTACCGTTTCATAAACCTACAAAACCAGCATCCACCCTCCTGCCTGAGGAAGCATCTGGCCTTTTTACAGAATCCTCAGTATCTCTGAAAGCTTTGGACATATAACCCACGGTGGTACATCTGTGTGTGTGTGCTTCCCATATCCAGTATGCATGTTTAACAGGGAAAATACCATAATGAGGAAAGTTTATAAAGTGTGTCAGAAGGATTAGAGCGTAGGAAGAGTTTTGCTTTTAATTGTTATTTTCCATGTATGTCACCAGGTCCATACGTGTTGTCTGGCAGCACAATTTGATGAAACCACGCAGCTGTCCACCCAGTATTTTTAGAGTGCTGAGCCTCACCCTGCATCTGCTGAAGGATTCCTTCCATGTGACACTGCTCTGATAGGACTGCTTAAGCTTAGATCTCCCCCACGTGGCAATCAAACACAAGTCAATAATTTCAAAGCAACTTCTGGCTGATTTTTCTCCCTCCATTTTCAGTGCAATTTTGTTCTCAGAACTTTCTTCCCCACTTTCACTTTGCATTTGAACTTGAGTATCACTTGGCAGCAGTGAAGTTGACTAAGCTCAAGCAAATCTCAGGAGCCAAATGCATCTAGTTTCCCATCCCTGCTTTCCCACTGTCTCTCATTCCCACCTTATGCTTGAATTTCTCACCCTAGCCAGCCAATTGGCTTGGCCCACTGCATAGCCAGAGTGCCAGCCAGATTTGTGATTGCCTTGTGTCCTGCTGTGAGGAATCTGTGGGGCTTCCAGCAGCTAAATGTGCTCTTTTTCTTGTTCTAGGAGCTGCCCAGACAAAATCAATTCATTTTTGCTTTAGTTCATGGCTCCAGCTCTACCATTTCCCCCTCCTCCTGGCCATACCTCTCATTTCTCTCTCAGGGGCTTCCTGCCAGTGGGCTCTTTTGACTGATAATATTCTTTCCATGGTAGTGTCCTCCCTCATGGCAGCTCTCCAGCCTGGGAGAAAGGGTTTGGGCATAGCTCGGGGAAAGCTGAACAAAGGTCTGTGAATCATTTGTCTTTGGTATCTGTGCACGGCTAGTGCAAAGAGGCCTGGACTCTGACAGTCCTATGACAATTCCTTCCTTTTTACCTTCCTTAGAAACAAGGTTCAGGCTGAATTTGTTTGTGCAGCAGCTCTCTGCAACACTGAAGTAGAAGGGTAGTTAGTGAGGTTAATACAGGAATATATACTGAAGTATATGACAAATCTCTGGTTTTTGTCAATACCCTGTCAGACTGATCCAAAGCCCTTTGAAATAAATGGGTATTTGCCTCCTATTAGAACAGCAGTGAATCCAGCATGTGATGGGAGGATGTCGATTTAGTTCCCCAAATACAAAATTTGTTGTTCACTGTACTATGCTACTCAGACTCCAGCTGAAATCTGCAATGTATGGAAGATAAGATTTCCAGACACACTCTACTGCTATGTAGGTTTTGGAGGTTTTTTTAATCTTGAGCTGCAAACCTCATCTACTGAGATTTACTATTAATAGACAGGAAAAAGAAACACATTCAAAACCAGTGGAAAGAGCTATTCCTAAGAAATGAAGTGAGGGAAGATCACTTTTCATTGCTACTCTACGCAACTGCAGTTCCAACCTGTAGGTTCTTGGGAAGTGTGTAATTCCTCTATTTGCCTAAAAACCTACTTGAGAATGATACTGTGCCTCATTTTACTGAATTATCTCTTTCTACAGAAACATATTTCCTCTAAGAAAAAATATTTTTAAAATATCCAGATTTGTATGCCTCTCCAAATCTTTCTTCCCTCCATGCGAAGCAGGATAACTGTAAGTTGTTCAAAGAGTAACGTGGTCAGAAACTGGTTAGCACAGATTAGCTAATGAGTGTCACACACCTTAAACAGACTAAAAACCAACTCATGTTTCTGTATCATTAAACAGTTTTACTACGGATTTCGTATCTACATGTATAGGTACATATGTAAATAAACTTGTTTATCCATGAAGCTTATTGAGAGACCGGATGACTTTGTGGTGAGGTCAATGATCTAACACTCTTGAGTGCCTGGGTTTGATTTTCAAGCCGTGAATTTCTTTTGTGAATCACAATGATTTTAGATGATCCTCAGTTTCTTATCCATTTAAAAGAGATAATAACACTTGGTTACTGAATAAAGATGAGTTTACAGAAAAAAATGGGGAATAGGGATATCACCCTCTGAGGAGAAGGCAGAGATCTCCTTTGCAGAGAAAGTGCCTTACTTACAACATTTCAGATTTCATCACTGACATGAAAAGCATCTGCCAAAGCTTTTTGAGCAGTTAAATCAAATAGTTAAATCAGCCCTACAGATGTCCCCATGTGTGCTCTGCTCTGACATCTGGGTGTCTATAAAAGCTTCCCCAATCATTTCTGTTCAATATGAATCAAACAGTGATATTCACAAATGTTAAAAAATTATGAAAACACAAAAAAAGTCTTCGCTAGACATCATTTAGTACTTGTGGTGAAAATTGCCTACATTAAACTACCATTAACCTTCAGCATGTAAAAAGCACATCTTTGGTGCCCATCAATTTGAAGATAAACACACAAAGCAAAACCTAGACAAATGTAACAAGATAACATGTTTAACAAGATTTGCTCAGTCTATCAAAACAAGCACTGATTCTGATATTTATCTGAGTTGGTATTTATCTAAGTTGTCCATTAGGAACCCAGTACTTGGATGGATCTGCTCAGCCAGGCTCAGCAGATGAGCTTATGGAAGCTGCAGGAATAGGGGCCTCACTCCTCACTCCAGTACGTGCAACTGCAGAATCCCACCAGGAAAACCACTGCAGCAGCAAGGTCCAGCTGATCTCAGCAAACGTAAGGTGAAATCACTCTTTCTGTTATCCATGCACAAAATCTTTGACATTAAAAAAGGAAAGAACCCAAACATATCTGCAGTGCTACATACAAGTGTAGATGAAGTTTACAAAACAAAATTTAGCATATATATATATACAGTATTTTTGTTGCAAGTGAATCAAAATTACAAGTCACACACCACAAGGTTTCTAAAATAAAGATGAGCATAAAGGCACCTGAAAATTTAGGATTTTTAAAAATCCAGAATGAACTATTAAACGTTTCAAAATCTACTCCTTACTGGTTTTTATCCTCTACTTTTTATTGTCTGTCCATGTGAAACCTGTCTTTCACATATCCTTAAATCACTATTTAGGATAAAACGCTTCTACTATTTCCTCTTGAGAATCTTATGCTTTAAAGTAATCTGCTTGGAAAGGTGGGAGAAAAGGAAGCTTCTTGATGGGGAAACAAGAGTGCATCTGATGTTGTTGTCTTGAAAAGTGATTAGATGGTAACAGAAGAAGAAAAAAATAGAAAGAAAAACTGTTTAGAAGGTAGTAGGTTCATGCCTGGGTCTAGAGAGAGTGAGCCATTCTTCAGCACACAGGTCATGAATTTAGAAGGGAAAGCCCAAAAAAGGGCACGGAACAACCACATCTAGGGAAGGCTATGCTGGCTGACTGACTCCTGCCCAGGGAATCTGCAGACAAGTAGTTCTGACTGTCACTGATGTCCACGTCCATGTTACCACTGACACCAGGGCAAAACAGTATCCAAAGTGACAAAATGAAACAGATGTGAATCTGCAGAAAAGCCCATACAGACAAAGAAATTCAACGATTTGCTAATTTTGGGTTTTCGCTCAGCCACCATGATAATGATCATGAACATTATTACAACAGTTATGAAAATGCAAATTCTGTTTTACTCAGTCCATTGAACTGGAAATAGATGCAGGAGCAGACTATTTGAGCTGCAGCACTCCAGCATTCCATTTGTATTTCAAAACAGCAGCCACAGACTGAATCTCTTGATAAGTAGCATGAACCCTAGCTCCCAGCCTGTGGCAACCCAACTGTGCTTTTTAAGTGTTTCAAAAGGTTTTTTTGTTAAAGTACTAACTGAAAATTTATAACTGTCATGTTTCACATATTCAGTGATAAAGTATGAAATGGAATAACTACCTGCTTCTCTACCTCATCTGGCAGTTCTCCACATTTGGGCATAAATGGATAAAGAAATCAGGTCCATCAGCTCAAGTTTTAAATCTCAGAGAAATGTGACCTGCTCAGAATCACACTGATGAAGAGGGGGAAAAATGTACATATCAGGTGGAATTCATCTAATTCCGTATTTCTGCTGTCACCAGCCATGCCCTCCAGAGAGGCAGTTCCCACCACCTTCTTCCTTCCCATCAGTGGGTCTGCGCAGCACAGCGAACTCTGCTTTCCAGACTAATTCAGTTTGTAGCATACGCTGCACAGCCCATCAAAGCTAAGGCCAATAGGTGTTCTTTCACTGACTTATGGCTTTTTCCCCTGGGTAATTTCACACATGAATACCTGAGCAGGCTGGGTGAAGGGAGTTAAAACCAAATTTCTCTCATTATCTTTCATATAGCAAACAGACATTTCCACTCTGTTTGATAAATTGATCGAGAGGCTGAGCTTCTTTCCACAATTTTCTATTTTCGCCTCCAATATAGCAAATGAAGCTCACCGTGACCAAGCGCAGAAGTTGCACTGTGGGATGCACACACTCTCCAGCAACACCAGAAGGCTGAGGGCTCTGAGCGCTAGGAATTCACACAGCGCTTTCACTTGCGTGGCTGGATGCTACAGCCATATTACTTTATTAATAGTAACAGGAGCCAGCATCCTAGTCATAGCTCACAGGGCTCTTTGGTGACTGCCTTGGATCACACCCACGAGGATCTGACTGACTCTGTCTTAGATCAGCACTGTGACCTAAACTACTGCTGACTATTTTTGTCCCAGCCTACGAGGAAGATATCTCTTTGGGATTCAGAGCTTGATCTGCTCGTCAACAGAAACTGAAGCAACCCTCAATAGTGGAACACTGTATTTTGTAACCCCAAATGGCACCACACACCAGAAGGGCTGCTGTGAGTTTTCCAGACTGCATTGAAACCGATAAAACAAATCCACCTGAACCTTTATGTGTCCTGCCAGATCTCTCAGTTTTTATCTCCAAAGGGACTCAAACCACTGAGATATGATTTAGTGTACCTTCCCTGCTCACCAATTGCACAAGCTGGAATGCCTGAGCAGCAGTGTTGGTTCTCTTGCTGAGAAGGGCACCAAGGGGAGCTGGACAGCTTCAAGCAATGATGGGAACTTCTGGACAGCAAGTCTGTCCACTACCAGCAGGATTGCATTATCTTCACACTTTAAGACCTCCAGCTATTTCTTAGGCAAACCGTGAGGATCAAGTTTTAGGTGATGACTTAAAGTCCTATCTTGCCCTCTGAACACAGCTGGGATGAAAAGTGAGGTGTGTAGCCTGAATGACAGTGAAAACCTGACAGTGTCCTCCTTGCCATTTGGTGAAAACAAAGAAGTCAAAGGAAGTGTTTCCTGTCATTTCATGCATGGCAGAAAGGCCATACTTCTCAATTCCTGATGCTTGCTTGCACCCTCAATGCGATCTAACTCAGATGAAATGCTGTCAATTACTATGGCTTATGCTGAATTGCAAATGTTGCATAGAAACCACTATGAGAAGGAATCAGATGACACATTTTCTGTATTTTCCAGTTGATTCTGCTCTACTGCTTGCATGTTTTACTCCATGTAAAACATACTGATCAATGCTTTCTGTCATACAGCAGCACCCTCTTTTTCAGTCCTTGCATGGTATTTGCTGGTGGGCACCGTTTAATTGGTAAAACAGTGGTCAGTGGGAAACTCCTAAGCTTTCCTATCTTTTAGATGCTGAGGTTATCTACAAGGGAGAGAAATGAGGAGGGTTCACTGGAAAACTGTCACCACCAATTCTGTTAAAATTCAGGAAATTTAATAGATTTCCTGGAATTCATTGGTCGGATGAAACAAACTTATGGAGAAAACTGAGAGCACTTTGGGAAAAATCTCTCAGCTTGACGTAGGCAGCTGTAAGGCAAATACTGATTTTGCACAAAGCTGCACGATTTCATGCTTCTCAAATGGTATCATCAGAAAAAATTAATAATAGACCGTCCTTTCTAAATACATGCCTGCTAGGGCAAAATGTTTGTGTGAAATGGCTTATCTGCCTTTCCTGAGTGCCGGGAGAGATGGGAATGCTGCTTTTTCTTCTGTTTCCCTTTGTTGCCTCTGACATCAGATGTGGAGAAAAAACGAGCCTGTGTTCAGTACCCCTGCGGTACCAGCAGTCTGTCTAATTAAAAAGTGCAAGGTAGAACGAGTCCTGCAATCTGTTTTAATCTCATCTGTGTAGGAAAGAGATTTTTATGTGAAGTTAAAACACTTCTATTACATTGCTCTAATTTCCTGTGAGCATCCTTACTGTGGCATAAGGGGGATTCATTTCTGGTTATTTTAAATCAATTACTTGGCAAGAAAGTGGTAAAGGACCTATCCTTTTGGATATTCTTAATACAAGAAGTAGGAGCACAACAGAAAAGCTCATAAAATCAATTTCTCCTCCCCATTTTTACCTTTCAATATTCTTTTTTGGTTTGCTTTATCAGCTACCAGTTGCCATGTGTCTTTTTGGGTTTGTGTGCAAGTATTTAATGTAGTAGCAGCTGCCTGCTGTAATTGATTCTCTATTACTGTACATGAAGCTAATTGTGCTCAGTGTGTTCAAAACCAAGGTTACAATAACTGATTCATCTTGGATTCTTTGTTCATATTTTTCTGCTGAATCTAACAATACATTCCCGTAGAAATTCGTCCCCAAATGGTGTCCTTTTCTCCTGGCAATACAAACGGGGAGCACTCCTACCCTGAGAAACAAGGACTATGCAGCTGCAGTTTTACCATGAGTGACCACGCCAGCTGTCTGGAGGGAGTGTGACATGGCTGTTTCACGTCAGGGTTCTCTGCAGTGTGACACTTTTGCTGCTGGCAACGAGAGGCCAAACTTCAGGAGCTCCAAGAGCTCTCAATTGAGTCAGCTCTCAAGGCAGGCACGTGAGGGAATCAGAATGGAGAGCATGTCCTAAGCTGTCAAATCCAACCCCCCATCACTGCTTACAATCAGATCACATATTCCATTTGGCAAATCCCTCTCATGCAGGCATTATTAGGGCTTTTTTTCATTTCCCACTAACCTATTTGAAATTGTGCTAGAACCTCCCTGCTGTGACAGCCATAAAATCCCCCTAATTCTTATACATTCTCAGTTTCCACCAATACATTCTTGTATCATTAGCTCAAATAATTCTCATTTTCTCCCTGTGAATTTATAGATTAATTCATATATGTTGAGGTTGCACAGTCCCTCCCAACCCATCAAAGCTATGTTACATACAATAAACACTTTTTAGGGATCTGCATATTCAGTACATGGTTAGCAAACACATGGTTACTCTGTCAAGGCTTTGGAGCAGATAAGAGAAAAAGCTCTGTTTGGTGCTCTTGAGCTGACAGAAAAAAAATCTATAGCTACAGCTAGCAAAGTGCTGTCCCTGAGACAGCGAGCCCTGTCCTATGGCATTAGCACATCTCCATCAATACCAGAAATACCTAGACAGACTCATTTGGGAACAGCTTTGTCACAACAGTGCTCAAATTCTTCCCATCTGTTGCCACAGACACTGCCTCGCACTCTGTGCTTCACAGCATTTCTCAATGTCAGCCAGTTCTAGTTGCCTGATTATTCTAATTCTTCTTCCTGCTGAGGGTGCCAAATCTATTACTACAGTCACTACACAAGACTGGTCTTCAGACCAACTCTTTGGGACCTCCATCAGTGAGTTCCTTCGAGTAAGCTATTTCTCTCTCAGCACATTGCCTTGTCCTTTATCCTCATTAGCCAGCTGCTCACCTGGCTTCCAATCTTTACACCACTAATCCTGTTCTTTAGCTCAACTGAAAATTTTCTGTGCTGCACTGTTCGAAAGCCTTATACATTAGCTCTACCATTTGACTTCTCTCTACAAAAATCTGTTAAATTATCACACAGACATCAGATTTAGACTGGATTATCTGTCTTTTGTGAACCAGCTTGCATTTCATCCAATTTTCCATTTATCTCCATGCCCCTAATTATGTCTACTTCCAATTTTATTGTCTACTCCATATCAAATTATTCCAACTGTCTATATTCATAAGCTTTGAAGTATTCAGATTATTGTGTTCTGTTTCTACTTCTGAGGTAGTAATTTCCATTTCTATTAAAGATGGTGCATTGTCTTCACATTTAACTCTCATCCTTACTGAATACGACAGAAGGTCCCAATTTTGTTTTGGTACCAAGAGAAAGGTTGTTTAATTTTAGCCCCCACTGTCCTTGCATAGCAAAACTATTTCTTCTTTTAATATACAAGAAAATCTTTTTGCCGCTTGTTTCACTTTCTTCTTCATTGCCTAACTCGGTTTATCTTTTACAGTAATTAGACTTCAAGCCTTTTCTTTTTTACATGCACAGTATTAGTTTTCTTTTGTGATTCCTTGTTTTCTGTTTATTTCTAACAATTTTTTAAACAGATGGTTTGTCCAGTGGCATTTGGACCTCTCCCCTACAAATTGTCCTCTTGTTTTTAAGATATAAAATTCAGATTACTCTAAGTCAAAACTATTAAAAATCTCGTTCTGATCCATTATACGCCTTTTCAGCCTTCTTCCTTGCTAAACTTAGCTCATGTAGGTGGTGGGAATAATTCCAGAAGTTTAGTCCAGCTAATGAAATTGCTTGTCAGCAGTGCTGATGTCAAGCATCTATCCCATATCATGGGTTTGAAAGCCTCCAGTTTAGTGGGAAGGGGAAGTTTGGACAAAAAGAAGATGTTTTTTGTAGATGTTTTGGAAGGTAACAAAATACTCCACTGCTCAGATTGAAAGCATGTAGAAGTGATGTTTCCTAACAGATATTTTGTTTGCATGTTGATCCATACCTCCATTTGGTAGGAAGCAGAAGCTGATGTGGATGCTTTAACCCTGTGTGTCTGTAGCATTCCCTGATTTGGCTGGTAGCAGGCACAACTGGACTAAGCACTTCAATCCAGTAATATACCAAAACAGATTTTACATAGATCATGATATGTTCCTTACCAGAAGCTCACAGACCATGGCATAATTTGTAGGCCAGACATAATTCTTTACACGCTTCCTAAATATTCTACCTTCTTTTCTGGTCAGTTCTTGAAATAAAGATGTACCCAGTTCCATAACAAATCTCCAAATTTTTAATGAAATCATTGCATTTAGCCCTTAGCATTTTCTTTCAAAGATGATTCTGTCTACATCTGTGAGGAACTTCTAGTCTTTGTTTCCATATGCAAAGGTGAAAATAGCATCCAATTCAAAGAATCATAATTTGAAAATCTTGTAGATTTTCAGTAATTGAACCTTGTTTAAGCTTTTGAATGCAACTGCTGCCTTGCTCATTCATGACTTTTCTTTTTGGCTGCCTCCTCTGGGTTGTAAATTATTGCTGAGGTATGTAATTCAACACAATCATTGTACTCCCTTGAGTTCAAATGTATGCTACTCTCGGGAAATGCTGAGGTTCTCACTTATGCTGATTTCTTTCCCCACAAGTAATGATGAAACTTAGCCTCTTGGTCTTTGTTTTCATATTCATTGAGCATCATTTAGAAAAAGTATGTTGTCAGTAAGATCCCTCTCTTTAGATAGGATGACTTTATTATGTTTTTTCTGACTGCACTTTTTCTTGTCATAAAGAAAAAGGTAGTTATTTCCTACAACATTTTTTGCTCTCTGCAGTTTGCAATCCATTTTCTGGTTCTTTGATATTATGCATTTTTATTGCTGTGATCCTTGAGATTTCTGTTTTCAGCCCATATTCACCTTTAAAATCACTGTGGTTTTGTTGAAGATTTATCATCCAAGAGTTAATTCCAATAACAGGAAGATTTCCCCTAATACATTTGAACTCTCATACTGTGTAGGAATTAAAAGCTATTTACTTCCTTCAGATTGTAACAATTACAATCCACAATGTACTCTTGTGGTATACTTAAGAGATCTCTGAACAACTTTTTACTTATATTGGAACACAAAACTAATTCAAACAAGGTAATGTGAGATGGCTGTTATTTGTTTCAAAGTGCTCAAAGCCCATTGTTACAACATTTTGTTTTTTGTATACCTTCGAGTTAATAATATCAAATTAATAACTCCGAATGAAAATGATTGACACAAGGAGGTCACATGCTAAACATAAGGATACCATTGCATATTCCAGTACAATGCTGTTGCCATCCCTTGGCTGTTCTAGTCCTCACACGTCTGAAGTGTTGTTGGGCCTGAGTGCAGAGGTGGGAAGAGAAGGGAGTTTTGGGATCACTTCTTCTGACTTGGACAGCGGTGACTTGAAATTACACACAAACTGAAACAGCATCCTGAGCTACTCACCCTCCCCACCCTGCACACCAATTCCCTAATAATTTCTTCACTAGTCCCATAAATTTTACACTTTAACACTTGAGGTATGCAGGAAGGTGTGACACTGAGACACAGAAGGTTGTGATTCAAAAGTTACCCACAATAAAAAGGGGGTGGTGGTGGTGGTGTTTCCTTTGGAGTATTCTGAGATCAAGATATGCTCACTTAGCATTTCTGTTTTGATAATAAGGCATTTCCAACAAAAATGCATTTTCCTAGAAAACTTCAAATCAGTTCTGTTGTGTGCAGTCTTTTAACATGAGACCAAAGGAAAAAATCCCAAGCTAAAAGCACTGAAAATAAGCTAAAAGACTTGACATTTATGATGAGCTAGTGTCTGAAAAAATATATTTGAAATCGAAGCTTTTATCATAACTTCTGCAGTATGAATGCCACATCATTTACACCCTCCTTGACGGCTTCTGTGGAGTGAGTATCCATGTTTCACTATTCATGCTTTGCAACTAATGAACCTGTTGCAAGATAGCACTGTGAAAGGAAGACATCCCTTTAGAAATGCAGTATTTTGAAAAAGCTGCCATATCTGTGCTGTGTTGTTAAAAATCTGTCAGGCTGTGCAACACCTTGGTGGGAGGCATTTCGTTTTCCAGCTTCTACTCTCTTCTGTCATTTTACTTCACAGCTTTTTTATTGTATGCAATCCTGCACCCTCACTTTCTGGGCCCTTTCTGTCACAGGAATTCAAGTGTGACCAAAGACACACCTAACTCCTTTCCACTTCAACGCAGCTCTTAAAATACAGACACCTAACTATTTTCTAATTGACTACAATTTGGAGGAGGAACTTCAAATAGCTAACTAATGAAATAAATAAATTTAAAGAAGTGTGAAAAAGAAGATTTTGAGATGCTGCTTAGATGAAAGGCATGTAGACAGTAGAGTTTTATGGGAGCAGAGCTGTGGAGAGGGAGTCCCACTAAGAAATTTAGTACTTTGGAAAAGGAAAGGAAACACGAGCGTAGGTTTTTGCACATTACCAGTGACATAAAGAATTAACTAGTAATATCCTCATTATTATCAAAGGCTTAGAAGTACTCACAAGGATGAAAGCCCTGTGTGATTAAATTCCATTCAAACAGGAAGTTTACGGATCAAGCAGCTTGCATACCCAATTTCATCAGGAAAATACCTTAAAGTATATGACTGAGGAAGTAATAGTATGAAAACCAGTTTTTTAGCCTGCACTGCCTGCTGCACTAGAAATAATGATGCACCACTGACAGCACCACTGACAACATTGCTGTCAAAGTTTAAAACAGGTAGGTGTTAGTTCCCTAACAAGTGCAAGAAAAGAATAGGATCTTACTGACTTCAGCTTATGCTTTCAGGGAAGTTTTGAAAAAAAAGGTGAGAACATAAACTGAAGTATTTTCTCAGTTAGATCAGAGGTTTGGGAAAAATGTCTCAGATGTTTATGGATGGCTGCCAAATAAAAATCAAAGTAATAAACAAAAAATCCTCTCCCAAACCAAACCAACTTTATTTAACTCCTGCTATCAAACCACAGACTTTGTATCCATCCTGCTTCAACAAAACTCAGGACTGTCTGAAGCATATAGAGTCACAACAAGGTTTCATCTGTATAGTCATGAAACCGTGAATTTTTTTGAAGATTATTCCTTGAGTGGCAGGCTTTCCTATTTAGGAAAATGAACTGAAGTGCACCAAAGACAGCAGAAAAACTCACACTGGCTTCAGCATATATTTCTAGCAAGGGTCAAGTTTTCACTACAGTGAAGACTATGTAAATCCCAAATTCATAGGCATCGCTTAGGATCCGTGCTGGCAAAAAAGAACCTGGAACCCCCTTCCCCCAACCTGCACCCTCTCTTCTCCATTTGGTTAAACCCCGGTCTCCTCCATGACTTGTTCCTTGATGTAATGGGAAGGCTGTCATCTGCTCCCTTCCATTGGAGGCATGCTGTCAGAATTAGCATGAAAAGTAATTTTTAGAAACATCAGTGAGTCTCAGCAAATGAGGTTTCAACTAGCATATTTCAGATTTCCGATCCTGAAAGGTTTTGAGTATTATGTTTATCTGTGTATCCAAGTCCTTTGTCACAGATGCTCTCCGAGATTCTAAATCAAGATACATGACTTCCCTGATTTATTATGAAATACATGCATTTTCTTCATTAGGGAATCGCTACTACATCCAGAAACTCTGAGTTTTTATATCTGCATCTTGGATAAAGTAATGAATGAATTTGCCAAAGCATAATATAATTGATTGTGCTTGGCTTGCTAGGTAATGCTATAATATAGTGTGACTCAACCTGCTGGTCCAGAACACAATCAGTATTCATGCTCCAGCTGCTGGAAAATATAAAATAAACTGCTTAGATTATTTAGTGAGAACCCAATTTGCTTAGAATGACTAAAGACAACACAGAGCTTGCAAAGGAAAAGTAATAAGTCTGAAGTTCACATAACAAAAGAGCTAAGGCTGAGACTGAAATGTAGAAAAGGATACGCATAAGAAAAAATGCCCCTGTATTTATACAAAAGTTCTAACCCTGTGCACCTGGAGAGGTGGCCCTGAATTTTTTAGCACCACTGGTGTCCATGTATCCATAACAAAGAACGGCCAAGGACAGTCCTGCTCCTTGTGCTAAAGAAGAAGGTAAAATGAGAACAGACAGCTAGGAAAGTTTTGAACATAAAAACTGTATAACACATATCAATATGGTGAGAATTTAAAAAAAAGGTATTGAAGAAATGGTGTTGTATACTTAAATGTTATGGCAGTGGTGGATATTCAGCTACCAAAGAGGCCAGACACATTTCTCCATCCACTGGAATATTTGGAATCAATTATTGATTACAGAAGAACTAGAAAGACAGCTTTTATTTGGGGGATGCAAGAAATTTTAAGAATGATGCATTACAATCTAGTAATTTATCTCCAATTGAAAGCTATATATTATTACATTTTAATGCAATAAAATCTTGAACAATTAACATCTTGAATTACATGTATATCACCAGAGTTGTGTCAAGTTAACATGCTGAATTTCTGGCCTCCATGGGCCTGGGAAGTGTTCAATGTGCTATGAAGATGCCTGCATGTGGGGTAGGACTAGAGATGCAGCTGTTTATCAACTCACTCATGTCCTGCATGTAATGCTGTTGCAAGGCTGTATTATATAAAAATGAAATGCTAATGAATCAAAACACTTCAAAGGCAATCTTCTCTTCAGTTTGGTTTCAAAAGCTCTAAAGCCCAGTTAAACTAATTTCCTGCATTTTCCATGGATTTTCATAGATTTACTGCTATGGGTGCAATAAACCTGTCTGGTGATAAAAGTAGCAGCACAGGGAAAAATCATAACTGTTTCTTGAAAGCCTCATAAAATGATATTCTGCAAGGGACACTAAACCACTCAGCTGATCCTACTTCAGCATAAACCCATTCGCTTCCCACTGAAGTGGGGTTGTGCCCATTGGCCAGTGCAGCAAAAAGCAGAAGCAGCTGCAGGAGATGTACAACTGGGCTAGGAATGAAACAGCTCTTTAAAAGCTAGGAAACAAGCAAGTATACACAGGAGGGGAATTAATTCAGATCACTTAATGCTAACATATTAGACTTCATTATTGAGTGCAAGTCACACATTTCACAGTTCTGCTTCCTCAGATAAAATGCTACCTGGTAGCAAGCCAGAAAGGAAAGGAGGAGGTCATCTGACTAAGGATAAAAAAATGGCAACTAAAGAAGAAACCAAATAACCAAGTGGACTTTTAAATCTACAGGATCTTGGCATATAGCCTCTCTCTTCAAATTTTGTCTGCAATGTAAGTGTGAAGGGTGTTAAAGCAGACACTGACAGCTTGGGAAGTTGATGCTGTATTTCAGGTAAAGATCCTTTCACAAAGCCCTGATAAAGGTCTTCTCCTTCTCAACACTTCAGCTGAGAAGAACAAAGGAGAGACACGTGAGTCGTATGGATTGCAGGATGAGTACAAATCACAAAGGAAATGCAGTGATGAAAAATGTCAGTGCAGGCTTGCTATGCATGGGGTAACTGGCTTCCTAGAGAAACAGAGACAAAAGCATTGCACCAGGTGCTGCAGGGACCAGGACCCCAAGCTGAAGGGGCTATCTCAGGGAGGATGAAATCCAACTAGATGAGGTGCAGAGAAGGGCTTGCTCTGATTAGTGAACTAGGGACTGAGAGACAATATGGTTCCTCTCTACTGATGTACCAATGGAGTAAAATGCCATGGAGAGGGGGATTCTTCCTGCTAATGGATACTCTTGCGAGAAAGATGAATGGACCAAAACCAGGCACAAGTAAATTTATGCTGGAAATAGGAGGTTTGTAACTATTGGAGATGTTCTGAAAGTCTTCCAAGCACAGCAGTTGGGCTAAAAAACCTAAATAGGTTTAAGTAACAGTCTGATAAGAGTTTATGAAAGAATGATATATACATTAACCAAAGGAGAATGAGATTTTCAGTGTTCTAATAAGAAGAGCAAGGGGCAGAGAGGACCACTTCAGATGTGGAATTCAAGCCAGTTTATCAGGACACATGTTGAGATGGATGCTTTCAATCAGAAAACATTTCGTTTCTGAGCCTTCTACTCTTGAGCACTTTTCCCATGCAGGTCTTAAAGGGAGACCAAGATGCCACTATGGATGAAAGCTGACAAGCACTTACTGCAGAAAGATAGGGGCCAGTAAAGCTGAAAATTCTGCCTTCCTGGCTCTGTTAATGTATCCAACAACTAGACACGGGGAAGAAATCAAACTTTTTATGTGTCTTTTGCCTTCCAAGTGCCTGAACTTTTAAGTTTGTATTTGCAAAATTGCCTTTTTTGTTAGGTTTGAGCAATGCTGAGCACAGAACTGTCCAACCTCTGCTGCCTTTTGAGTCTCTCCCCCTATTAGAGTTTGATTTTGCTAGTACACCACCACTGTTTTCAGAATCACATATGTCTTTTACTGTGTGATTTAGTAATTTTTCTTAGAAACAGTGGACTAACACCACTAAATATATTTGTCAATGGGTATCAAATGATATTACTAGCAGGAGATAACAGTTTTCAGCTTATACCTGATGTCAAACACTGGGTTTGAAGCATGAGGCAGAAAGAAGGAGGAACGATATCACCATGAGACAGAGCTGCAAAGCAGCAGACAACCCCTACATTGTGTTTTCAGTCAAATTTTTGTTTCTATTCTTGCTTTTCTTCTGCCTTCAAAATTCTCAAAGCCAAAAAAACAAAATAAAAGACAATAATGACAAACAATTTTGTGTTAGTCTCTGAAGCTTTGAACTTTCACTGTCTCATTCAGATTCATTCAGGTGCTATTACTATCACTATCACTATCACAAAATCTGATTTGAGTTGATTAGACCCTCAGACTTTTAAGGCTTTCTTTTGCCTAACACTTCTAACACAATTTTAGCCATCGAGTAACCTCATTCCTATGAATAAATGATGATACAAAGCAATTGCTTCCAGCACCGCCAGGTTATTTTCACAGGATGGACACTGTGGGGGGATACTTGTGAATAATGAAGTGCCATTCCTTGTAACTGGAGGTCAAACGTGGTCCTGTACGACATGGTATTTTAAATATTAGGGGACCTGGGAGGTCGAAGTTTAACTTCAACACAAATACGCTGCACGTTTTGGCATTTACAGTAAGAGGCAATCCACTGGTATGGCCAAGAGAAAGGTGTAATTTATGAACAATTCAGTTATAAATTCAGAATCAGTATGAATGAAACAACCTTGTTCCCAGGCAAAAAAAATCTGTGGGAATTTTGGGAGAGTCCTTCCCTTCATGCTGCTGCCTTAGGTCTGTTCACAGCAGTTGAAAGTTACCTTTGATAAGTAAGATGAAATTAATAATACAGCAGCTGATTAACAGGTACTCAAGTTATAACAAAAAGACCAAATGAGCTCTCTTTAAAAACTGGGAATCATAAAATAAAATTGGTTTTAGTGTAGAAAGCCTGAAGTAAAAAAATCAACTTGCACTTTTACTGTTTAGATCTAGCAAAGCTTGGAGGCTTCTTTTGTTTCCTTGTTCTGCATTGATGTTTCTTCAGGCATACTGCTATTCCCCAAACACATCTCTCATTTCCACATACCTTGTAGTGGAAGAGGAACAATCCACAGAAGAGGCTGTACAGGTCAGCTGTGAGTAGGGAGAGGTTGACGGCAGTAGCACTGGTTTTCTTTATGACCACTGGCATGAAGCTGTAGAGGCCAAACATACAGGCACTAAAGCCCACGTACAGCAAACCTGCAGAAGAGAAACAAGAAGCAAAGTGACCTTCCACAGCCTGCAGAAATGACTTTATTGAGAGGAAGAAGGTTGTGTTTTTAGGAAAAGAAAGAATAATGCTTTGCCAAAGAAACATTCCAATTAATAATATACACATATAGAGAGTGAAAACCAACAGTGGAAGTGATGTCCTTTGGGATCTCCATAACAGCAGAGTTGTTTCAAATCGGTGTCTTATACTTCCAGCGACTACCTCATATCCAACATCAACTTGGACATAATGATGCATTTGGACGTATCAAATCCAGTCTCTTAAGGAGCTGAACGTCACCAACACCAAGTGAGTTCAGCTGGGTTGGAAGGAGCACATAGTATTTTCCGTGAATGGACCCGAAAAATGAATGCAAAATTATTTGCAGAGGAGTTAATGAACAAATGGATGAATGCATGAGGACAGCACTCAAGTTTCAGAGGTCCTAGTCCTGTTTTGCCACCAAAACTGACAAATCACTTCATAGTTCTGCACCTCTGTTCCTCTACTCCTTTTTGTCTGCCTTCCTTAATAAAGCTTTTGTGAGCTGAAACTCTTTCCTGCCACATGTTTACAGAGTGCCTCACACAAATTAGATTGTTAGACACTAATATAATAAAAATACATTACAGTAAAAATATAAATTAATTTAAAAACCTAAATAACTTACTGGGAAAGAATTCATTGCTTGAGTTATTACTTGATAAATCCCAAGGCAAATTAATCAATATGAAGTTAAAAAAATAGCAAACATTTTACTCATCTGCTCTCATGCAAATGATATTCCTTAGGCTGCCGTATGCTACAGAATTCCCAGCTGATATGTGCATGAGCCTAAATTTAGACTCATGCCAGCTCTTCAGAACGTGTTGTTATTGACTAAAAGTTGTAGAAAATCTGATTGCCGAAGTCCTGAAAGGGATTAGAAAGGATAAAAGAAAAAAAAAGGCCATTATAATGGCCATGTATCAGCATGTGGATCCATTTAGTTAAAAAATTCTTTAGAAAAGCTATCTACAGGACAAAATCAGCTGTGACAGATTGAATCCCTTAGAAGCATATGAACTGAAGTGTACATTCAACTGAAACAAATGCAGCAGACACAAACTATCAGTGTCCGCACATGTTATGGCATGATAAGGAATTTGAGTTCATATCCAGAATATGGACAATCATGGTAAAAAACTGGTTTTACCCATAGGTAGCAAATTCATAAGGTGTGTATTGTAAACTGGTAACAGAAATAAGTTCTGGGCAGTTCTTGAAAAGTGCTTTATTCAAACTCTGCAACTCTTCTGTAGCAGGCAAATGATTGCACCACGGGGAGTGTAGTTTTGGTCAATGGGAAATTGTTTGCATACAGGAGCATTAAGCCAGCTTTTCTTCCAGGCTTAAGAAGAACAGGTCAGGCACTAAAGCCATGCTGGATCAGAAGTCAGCACTGTCAAAGTACAGTCTGCAAATCACCAGCTGGTCCACCAAGCCTCTGGTTGTCTCGATTTAACACAGCTTTGCTGGTTTATGCACTCAACTTACAGTATAATTTTACGGTACTACCTTGGTGTTCACATTATTTGACAGTCCAACTACATGGACTTCACAGGCTGCTTTTCCAAAGGGCATTTCAGTTCCAGTGGAAAATTGTTTAAACTGTAGCTGTCTTAGCAGAGGTGAATATAAAGTGGCATTTAATTTACAGCTTAAAAATACATGTAATATCAACCAACTGCGTGGCATTTAGTGGCGATAATAAACAACTGAAATTAACATCATATGATTTTCAGATACTGCTTCTTAGAGGGCCAGTTCTGAGACTAAAAATATGTTTTAAGTCAGCAGCTTGAAGCCTCAGCCTCCTCAGGTACCCATGCAGTGCAAATAGCAGCCTTGGGAATTGCCACTAGTGCTGCAGTCCCAGCAGACTCCAGAGCCTCTCTGGGCAACTTGCTCTGCTGCCAGCCTGTCCTCAGTGTGAAGAAGATTTTCCTTTTATCCAGTCTGAATCTGTCATTTGAGCTTCTGTCTGCTGTCTCTCATCCTCCTGCCATGCACCTCTGTGAAGACCTCAGCTCTGTCCTTTTGATAACCTCCTTGTAGGTAACTTCTTTTCCACAGGCTGAACGAGAGCCAGTCCCTCAGTATTTCTTCATTCCTCTTTAGACTTGCTGTCTTCACAAAAATGGGCAGGATGTGTCCCCAGGGACCATTCTATAATACCCTAAATCAAGTACCACCAAGACCAAAATGATTGAGAACTGCTGGTCTTGCTCCTGAGCATGCTGGTTGAATGTTGCATGGTGCAATGATGCACGAATGTTGCCTTTGCGCTTTTACTCCAAAAGCAAATGTTTAATTGGCATGAAATGGAATCAGTTATGATCTTTCATGGAACAAAGACCATTCAGAAATATTCAAACCCCCAGTAACAAAGGGCACTTCCTTAGGGCTTCAAACTGGCTTTTCTCTTAAATAAAACTGATGTGAGTTTATTTGTTACTATTTCATCTATTGCTATAAAACATGTCTTGGTCTCATAAGAAACCACTCAGTCAAAGCTGTATAGTCATCCTCCTTTCAGTCTGGTTATCAGCAAGTATTAATTCTTAAAACTTCAAGGATTCGAGCTGAGCTACACTGATTCACGCTAAGTGTGAAGATGATGATATGTATCAGGGCAATTTCCAAAATTAACACCAGGAGGGCCACAGCCTGTTTTAAACATGATAGACATAACAGATTGGCTTTAGATCTTTATATTCAAAAATCATTTGCATCAGTTAAAAGGTAGCTCTTAAAAGTACAATTATGGCAGATGGCAACAGGCCACCTTGAGTTATTTATTAGGTTGCCTGCTGTGACTTTGTCACCACGATTCGGAAGGCTGATGATTTAACTCTGCTGGACTGCAGGTTTGAGTCTGTCGCAGTGGATAACTACTCTGGACAAGGCTGTGAACTGCCTGACACAGATTTGTCAATCACTTCTTGACAATCTTGTATCACTGCCAATGCAATGGAAAGTACACCAGGTGCACTGGAGGCCAGGGAAGAATACAGAACTGTCACCATTGAATCCATGTTCAACTACACCTCGTTTCCAATTATTGCTCTAAGAAAACAGGTACATATTTATGATGCTTTTGCTAAGATGATCTCAGCCTTGTGAAGCATAAGGACTCTTCAGAATTAGTAATCAACTTTCAATGACATTTTAGCAGCATCACAGATGAAGTAAGACCTTATTTTAATAGCACATTTCACTGATACTGAGTTAGAACAGAAATCTCATGGAAGTATATGCAACATTTACATGGATAGTAGATTAATTCACTATGACCACTGCTAGTTCCACCAGTACCAGATTAATTATGTCCCTAAGCTCCTTCTCATGAAATATAAACAAACACTGATGCAATTATGCTAATTATCTCAGATTAAAGAAGACCAATACACTTATAGTACACAGTTGAGTGTGTTTTTCCATGGATACTTTAAATTGATTTGTCACTTAGTTTTACAGCTCAACTATCAAATTTCCAAGATTTCTAGGTGTAATGTTTTGTGAAAAATGTGCTGTACTGTATCAAGGTTTAGGACGATGAAAGGAAATTGTGAACTAAGTTTAAAGAAATCAGCTGTATTCCATAATTATTCCATGCCCCTCAGGGATTCCCCACATAATCAGTTGGTTTTGCACACTTCTGCGTTTCATTTTGATGTTCAGTCTGAAACTAGGTAAAGAGCTATTGCCAATGGATTGCAAAAGCTTGAATCCTCTGCAGTCATTCAGCTCTATGCTACTAGTATTCTTTTATTTCTTCTATTGTCATAAATAGTGAAAGAGTGATTATAGGGACTTCCCATAATATCTATTTGCTTTTAAAACAAATAATTCATTGGATTAATTAGAAGGGAGACATAAACTCAACTTCCAAACTGAAATGGGAAAATGCAATCCCCTGCTTGGCAGAACACCATAACAGCTTCACTGGGCACGATGCTCCCGAAACTTGTCTAAAGGACACATCTGCTATATTCCACCAAGACTATTTGGAAAGCAATTAAACACTTCCATACAGCTATGCTCCCCCTGGAAGTGAGTTTATGAGGCTATAATAGGCACTGTGAGTACTTTTTTAGGTTTTTTTATTAGGCTCCATTTTCTTTCTTTGGCTTTGATTGGAAAGGTTTGGCTCTTAATGACTACCTCATTTATTGTCCCAGTGTTGCACTGAATCTTAGAACTGGAACCCCATTATTGTTTTACTTCATGGCTGTCTGAATTATTATCTTACAGCATTCATATGCTTAACCTAATGGTGCAAGGAAAGCACAACACGGCGATGGAGGACAGATCATTTAAGAACAGTTATGAGGCATGGGGCTCAACCTTTGGCAGTAAGCAGTGGAAAAGTCACAAACATTGGCTCCCCTGAAACTCTGTGCCTGCCTCCCCAAACACTGGCTGTCTCCACGCCTCCTTCAGCAACTGTCTTCAATGAGGTAAAGTGCGTTCTTACCTATTTGCCAATCCCAGGGGACTTTCAACAGCTCTTTGTGTTCCATGATTGCACTAGAAGAGAAGAGAAGGTAAAATTTGATGGAAGAGAACAAAAGTTAAATTACTTCCACTCATTCAATTCAAATGCTGGACAAAACCACACAAATAACCTTATAACAGAAAAATCTCTGTAGGAACCAAATGCAATCAGAGTTTGCTAATCCACTCTGGCATTATCCCTGTGCCTGTGTATTTGAAAGATCTTCAGGGCAGTAATCAGATGTGATAGCATAGAATTTCCCCTGGTTTATTTCCAGCTCTATATATACCTGCTCTATATGCCCATTCCCCTAAATGTTCAATCCTCTTGTACTCTTTTGATGTAATATTCTGAAAACTTTTGAATGTTAATTATTAATAATGTACCTATCTGAGCTGTTTACACTTCAGAGTAGCTCTGCGGTGTAAAATAAATAGATATCACAGGCTGGCTTTGGGAAGCATACTGAGATTTGTTACACACTGAGAGAAACCAAATAGTCCTAGCAGTGAAAGTCAGGATAATAAGCAAAGAATGGGCAAACCCGCAAAAGTCCAGTTTCAGTATCTTGTAAATCTTGCATTGTACATTAACATCAAAGTCACAGATCCATAAAATTCTAAGGTGACAACAAGTCAGCTCTTTCCAATTTAGGCAAACAGACCCTTGGAGATAAGATATCTCCCAAGCTAGGTCTTCACTCAGGTAACTGCTTTCTCTATCTGTGTGATTTCCAAAGAAATCCTGCTGTGCAGAACTCTGCATGCTGGTCTGGACACTATTTTAAACAAGTATAAAACATGGAATCATACAGATTGAAAAACAAAGTACCTAGTCGAAAAGGTGGCATGTGGAAGACCAGGTCTAATAGTAAAACTACAGGAGCTCAGCACCTTCCAGATTAATCTAGTCTAAAGAGTTGCACCCTGGAAATTCTAATTTGCTTGCTGCTGATGTGAGGCAAATCTAATACTGTGTACAGAATAATAAGACTATATTCTCTGCAAAATAACTAAATTATAGGTGTCTTTGCATGCATAAGGTATATGTCTCTTTTACCAGCAATTCCTGAAGAATATAATGAAAACAAACTGCAACGTCTCTTGATCTGGCAAAAAAAAAAATTTCACATAACTGAAATGTAAGAACATTGCTTTCATATTATTGCTTAGCCAATCCAAAAGAAGCATAAAACAATATGCTATGGCCTGTGATTCCTTATGATCTGTGAAACAAAGAGGGGTAGGAGAAACTTTGCCAGAAGTGGCCATTTAGTGATGCTGGAGGCACTGAAGAATTGGAATCACAACGATTTTGAAAGGTTGTGGTAGTTGGAGGAGGTCCCTGATGACTGAAAAGAGACAAATGCAAAAGACAAATGCAACATTCAGTTTAACACAGAACAAAAAGTATAGCCTGGCCAGCCTTATACTAACCTTCAGGAAGATTATGGAGCAAACCTTCCCAGAAGCCATTCACAGGAAATGAAGAAGACAACGCCACGGGGAACAGCCAGCACAGACTTCTTAAGAGCAAACCTGACCCAACTGACTGCCTTCTATGATGAGGTGACTGGATCAGTAAATAAAGGAGAGGGAATGGATGAGAAGATGTGGTGTAACCTACTGTGACTTCAGCAAGGTTTCCCACATGATTTCCTTAAAGATCTTTAGAGACTGAAGAGGTATGGACTAGATGGGTGGACTATCTACAACGTCATCTAAAGAAAAGGGTGAGAAGTAACCTCACGAAATTCAAGAAAAGCGAATATTAACTCCTGCACCTGGGGTGCAGTGACACTATGAAACAGTACAGGCTGGGAGCTGACAGGATAGAAAGTTGCTTTCTGGCAATAAACCGTAGAGTCCTGGTGGACATCAACCTGACCACAAGTCAGCAACGTGTCCCTGGAGCAGAGTAGGCCAACAGCATCCTGAGCTGTGTTAGTAAAAGTCTGGCCAGCAAGCTGACGGATGCGATTTGTGAGGCAGCAACTAGAGTACTGTATCCAATTTTGGGCTGTCCAGAACAAAACAGACATTAACAAATTGAAGGGAGTACCGTGGAACTCCATCACAATGGTCAGGCAGGTTGAGCACAGGATGTAAGAGGAGATGCTGAAACAGCAGGGTTTGCTTAGCGTGAAGAAGATAAGGCTAAGCTGGGGGAGAGGAGGACATAACAATAAATTTTCCATCTTATCTACATGATGGGTAAGTTACAGACAAGATAGTCATACTTTTCTTGGAGGTGCACAACAAAAGGATGAATGACAATGGACACAAGTTGCAATGTGGAAAACTCTGATTACATATTAGGGGAAAAATTAGTCAAACACTGGAACAGGTTGCCCAGCATGATCGGCAGTTCCGTTCTTGGAGATACCAAGAAATCAACAGAACAAGTTCCTAAGCAAAGGAAGTTACTTGATGTAACTTTGGAGTTAGCTTTGAGTAGGAGCTTGAATCAGATGACCTTCGGGGGCCATTATAAAGTAGGCCATGTTATGACTACATGATTCCATCAGATAACCTTATCTCCATTCGCTGGGTAGTTGTGACATCCCCAACTCTTGTAAACTAATCTTCTTCCTCCCTGCTTTAATCACCTTCAACATACTAAACTTCTCTTTCCACCACATCTGGCTAATCAGCCAACTCATTAATTCACTGTTTCCCCTGACACCTTAGCTCTTTCTCTGCTGTACAACAGGCATTATATGTGTTTATTTTATGTTACAGTCTAAGACTCCTTCAGTTTAGAGGATCTAAAGTTCCTACATTGCACCAAAATGGCCAACAAGGTTTCAAAGAAAGAACATGCAATTTTAACATGAGGAACCCGCTTTGAAATGGCTTTATTTCACTCTTTGAAATAAGTGTTATATTTAGTTAGATTAAATCTCTGTGAACACATAACTGTATGACTACTGCTATTTATTACAGGTAAAGGTAAGAAAAAGGCACAGGTATGAACTAAGTGTGGTTGGGTCTCCAGAAGGTGCCCAAAAAGCACTACCAGCAAATAGCTGCAGAGGCCAGTGGAAAAAAACCTGTTGGAGTGAACTTTTGGGCCAAAGGTTGAATAGAAAAACCTTAGGGCTTTCAGCAAAGAAATGGTTTCTTATTGTTTCCTTCCACTTGTGTCTTCTTTATACAAAGATGCCTTGTTCCAAAACCAGCTTCTCACCAGCAAAACGGCTCACAGACCCTGAATTGTGACTAACTGCTTGGGTCAAGAGGGAGTAATGGCACTACGAATAAATTCTGGAATACGAGACATTTACATGACAGTTTACACACACAGAGCAAGATAAGGGCATTGCTTTGATGTCCTCAGAATCAGTTAGTATCTACTTAATCACAAACGCATAAAATGCTTTAGCCAAAGATACTAGGCATGTTTACATGCTCCTAAATTCCATATGTTTGAAAAGGGAACTGCTTGTATGGCAGCTAGTTAATATAAAAAATTTTAAGACCCTTGTTCAGATCCCAAATAAATATATTAAGTTTTCTAGCTAAAGAAATAGAACTATTGAAGTAGGAATTGATGGGCTGTGGTTTTTTGATCAGTCTTTTTTCTTAGAAGCAGAGTAGCTCAGATCTGGAGAGAAGCAACTTGTTTTGGACTAATAATCAAAAGTCATTCTGTGTTACAAGCACGAGTGACAGAGCTGGACAAAATGCAGCAATCTTGCATGGCTACTTTTACATCAGTCGCAGTACTACAACACTGGAAGCCACCTTCCAACTATTAGGCTTGCAGCTGAGATGCTCATTAGGTACATGTGGATATAGACCAGACTCCATAGATCCTGAAATCCATGCAACAGTCTCCTCAGTACTAAATATTTTTGAAGGGAAAAGGCCATTTTCTTAAAGGCTTTTCCATTATTTCTGCCATATCATAATGTAGTTACACAGAACAAGCGAACCAGTAAAACACCTTCTGTCTGGATGCGTTTTCTACCTGTTTAGAAATCAAAGCAACCTTTTAAAAGTATAAAACAGAACCAGAGGAAGCTGTAAATTTTGTTATTTACAGATCAGGCACATGAAGTATCCACTTGTCTTTCAGCAGCAAGATGGTAGGACAGGTCTTCTCCCTTTTCATGTGACTACTCAAAGACACTGGTCCTTGAATTAGAGTACTTGGGTAAAAATTTATGTTATTATTCATATCATCCATTTGAAATACGAAAACCAATGCAAATTCCAAGATTAGATTTCCTGGTCTCCACAGGAAAGGACTAATTTTGAAGAGGTAGTTAGTGCATCTCAATGGAGGCCACAGCTGCACTTATTTGAATGACCTTGGGGCTCAAACCTGCTCACTTACAGCTGAATTCCGCTGAAGAAGGAGCCAAAGAGTCCGATCATGCCCAGGAATTCCACTCGACTCAGATTTCGGACGATGTACTCCTCACAGACGTTCGAGATGCCGTACAGTGTTGCTCCGCCAAGTACTAAGAGATCCCCTATCAGTTTATTTTCACCTAGGGGTAAACAGAAAACAAATCAGAATGCCTCAAAACAACCATCTTTTGTCCAAAACCATTGCAAGTTCTTCCCTACAGATTTAATTCCTCAGTCACTAAGTAGCCCTCATCTGGGTTAATAAAATGAATGCAAATGTTCTGTCATTTTGACAGTTTTCATTCAAGACACCAGCCAAGTCTAGCAGAGACAAAGGGAGAGCATATTCCTTGCTATAGGAAAAAAGAAGCCAAAAAATTCCGAAAACTTGTAAAAAAAAGTATAGAATCCAAGTGACACTCTTCAGAGACTAATCCTTTTTACTTTATTATTACTATCTCTTTTTTCTTTGCAGACAGAATGTGACTCAGCTCTGTAGAGCAGTTTGCATCTCATCTTGAAATTTAACCAGTCTAAAACTTGTTCAGTACTTAGATCTGAGCACAAATGAAAAAATCTGTGTACCTGTGAAATAAGTGAAGAAATCATTACAACCCAATATTGACCTCATTCTCACATGGAGCTGTTTGACAAGAAAGGGAGGAGGAAGGATGGGGTGTAGACAGGGTGATGATAATGACAGATTTTTAAAAGAGGTTCAATTAACATAGCAGTACCTAATGCATGCAAAGATAAAGAAGATGTATTTTCAATAGCTCCAGGTATATAGAATTACTAAAAAAATTTGTTATCAAAGACTGTTTTAAATCTTTTTAAGTCATGGAAGATTTTATTATTGGGTGTTGGGGAGAGCTGCAGTGACATTTGATCAAGATCAAGTTCCAGCTTGAAAACTGAGGCCCTAGCTTTGCAAACTGGTGCATGCAATTCCCTCTGCACATATGGCTTGTTAAATGATTTCTACAAAAGCTACAGCTTCACAAAACTGTCAGATATTGCTGCAGAACCATATTCTGAAAGGCTGGATAATGGATTTTTCTTTGAAAAGTTTCAGCAGAAATGCTGAAGTACTAAACTGTATTTTTTCTAAAAGAAACCTAATTTTCTTTTAAAATACCGTGATTTATTTTTTATGTCCCTGCCTCTTAAAGTTTTATTTCAATTGATTTGTAAAATATACACTGCAGTGTATAAAAATGGAAACCAAACATTCTGACTGGTTCAAAATTATCTTTTCAACACTTTTCTTTAAGGAGTTCTTTCAAGCCTTCAGTTATCATTCCAAATTGTAGTGCTGAAATTTCTATGGAGAAGAAATTTATGATAATAAAAACAGTCATAAGAGGACAGACCAAGGGTTCATTAATCCAGTATCCTGTCTCCAACACTGGCTGTAAGCACCAGAAAAGTGTAAGTTGTTTAAGGACAATAGGAATGGAGTAAAGCGTAAAGTATTCCCAGTAATACTCTCATAGTTTCCAATACTTTTCAGCTCAGATGAGACGTGGCTTCTGTGTATTTAGCAAACATTACTAGATTTGTTTTTCACATATTCATCCAGACTTTCACTGAATTTCTATTTTGAATGTTCCTTGACTGGCAACATGTTTATATTTGACCATTTGTGTTTTTAAGATTTGGTTGTTTTGTTGTTGTTTTTTTTTTTCTTCTTTTAGCCTCCTTTTGCAATCAGTAATGGAAGATGTTCTTAATTTAAAATAACCATCAGCACTTTACAAAACTTCTTCATACCCCTGATGCATTTCACATTTCACAGTGGCTCCATTGATTCCTCACTGAGCTCACTCTTTTGGTATTTATTGCAGCTACTCACTGACACTTTGGGGAAGTATTGCTGAAAAAGCTTTTGACCTTAGAGCTTCTGCTGGGACAAAAATATCATCCTTTTGCATCTGTGAAACAAGAGTAGCTCAGAGGCTGAGCATTTTCGCACAGATGGCATGGCCTCAAGCATGACACCCCAATAGCTCTCCCCAAAGTGCTCTCATGCTGAGTGTGAGCCTCAACCTTCAGGGCTTTCCCAGAAGAGGGAGCCAAGATCTGCTCCGAGCACCAGACTCTGACACTGGAACCTCCTCTGGTACTCAGCAGCACAGGGTGGCTGAGGAGAGCATAAACAAATAGGGAAGCACAGAAGGACTTTTATCAGCCAGTTCTCGGTAGATCAGGCATTTTCTGAGATGGAAGTTACATTGGACCATCAAATTTAATAAACCTTGAGGGATTCTTCATCAATTTGTGTAAAATCCATTTGCCTACTATTAAGAAGTACTTCATGTTTTTAACTTTTATGCTGGATACCTCAAAATTATATTGGTCATCCCATAATTTTCTGAGAAATATTTAAAAATCTTTCTGTACTGACCCTCTCCATATTACTGAAGACTTCATATACCTTTACAGTATCTGTCTCTTTCTTGCCTTTTCTGAGAGATGGAATGTCCTGGTCCAGCTACCGTCTCTTCATCTGAATCCATTTTATGCCTTTGAACAGCTTTCTCACCTATTTCTGCTTATACAGGTTTATTTTCTGATTACATCCTTTTGAGATGCAGTGACCAGAGTAATACGTGGTACCCAAGGGGTTAGTGCATCAAAACTTTATATATTAGTGTAAAAATGTTGTAAAACATGTTTTTGCATTCTTTCTTAGCAATTACTATTCTGGTTGTCAAATGCCTTATCTTTGCTTCCTCGAGAGACTGAGACTTTGAAACTTCCCCCCAAGACTGACATATCCCTATAGATTTATTTTCATGGATGTAATATCCACATGGATCTACTGGTTTCATTGCTAAGGAAATGTGGGTCAATGAACTAGAGGCATCCTAAAGACTTTTAGGATAATAAAGTTGTATTTGACCGATTTAATGGTGTAGGTCATTCTTCAGAAGACACACAAGGCATAGCCTGGCAAAACAAGCTTTACATTAATGATTGTTACCATATTTAATATTCTGTGGAGAAGTCATACAGTCCAGAGGGGAGTTAGTGTTTTGGGAACTAGTTATAGCACTGCAGTGTAACACAAATCTTTTAAATGTGAACTGTGTTCTGACACGATTTCTTTTCACACTCTCACTAGGCCTCTTTGTCACATTTTTGCCCTGGCCCCTGCCATTAAGAGGTGTTTCTCTTTGCTTTTGGTTGTAGTTACTGATGAACATAATATCTAAAAATCATTCTCAGTGTGTCCCATTTTAAATTGAACATACACTCATCCGTGTATTTACAGGATTGATGTGACTGGTTTTCAGAGACTGTTGTATGTAAAAGCTATGAAGTGCTTTGAAAAACCTGGATGAAACACTCAGACCTCTGTGGCTTAGACCACTGTGTATAGCAAGAGCAGAAGTATGAAAGTAACTCATGGGAAGAATAATGTTATTTTCAGGTATACTTGGCATGTAAGATGATAGAGCACTAAATGCTTGATAGTAATTGTTTTTCCCATTGAGTAATGTGCAAAATATCAGTAAGGATACAATAAAGAGGTAAACGACCATATATTTATTGAAAATTGAAAGCATGTGTGCACATTATACCTAATTCTTGCAGATAGTTTGGAAAATACCTGCTAATCTCTCAGTGATACATTTTAAATTCATGTTCCCTTACTGTAAGAGTTGGCAGGCTAAATTGCCTTATGCTGTGGGTACCTAAGCAGAGCCTCATGGCTCTTCTAATACAGTAAGCAGTGTGGTCAACAGAGGCACACAGGTGTCAATAGTTCTCGTTCCCTAAAATATAAGATAAACAGAGACATTTACTGAGGACTAACAAAGCATCATTGCTTTTGGTGTCTTCCTTTCTTTAGTTTGCCCAGTCCTAGGAAACATCCTATAAATGGTGCACAACCTCTTAATGAAGAGTTTCAATAATTTTGTTCTTTTTTTCCTGCCATTAATTCTTTTTATTTGTACAGTTTTACCCTTTCAAAGAAATTAAACCAGATGATCCATTTTCCTCTGTTAAAGACAGAATCATTAATAACATCATTATGCCACTAAAACAAGTAAAAAAGCTGCAGTCTCTCTGCATAGCAATAAGCATGGACACAGTTTTTCATGTGTAGATCCAAATTAAAAGGCAATAATGCATGTCAACAGATTTTTCTGGACAAATTCACTTAACAGCTATACCCATGCTTTAATAGTGAACATGGCAAATAACATCTAATTACTGCAGCTGGATGGCAAAGTGTCAATGTTCTTCAATCTGTTCCTTGTCTGCTTCCACTGCCCTACATGCTCCTGCTGATCCACAGCTCACGCGCCCAAGCATGTTACTCTCTAGACTGCTGGGACACAGGATGTTTATTCTGGAACCCAGGGTCAAAATCTCAATCCCTCTGAAAACAGCCATTCCCAATGCAGCTTTGGCTGACTGATACAGTACAGACTACATTACTTCCTTTTTAGCTGGGGCAGGGCTACTTCCGGAGGAGAGCAATGAACTAAAAGTCTCCTTTCAGGATTAAGGACAGAGATAAAAGGGGGCAGGGAGATATGGTGAGCACTGTTACAAACTCTGTTGTTTTATTTAGTAGCATTTTGGCAAATGCAGTTTTTACAGCACTTGCATTTGTATTCAGAAAGCTGAGTCAAGAATTTTAAATCCCAGTGTATTATGCTCTGCTCACAATTCAGTGCTTTTAATTAAGAATGAAAACTGTGCCTAATTGACAATCTTTGAAAAGAATTTCCAGCCTTCCCACATCATTTGGCTTGGCACTAGAGAAATCAATGTGACAGGGGAAGTTGATCAATGAAATCTAACTCTGTCTAGTCTGCGTTAATAGATACACACACATTATTCATATGATGCCACACATTAAAAAGAACATTTTACACACAAGGAGGTTCTTTTCAAAAAGGTTACAGTCAAGTCCCAAAACTTGAGTACGAGTCTGTGTGCAAAACCCAACTGGTAATATATAGGTTGGGCGTCTTTTAGCACCTACCCAGTGACCCCACCTCTGTAGAAAAGCAAGCAAAGTCGAGAAGTAAGAGCACACAGTGGATGTGAGAGGTGCAAATGTACCAGTTTGGAAGGGAAGCTATTGAGGTTTGCAATCCAACAGCTAAGCCAAAAGAGAATGAAACTACAAATATTTAGCTTGTCCCCGCAGCTTGCACAGAGGGTGACCTGCGTTGTAAGAAACCTGCTTGCAGCACTGCTGACTTGTAAGTGTTGACCCATTTTTGCCCTTCTGACAAAGAGGCAACTCTGAATGGTGCACTGCTTTGGATCCATGAAGGCACAGAGTTTCTTGCCAAATTTCCCCCTTTTTTGGCCCCAGTCTGACACACACTGGTCAATGGTTTCTCTGAATAGAACTTGGCCATACGACCCACCCATCCTTACTTACCTGCTCCTTGCTGTCTCCCAACGAGGACATCTGCTCCCGCCATGCAGCCCATGCCCAGGATGCAGACCACAATCCCAATGAAATGTACTGCCTTGTATCGTACCAGTAAGAAGAACCAGGAGAGGAGTATCACCACTGGGATGACAAAACAGTCTAGGAGCTGTCAAAATAGAGACGAAAAATCAACAACACATCAGCCTGCAAATACTTTGCCCTAAAGTACTAGCATAGACTCCAGCAGAGGGAAGTAGGGTTATTTAGTTTGTGATAGCACTTTCTACCAAGAGAAAGTGTATTCAAGTGGCTTTTCATACATCAGACAGAGGGTAAGACTGTCCACGACAATGCCACGAATTCAGGAGAGATGTTGATCTACGATAACACTCAAATGCACTGCTCTTGGATTCAGATGCATATTTCAAATCCATGGGAAGAAAGCCTGGGCCAAAAGAGAGTCACACCACTCCATCTGGTCCTCACCTCTGGTGATTAATAGACAAGGACTGAGGGTAGTTTTCCTGCAGACTAGACATATGCTTTAATTCAGTCATTTCAGGTCCAGATATTAGGAATGTTCATAACACACAAGTGACCGGATTTATTAAATCTTTCCATATAAATCAGGGGTTTTCTTCATGCAGAATGCTTATGAAAAATCTGGCCCCTATGGTGACTGTTATCTCTGTGAAATAGAGTCCCATATGCCTTTGAAGGAAAAAACCAAAACCCCCATCTTGTGTGCAGTGCAAGAAACTCAGTCTTCTTGCCAACAGACCCTTGGAAAGAGCTTTCTCAAAGAAATCTTATGAAACACAATCCTTAATTGTTTGTTTTTTCCAAAGACCTCCAGAAATAAGCCCAGAGAAGTTGTGATAAATAAAGAAATGCTCCAAATGTTTGTGAGAGGACCTTGAGATTTTCAAATTAAAATATATTTTAGAAACTAGTGCATGTCACCAGGAAACAAAAATCCTGTGTAAGAAACATCCAAAGAAACTTGACTTTAATCCCACTTCCTAAAAGGATACAGGTAATGAAGAGTTGCAATTCTGTGGATATATAAATACAAAAACCAATTTTTGCAATAAGGATAATTTCCCTGAAACTTCCTTTGAAAAACAAGAGTATACAGTGAAAACCTATTCATTTCAAAGATGTCGCAGACAGTGAGAGGCAATACCCTTCAGAAGAAAACCAGTTTATCAGTGGGACCATGCTGCTCTTGGCAGGCTCAAACAGTCAAAGAGCTGCAGAACAGATGAGGGAAATTACAAATGGGAACGGTCGATACTAAAAGCAGATTCTGCATTTAAAGTGAGAGCTAATCATCTAAAAGTCATGGTCAGGCCTCTTTACAGTGAAAACTTTCTCCAGCAGTCCCCAAAACGCCATCCTTCACTGACAAAACACAAGAAGGGACAAGGCCTGAAAGAACAAGCACGGCTCTGCCCTGCAGAGCCTGCAGCACACCCGGTGTGTGCCCAGCTCACACTCGGCAGCTGGGCTGGGCAAAGACACGCACGTGCAACACACCACATCCACAGGAACAGCTCCAGAAGCTGGGAGCAGCCATTGCCTGGGGCAGGGAGGGCTGGTGGCATGGGTACTAAGCACACATATTAGATCCTGGGCATCTGAGAGAAGGGCACCCTTCGGTGTAACCTACGGGATGCGGGCACAGCTCAACAGCTCCTGTCTCACTCCACACTCATGTCATCATGCCTGCACTTGCTGGATGTCTGTCCTTCAGCAGCTGCACTGGCACACACCGCACCCATCACCTCTGCTGAAGGTGGAGGAAGGTGGTACCAAACAGCCAGGAGGCAGGCACTTCTTACCCTGCTCACAGCTACCCCTGAAGGCTTGAATGCCTCTGCCCCATTCCTTCCCAGTGTGGCATTGGACAGGTGAATTTAACTCACCATTTTCTGACCTCACCACAGTTTTCCACTACATAATGTGTGGCTTCAAAGAAGATGGAGGCTCTTTCTTTAACAGAAATCACATGGAGAGTCACAGAACCATAAAATTATAGAAGGATTTGGGTTGAAAGGGACCCTGAAAATGATCCAGTTCCAATCCCCCTCCCATGGGCTGAAACAGCTTCCACTAGACCAGGTCGCTCAAAGCCCCATCCAACCTGGCCTGGAACACTTCCAGGGATGGAGCATCCACAGCTTCTCTGGGCAACCTGTTCCAGTGCCACATCACCCTCACAGGGAAGAATTTCTTCCTACTGTTAACCTAATCCTGCACTCCTCTAGTGTAAAGCCCTTACCCCTTGTCCTGACACTACATGCCCTTGTGAAAAGTCCCTCTCCAGCTCTTCTGTAAAACCTCTTTAGCCACTGAAATTCTGCTACAAGGTCACCCCAGAGCTTTCTCTTCTCCATTCTGAGCAATTTTAATTTTCTCAGCCTTTCTTTAGAGGAGAGGTGTTTCATCCCTCTAATCATCTCTGTGGCCTCCTCTGGACTTGCTCCAACAATTCTATGGCCTTCCTGCAATGGAGGCCCCAGAAGGAGATGAAGTATTCCAGGTGGGGTCTCATCAGAGTGGAGTAGAGGGAAGACAAGGGGGAATGAACACAAGTTACACTGAGAAAGGTTTCATCTCAATAAAGAAAGAATTTCTTTTATAGTGGGAACAAAGTCCCCAGAGACATGGTAAAGTCAACAGAGGTCTTCAAGATGTGACTGGACACGGTCCTAAATAATCTCATCTAGGCTCCCTTTCCCACAGAAGGTTGGACCAGTTTGGAGGGCTCTTTCAAGCTGGGCTGTTCTATGAGTCTAAATTGTTCTATGCTTGTACCTGCAGCATGTGTACTTCAACACGCAAATTCCCACTAACAGTCTTCTAGAGGAAGATTTTAAAAATTCCTCTCATTCCATAAATACTTAAACATACCTATGCTTTCAAGTATGTGAATGTCTGTCTTTTAAGCACTAACATGAAAGGAGGCGTGAACAGAACCTGTCACAAATAAACAATGCTAATAACAGCTAGAAAATGCCTCCTTGGGCTGGCAGCCCAAAGTCTAATCCACAAATTGCTATTTGGAATGCTGCAGCATCAATAGATACAAACATGAAATGTAGGTAGTGTTCACTGACATTATATAGTTCTTAAATTGTGCTTAGTTTATACCTTTACTTAAACAATGAGGTAGACAGAAATAAATTAGGTTACTACCATGTAAGCAATAAGATAACCTAGTAAATATTGAGTAACTCTTTTTCAGGTATTGCTTTATATTTCACTTCTCCAGCACTAAATTTGCCCTGCCTTTCTTTTTTTTTCCTCGGATAAACCTGTCTATTAGAAGAAAAAATGCACATGTATTCCACAGACAAAAGATGTGAGATTGAGGATTACCTCATCTGCAGCAGGGCTTTTTTACTGGTGGGGTTTTTTGCCATTTTTTCTTTCTTTTGTTTGTTATTAGCTATTTCAGCTATTAAGAAAAATATTATACCTAATTGTAATTTTTTCTGTCTATAAAGCTTTTACAGTAACAAAGACAGATTATGCTTAGCTGAATTTCATTTATAGTACATAAAGGTCAGTTGTTTATCAGTGTTTCTCAAATAATCATCTCTGATGTTTTCCTTCTTTTTCATTGTTTATTTAAAAGGTACTACCTATACCCTGTCATTAAGCTGAATTAATGAGTGGTCTGATTTTAATGAACATTCCTGTTAATCACAGAAGTTATTATATCTCACTAACCTAAAAGAAAACGTATTTTCTGTGTTGCCATGGGGTAGTGCAGACCACGTTCTTTGACACTGCTCTGATTGTGTCACAGCTCTGAATGGGGCTGCTTTAGAAGGCAGGATACAAAAATACGTAACCTATTGATAGACTGTCCTGTAGAAACTTCTTTTTATTATAAGAATGTTATGTTGTTGTAGAAATTGAAGATTATTATTTGACTCTAAAAGATACCACACTGCATCTAAGTCTGTTGATGCAACACAATGTCAAAATCTATTTCCTCTGATTACTTATTTGTTAAATTATGTTGACTTTATTATGCTTGTGAATCGTAGACAAATACTCTCTTGCTAACAGTAAAAATCCAGTCTCTGGTGTCACAAATTCAGCATGTCTCTGCATAACTACAACAAGAATGTACTGTTAAATCATTGGAGGGGAGAGCTGGAAAGCTTTAGAATAAAAGTCTCTAATACAGAGTGTGAACTGCTGATCTGCAGTGATATCAAAAAGAAAAAAGCTGGTCAGCAAACTCCCTATGGGAACAGCTGAGCTGAATCTTCCTTTTTAAACATTCATTGGATTTTTACCCCCCAGTTATAAGCCCTTTTTTTTTTCACATTAGGGGTTTCTCATTAGCTCTGCCCTCCAGCAAATCACACAGAGAATCAGCTGCACCCTCTACTTACCCTGCTCTCCAGAGCAGAGGGATCAGTAAAATCAGTGTCATATCCATCAAACATTGTATGGCCAAATACACATCATGGCTACAGAATTTCAGCATGTGACCTGGAAATTTTAATACAACAGCAAGTGCTGGATCCAGTGAGAGACACAGTTTCTGTTATTTGCTTTGTTTTTTTCAAAGGAATAGAGTTTGTGGCCTGTTCAAGGGCTTTTTCTCCTCCAGTTTTCACACCACCTTCACAATACCACACACATTTGATTCAACAAAAACAGATGAGATGTGAACCCTCACAGAGCTGGATGCCAGCTGCCAGGGGAGCTGCGTTGCAATTATGCTGCCCTGCAACCAAAACCTTCTGCGGTAAAGGTGTGGATGCTGGCTGCATCTCTGACAGGGTTATTTCAAGCAATTCAAATAAAAAAGGGAGCTCTGTTTTTATCTCCTGGAATCATGATTGCTACCTCATCACAACTTAACCACTTTCTTGCATGACTTTTATTTAATCACAAAGTTAATGTGAAACCATTAACTTTTCATTCAGTCAAAATGTACAGTACTTCAGATATGGAGACTGGTGAAAGAATCAGTGATGTAATTTGTTTTAAAAAAATGTAAAAATGTTTATTTCCATGATGTGGAAAAAACAAAAGCCAGAAGACATCCACTTTGCCCACAAGATCTCCAAATTTTCTTGATGCTTCTAGAACTGTTCCTATCAGTTTCTTTAATCTTTAATTCTCTAATCTGTTCTCAGTGTTTTCTTTTTCCCTGTGGACACAGAAACTCACTTAAAACTTTGACTAATGAAAGACCTTCACCTCTGTCTAACTGGTATGTATCAAAACCTGAGATGAGGGTCCTCACAGCTTCAGCTTTCTGTGTACATAGAAGGAGTTTAGGGGCTTCTTGAAGTTATGTTAAATGAAAGGTGGTGGTCACATCCAACCCACAATTCCTCTGCTCTCAACTCTCTACACAAGGCTTTACTACCAACATGAGTAATCACATCTTGACTTTAAAAAAATACCTCTTCATCTCTTCTCTGTACATGAACTCCAGCTGTGCTTATACAGATCTGCTCAAATACCAGGAAAACTTACCAACAAACTGACCACGGAAATGGCCTTTCCTTTGATTGACTTCTTTCTCTGATTCTACATACTACTGTCAGAAAAAGATCATTGTAAGACAGTTCTGCCAGCAGTCATGTGTTTCTGCAGAATCACCCTCCACCCCCACTTCTGTTTAGCTTTTCTCAAAGTAAGTTGGCTGGATAAGGGCTCAGCAGGTCTCTTTCTCAAGGTTACTCATCAGAAACTTCTCCATGTCACCACCTGCTGTAAGCTACGTGGGGGATTAGATCTCAGCTTAAGAAAAATCGTAGATAAACCTCTGCTTTTGCATGTCACCTGCCAGAATATGCAAAATGGGCACAGCAGCCCAAAATCTCTGCTCTTGTAATGGGCGCAGCTCCACTGAATTTAATGAGATTTTGCATATTTATGTTAGCAAGAAGTTTGGCTCTGGCTGAATTTTGCCAGTAGAGGCCGGAGCTCTGGATACTGAGAGCTCTGTTGACTTCAAACCCACATACAGAGATCATGGATACTGTAGGGCCTGGTTTGCAAACCACAGGTATGTAACAAGTTAAAAGACAGAACAGTAACTCAAAGCCTGAAAATAAATCAGATACAAGATACCCTCTCACAGTATAAATGTATAGTAAGCAACACTTCTGCAAAATGCTGATCTGCAAACTTTACTAACATTGCACTATTTCCTCACTGCCCTGAAGCAGAACAGGAAAGCATGGTCAATCTTACATTCATAGGCTGGGAGGAGGAAGGGAAGGAGTGGAATTTATCTCTGCTTTTGGGATAATTCACATAGGCAGCCACCAGACAAAGTGTATCAACAACTTCAATATTACACATCCCCTGCTCCTTGCTTCCCAGATTTGCTTCAAAACCATCTCAAACCTTCTGCCTCAATGTACACTGAGTCCACAGGGACCAAGAACAAAGTAAAGTCTATTGCCATCCAGCTCTCCTATAATAAGCACTTACTGCTGACTCCTTTCCTTTTCTGGTGGCAGTTGTTGAGATATGAAAACTGCCAGAGGTAATTGGAAGTGTGATGTACTGCTGAGCCTCACAGTGATCTAAGAGTAGTTGAGAACATCCGCATCATAGCTTTATAGCCTGTCTCCTGGTGTCTATAAATCGCAGCTTTTACTACCTTTGTTTTCATCATGCCAATCAAAGGCTTGATTGCCCAAGGAATAAATTACCAGATAAATTGCTACTCGGAAACATCTCTCTCTCCTTGACAGTGCCTCTCTTCTTGTGACATTGTATGTATACTCTGCAGTACTATTATGCAAGGTGTTGCAGAAATGATCCAGACTTCTGTGTGATGTCATAACACAGAGAGAGGATAACATCACCTCTAGAGCGTGCAACATGAGCATGATATGGGGATGGACAGAACAATACATTGCAGCAAGGAGAGCTAATTAATGTGGGGAGAAGGGCAAGGGCAGTCTGCCTCATAATGCAGCTTGATACAATAAGAAAGCACTTACCTGGCAGAAAAGGTTACAATTGTTAGTATCATAACAGGCTTAGTGGAAGACATTATGGATTTGGGAAGATGTGTGTGTGGTACACTGTAAATGCAGTACAGGCAAGTTGAAGTCAAAACATAGTTTCAAGGAAATTTAATATCTAGATCTAAATAACTGCAATAACTTCAGAATCTTTTCATTCCCTCTGCGGGTAGCAATTTTATCTGCTGTGTAAAAGGTGTCTCTAACAGTATTTAAAGTATCCTTTTTGAATAGTTATTAAACCTTCCATAGGCCTACACCAGGGTTGTTTTAAAACCCATTAGGATAAATATGACATGCATTACCACAGGCAGTCCTGAAAGTTAAATACATAGCTTTTAAAACAAGTCCATGGGATCAGGTGCTAATGTACAAGGGAGTGCTTAGTGTGTGTTCTGGATCTGGTACAGCTGACATGCAAGACGGCTGCAAAATCTACTGCAAGTTAGAGTAATACAACAAAGAGAAAATAAAGATCATTTCACAAGTTTGGGCCATCTAGGAATCAATACACAGATGTCTGATAACATTATGTGTGACTGATCTCCAGTACTTCTTGAAATAGGTGGGTTTGGATATCAAATTGATCCATATACAAACTCCTGTGCCTTTTAACTGATGCATACTCAGTTTTTTAGGAGTACCCTCTACGGAGCAGTTTTCATGTACTAGCCTGAGCACTTTCATGGCCATAGGAAGCTTGAGTTTCCATCCCCCCAGCCGAGATGGAGCTAAGTGAAGCCTTTTCTGTGAGCCACTGCCTTAAAAGCTAGGACTTTATGAAAAAGGTGGCTCCACACTTACAATTTGGAAGGCACTCCAGGCTTTCTGCAAGTACTTGAGGTACGCTAAGATCATATCTAACAAACTGAGTTCCTTGGGGTACTTTGATGTATGAATACTTAGCTTTCAAGATTTTTAATGGAGGCAGGTATTTAGGCATCTATCTCCACTAATACAGAATCACTCCAGGCTTGCAAAGAACCAGAGCTTAAGGCTACCAAAGAAGAAGCAACCTAATAACATTTTTTCATGCCCCAAGATTGTGCTCTGAGCAGCAGGGGAAGGGATAATAGATGTCCATGACATTTTAGATTTGTAGACAATTAGGTGTGAGTTTCTTGCACTGTTCCATTGAACCTAGTTGTCCTTGGATAGCACTGCCGGTGCCTGAGGGGTAACTTGGATTTTATCCTTAGCAAATGACCTACACTTTGACGACCAAAATATAAATAGTGCATTGATTTTCAATCTAAATTTTACGTTACCTAATTTATAAAGGAGGTATTTTAGTTGTTTGTTAGGGTTTTTTTTAAAGAGGAAAATTATGTGTTTCTAGGCTTCACAGTACTTTGCTTTCATCTTATGATGAAACTGACTGTCACATTCTCAGATAGTAATTAGAGAGTACATGAGGATTTGAAATAATCAGAAGCATGTCCAAAAGTAAAGGTTAGGTACCATATTCATTTCTGATTTGTGCCTACATGTTCTCATTCACTGTGATTCTGTAGGCATTTGGAGAAAGATATGTAGGAAGGTTTATTAGAAAATCCTGTTTTCCCAGATCAAAGCCAAAAGAGAATCTTAAAATATAGGAAAAATTTGGGTGTAAAACACTGAGGAAAAGTAGGGCACCATTTTCAGTTTTTTTCCTGGAATCATGATGAAATAAGACCAAACATTTAAAAAAAAAAAAAGGATGGAATAAAAACTAGAAACTCTGACAGTTCCATGAGTTTAAAGCTACTTATTGAATGCTAAGAGTTTTTTGGTGAAGCTGAAATCAAAGCATTTGCAATGAAGGTGTATTTTTACTGTTTGGCTTTCTGCTGGGACCAGTGTAATGTTTTTTTGCCTAAAAGCACCACAAGCACTGTGCACTTGCATGTTAGTTTTGCATGACGGAGCAGAGATGTCATGTGGAAAAAAAGGATATGCTGTAAAACTGATTTCCTACTGAAATGGTCCATGCAATACCACTATAAAAATACTGCAAGGTTTCTCATTTACTCAAGTGACAATTTTAAAAAACTCTTACATTTTCTCCATCAAAAAAGCCTTGGTGTACAGCCTGTTGAGTATAAAATCCCCCAGAATTGACTTGAAGGGCTCAATTCTCAGCCCAATGTATACACAGGCATAGCTCCCACAGCCTTCAGTCAAAGCCATGCTGATTTGTGGCAGGTACCAATAGTTTCTCGGGTCTCAGTTCTGAAAGGATTTGAACATTTTTTGCTATGTGCCAGCAAGCATTTACAGCTTCACAGGCAGCTCTCCTGCAGGATCAGGCCTTTCAGGACAGAGAATTCCTTTCTCTTGAGAGTCCTGTTTGCTTCTTCAAAAATCAGCTTCTAGGAAAAGCTTTCTTTTCTTCATCTTCTATTTTCCAGTTTTTCAGTCTTCATTTCATACCATGACACACTTTGGCCAATGTTGAATAATCCCCTGAACTGCTCCTGTTTCATCTTTAAATGAAATAGGGTGTTTGGCTGCATTTCAGAAAATGTGTCATTTGATTCAACATCTTAATGCATTACCTCATACTTGTCCCATTCTCATTTGGGCTTGTCACTTAGAAGCTCATTCATATTAGGGCATGAAATGAATTTAAAATGCATCAGGTATATCCCAGTCACTCCACATGTATCTGAGCAAACAAGGACAACTATGGGAAAAGGTGACACTGATTTCGTTCCACACCTGGAAAAAGCTTGACAGCATTTGAGTTCGTACCTGTTCCTTCTTTCAAGCTACACAGGAAAGAAACCTGAACTCTGTTGTAATTTTGATGTGGAAGAGGTCTAAAAATGGACATGTCATTGTCTGTGCCCTCTGACAGTTCTTCTAATCCACCACTCCTCTCTCTCTCTCTCAGTTTAAAACGAGAACATGGATGATTTCAGCTAACAAATTCCCTGTCGAGGCACCAGCAATGCCCTTGAACTCTCCTGCCTGCTTCCCCATCACATTGTAACTTTTGATCTCTTGACACAATACACTAAAAGCCATGCTCATTGCATTGCTGGCTTGGGGATCTGCATCTTCTGGAAGTGGGGGTTCATAGGTCTGGCCAGATGAACCTTTGATACGAGCTTGTTGGTGGCTTTGGGAGATGGGATTTAATGACCTGAATCATCCTGCTCAGTCCACTATTTATTCTTGCTGTGAGTGAATCACAGTAAAAAGCAATTCAGTTTGCTTTTCTCTTCGAGGCTTTTAGTGGCTGTAAAATCAGAGAATATGAGGTTTATGTGGATTTAAGCTTTATTCTATACTAAGTAATCAGATTTGGAAAAGTGTTAAAAACAATATTACATTGTCTGGGCATGATTCAAAGAATCCTCAAACCCGGATTCTGATGCCAGAGGCACTTGTGAATATTTAGCATAAACCTCACATTCAAATTCCTTGAATTCATAGTTTTCTTCTATTTTTGCTTCTTATTCAGCTAAAGAAGCTCAGGATTTTCCAATGCTGCTTTTCAGCTATGGAAGAAATATACTCTTAATTAGCTTTGATCCTGCAGAACATTAACTGGTGCTCCTTTATTTTATTAGCTCTAATGCAGCCTTCAGGAGAGTAAGGTATAAAATACATTGAACACTACTTAGTGTTGCTCAGTTATTTAAAAATAATGTAAAGAGGCACTAGACTTGTTTTAGAACAAGCAGCAATGAAGTATGCAATGATTTCCCAGGACAGACAATTTCCAGTCTCTTAAAAATATTTCTATTATTCACTTTTCCACTTAAATTTGAAGAAGCCTGATTCTTCTGTGTTTTTATATATAAAATATCCAGGTTGGATCTTTGAAAAAATCACTACCCTAGCTTTTGTTCACTGCACATATAATTTTTAACAGGGAGAACACTTTTTGATAGCTGCAGTTAAGCTGTTATATAACACATCTAACAGCTTGCATTGAAGTAGAACTTCTTCAAAAAGACCGCATTCATTTCACTTAATGACAACTTTTGCACTCTGATCTAATTATGGGATCCTAAACATCCTCCATTTGGTTTGCTTGGCAAGGCTGTGACAGCAGTGGGGGCTACAGGGGTGGCTCCTCTGAGAAGCTGCTAGAAGCTTCTCCTGTATCTGAAAGAGCCAATGGCAGTTGTGTCAAAGACAGATCTGCTGCTGGCCAACGCCGAGCCCATCAGTGACAGTGCGAGCACCTCTGAGATAACACAGATAAGCAGGGAGAAAAAAAAGCAACCCTGTGCAACAGAGACTGCAGCCTGAGAGAGGAGTGAGAACATGTGAGAGCAGAAACTCTGCATACACCAAGAGCAGTGCAGAAGGAAAGGGAGGAGTGCTTCAGGTGCCAGAGCAGAGATTCCCCTGCAGCCCATGGTGCAGACCACGGTGAGGCAGTTGTGCCCCTGCAGCCCATGGAGGTTCATGGTGGAGCAGAGATCCACCTGCAGGCTGTGGAGAACCCCATGCTGGAGCAGGTGACTGCCCAAAGGAGGCTGTGATCCCACGGGAACCCTGTGTTGGAGCAGGCTCCTGCCAGGACCTGTGGACCCATGGAAAAAGAATCCCATGCTGGAGCAGGTTTGCTGGCAGGACTCGTGACCCCGGAGGGGACCCACTCTGAAGCTGCCTGTTCCTGAAGGGCTGCACCCTGTGAAAGGGACCCATGCTGGGGCAGATTGTGAAGAACTGCAATCTGTAGAAAGGGCTCACATTGGAGAAGTTGGTGGAGAAGTGTCTCCTGTGGGAGAGATCCCACAGTGGAGCAGGGGAAGAATGTGAGTGATTTGATTGGTAACAAATGAAACTAATTTGCCCAAGTTGAATTTGTTTTGCTTGTGACGGTAACTGGTGAGTGATTTGTCCCTGTCCTTATCTTGACCCACAAACCTTTCCTTATATTCCCTCTCCCCTGGTCCAGCTGTGGAGGAGAGTAACAGAGTGGCTTTGGCAGACACCTAATGTCCAGACAGAGTCAACCCACCAGAGACCTTTAGAAACTCAGATCTAATTAAGGAATCCTAAAAGAAGTGCTTGTGTTTTCTCCAAGTACAATACAAAGTGAGAAAAACATTTCAGCCAATCTGAAAATATTTCCTTAAAGGACTAAATTATGTAGATAATGCCAAAAATGTGATTATGAATGGTTTAGCACAGAGAAATAAAATGAAAGTAAGAATGTTTTTGTAAAAGACAGAGGCAGAAATTAGCTTTTGGTTCACTGAAGCCAATGGATACTACACCACTGAGCCCACTGGACCTATTATCTTACCTCAAAAGAGGAAACCCTTTGAGTCCTTACCTGTACACTGGTAAGAGTCGTGTATTGATAAGCTTTGACTACCAGGTAGTTGGCTTCTATATCTATTATTCCCAGGATCATGTACTTCCACCATCTCCTCTTCAAAATTGCCAGCAAGTTTTCTTCTCCTGTGGTAGTAAACAAGAATTATGTAAGAGTTAGGTTAACATGCCCCAAATACCTGCCTGTCCAGAGAAATTATCTACATCTCTTGCATGTACACTACGCAGTTAAAAGCCACCATATACAAAGAGGTACTGCAAGGAAGTGAAAACTAACACACCCCTATTTGTCTGGCAGATATTGAAAGAGCCAGCCTGGCAAAGTAATATGTGAGGGTCAGACTGACGCTTCACTTAAGATGTAAACACCAGCAAGAAAAACAAGTGCAGCTTGAAGAGACCAGGTATATGTTCTTACCTTTAGTTTTACCTATACACATATATATGCACATATAAAGTGCTAAAGAATAGAGCAGTTTATACATTTATACTTTCCATACGCACTGCTAAAATGTTGTATGCTGCACACATGATGCCAACAGGTTTTTGCCAGAGTGAGAGATTACCAGTATTTGCCAATATGATGGAATATTAGAGCAGGAGAGTACCAGCATCACATTTGGGCGTATGAGAGATCCTGTTCCAAGGATGGTTATTCTGATCCTAGAGGTTCAAAGTATCAGACTTGTTTAGATAAAGGCTGCACTGAGACATATTTTGGGTGACAGTTGCTCTGCTCCCAGAATCTGTTTTCTGAAGCAGGCAGGTTTGCTGCCTTCTATGGGAACCCTGTCAATCACCCAGTATTTAAGCTTCACCACTTGAAAAATGACACTACAATACAGCCTGCAGATCAAACCCACAACTTTCAAAAGGTCAAAGCATTTCTCATGGTAGGCTAGGGATTATTATTGTCCTCCATTCAAAAGCAAACAGCTCATTACTGAGGGTGGGCAAACCTGTAGCTTATTTGCATTACAGTAAGTTCCACACATGATGAGACCTTACTGTGAAAGGGGCAGACTGTGACTGAACACAGTAGGACTGGAGGTCTTTCAGAGTCTGTAGCCTAAAAAGGAATCTAAGTAGGGTTTACTTGTACTGCTGAAGTACTATAATTAGTATTTGAACTGTCTTGAAAGTTTCAAAGAAAACCCCACTATTCTGAGATTTTTCCATGTTGCTGTAGCTTTTCTAAGTGCCCGTGATCATCAAAATGGGTGATGGAAAACACAAAAGGATCATTATTGTCCATTGCCACCAAAACTTGCTCAGGCTTCCCAATTCTCCTTCATCATTTTCCTTCATCACAAGTGAGTTCACTCTCTGGTTCAAATAGACCCAGTAATATATGGGCTGCCATACCATGGCAGAAACAGCAGGCTCTCTATAGCACAGGTGTCTCAGACCTTACAAGATGCAAACTCAGAAAAACAGATAATTACTTCAAAAGTTAATTCAGAAATCACAGATGTTAAAGCTTGGCCCTGCTGAACGGGTATTTACCTGAACAAAGATCTGAATAATTTCATGTTTGTACATTAACTTAAGAGTGTAAGAAAAGTCTCGCTTCAGACCAGGGTCTCTCTGTCCACATTATTATTATAATTATTATTAATTTTTTTAAATTTTTTTTTTATTTTTTTTTTATTGGTAACATATCAGTTGTGAAAATCTACAAGCATTAGCAAAACTGATGAACTCCAGCTGGGTACATCTGAGCTGATCACAAGTGGTGTTCCCCAGGCCTCAGTATTGGGGCCAGGTCTGTTTAATTGATCTCCATCAAGTGCTCCCTCAGTCAGTTTGCAGACAACACCAGGCTGAAAGAAGATTGTGGTTGTAGTGAGGTGGGGGTTGGTCTCTTCTGCAAATTACAAGAGATAGGACAAGAGGAAATGGCCTCAAGTTGTGCCAGGAGAGGCTTAGGCTGGTCATTTCGAAAAATGTCTTCATGGAAAGGGTTGTCCTGGAACAGGCTTCCTGGAACAGGCTTCCCAGGGAAGTGGTGGAGTCCCATCCCTGGAGGGATTTAAAAGATGTGACTGTGGCATTTAGGAATGTGTGTTAGTAGTGGACTTGGCAGTGCTGGGTCAACAGTTAGGCTCAATGATCCTAAAGGTCTTCTCCAACCTCAACAAAATTCTATGATGCTACAGAAAGCCCAACACATATTTAATGTGTTGTTAATCTAGGGACTTCTATTTGTTTACTGCTTTCTATTTCTTTGGCATCATCACCACAATTCATAGAAGGGAATGAATCACTTCCAAAGTGGGAGACCTTCTGGGGAGATAGGTGGAAAGAAGATGATCATCTGCAGTGACTATCAGTCCAATGCTATGGGTAAATCAAGGAAGAGGCAGGTGGAGCCCTGGTTTTGACAAGTGGCTGAAACGAAATCACCATACTCAAACGTCCCACTTCAGCAAAAAACAGCCAGCAGAAGGCAACAGTGGAAGACAACCTGGAGAAGGTGTGGGGCTGTCAACAGGATGGCACCTCTGAACAGCAGTCACAGATGGCATCCTCAGTGAATTCAGACAACAAAGAAGGGAAATGGGAGTTAAGGAGATAAGTGGGAAGCCTTGATTTGGGAAGACTAAAAGGAGAAGCAGAGAGATTCAAGAGCTTTATTCTAAGGCTCACATCCTGAATAGAAATAAACATCGCTTTTGCATAAAAACGATGAGGGGAACAAAACCATCACACCTTATTAAAAACAAAACGAGACAATCTGTTTGGTTTTTTCTAAATTTATTTCCCTTGATGACAACTCAAAGCAAACTAATTATTCATGTATTTTGTGCTGTAAGCATAGAAGACAAGAAGGACCAAATGTAGATGCCTACACCTGAACTAACTGGTAAAGCATTTTGAAGGGTTTTTTCCAGCTAACTTTTTTTTAATATGAATTTGTTAAAATGAGAGACAGTAGAAGAGAGATTATTTCAGATCATGTCTTTTTGTTATTACAATTTTATTATTGCAATACTCTGTGACTAGGACTTTCAGGCAGTTGTATAAACAAATATTAAACCATAAAGTGTGCAAGTTAGCTGAAGGGCAACATTTCCTGTGAGGCAAAGCACATATTGATGCCAGTGAACATGCATTTATGTAAGTGCACAGAGTGATGCCATCTTTAGACATTGCCTTCTTTTGATGGAGGTCCTTCTTCAAAAAACAAACCCCAAACTTCTGTCAGCACTTGCGCTTCTGAGACTGTAAGTCTTAATATTCAGTCTAATCCAAACATAATGTAGATTTAAAAGTAAATTGCCAATTCAGAACGTTTCAAGATTCAGAAGTCTAATGTAGCCTTAATACAGAGAAATAACCCCCCTCTCTCCTTGCTCTTTCTAGAATGATATTTTAAGTTTTAATTTTTTTACTAATTTTGCAGTGACACACACTTGACAGTTATATATACAGAGGAGCCCTCAGTGTTTGGAAAAAAGCTACAGCTTTGCATCTGCTGGCTCAAATTAAAAATCAACAAATAAGCTGCTTTGTAGAAGAGATGGTTTTACATCTTGTAATAAGGATTTACCCCTGGGGGGTTACAAAATTAAAAATAAATTAGAGGGAAAATTGAAAAGGCTTTAGCTGTGTACTGTCTACCAAATATACACATATACATGTACAAAACCCTTTTTACATTCAGCCACACAGCCGCGGAGGTACAATAAAAAAATCCAACAACCATTAAGACAGCAAATTCCCAATTATTTGTGTATGGGCTTGGGACACAGGTAGAATAACAGCACTGCTAGACCAGAAAATCAGCATATTGCTTCTCTTTCATCCACTGCAGTCTCTCTCTTTTACTTCAGATGACAACTTGCTATTTAGATCAAGATCATCAAAGGAGCTGTGCTCTCCTTCTTCCTTACAGAATTTAGCAGAGACATCTAAATGAATGCAGGAGACTTGCAAGGGGAAGGCAGACTGGGGAACGAGGGCTGCCAGGCATGCTGGTCCTCCCCTGCCTCTCACAGGAGTGCCAGAGTCAAGTGCTACATGGTAAAGAAGCAAAAGTCTCACAAAGGATGAAGATTTTACCAGGATTTACTTATTACCTCTTTTGTTTGAAAAAGAATCTCAATTACAAATGAAAATTACAGGATAATTACTTCTTTTTAGTTTTCACCCATTATAGCCAGTCTTGCAGATACAGAGCTTCACCAGTACGAATGTTGTTTCTCTACAGACTTTGTAGTCATCCAGCCCTGCTGTGGGACCAGAGGAAGGAGGCAGTCAAATGGGGTGACACTGTGTAGGGGTAACAAAGATATCTGTTTTACAAAGCCAAAAGGCTCCCATGCCTGAACAATAAAACTTTGCTTGTCTTTTGCTAGGTCAAGTAGCTGGTTCAGGAGACTGAAGGCCTGTTGTAGAATACTTTCATCTCTGCACAAAAGCTCAAAAGAACTGTTCCTCTTCTGTGTGTCTTTAAATCCTCTGACCCAAAAAGGTTTCTTATTTCCTCATATCCACTTGTATTACTTATGACTACTTTATGGGAATACTGTTGCCTAAAGGCAAAACACCACCACTGCTAAATTATTTACACAATAGAGAAAATGCCCTCTTACAGGAATGTTCCTCCAGTCTGGCTTCACAAAACACCTCTGTTCCCCTCACAGATGACTGCTTACAGGCTGCACTGCTTTTGTCCTACACCACGTTTTCAGCAAGCCTTTGGGAGACTAGATGGCATCATCTCCTTTTGCCTCCTCAGAACATCTGATCTTATCCAACCTGTTCTTATTCACAGCTCCCTCCTGCTTCCACTCTCACAGCGGGAAAACTGCGTTGGTGTAACAGCCCTGAGCTGCTGCTGCAAGCAGCTCTCACATGTTCCTGCTCCTTGCCCTGTGCCAGCTGGTGCTTGTGGGGCTGCACAGTGAGCCAGGGCAAAGACCTGCCTAAACCCAAAGACTGGGGATTTTCAAATTAATTTTTAGACTGTGTCCTGAGCAGCCTGCAACCAAATCCATATTATTCTTGTGGGAGGCGAGCACCAAGTAAGCAGATCCAGGCAAAAGACAAGTTTCTCCTTCTTTGGTACAGGGCAGGCTTAGCTTATTAACATGACATAACACAGCATTACATTTACTAAATTACAAGCTCATCTGAAGTGTTTAGACTTGTTATTTCCCTTAAGAGATTTTGCAGAACAGTCTGTTTTGACCATGGATGTAAATCACAATAGTTGAAGTCAGATCTAGTAATCTGAACATTACATAGTAATAAAACATGAAAGGATTCGTTTTTGGTGCCTTGATTTTGATCCAGCCTAAGCTCTGTTGTTAGATCATATAATCTTCAGATGTCTTATTTCATGAGATTACCGGTTATGACTTTTAAGGGTAAATTACAATTTAAACTGCACAAACAAAGTAGCTGATCATTTTACTCATGCCTCAGTTTCTCTCCTCCTGCCTAGACACTAGATAAGGTTTTCTGTTTGGTGGCAGACACAGTGCTTGGTGTCACTACCACAGGTTATTGCAAGGAACAGTCCATGCCCAGAACTGTGTAAGACCTGAAGAAAGCTTGGAACAGTGCACTGTTTCAGAAAACAAACCTCTAAATTCCCAGCCTTTTAAAATGTTAAGATAAAAACCACAGTGATGTTTCTAATACATGATTTTTTCATTTAAGTTGGTTTCTCTCCCAGCCTAAACTTAGGTAAGCACTTTCCCTGAAATGGCAGAATGTGTCCCACTCTGTAATGCAGAGGGACATGAGCACACTGAGAAGCTGAAGCCTTCCCTCAAACCTCAGAGTTGATTATATCTTTCTGCATGAAATCTTCAAAATTTATTTCTGATCTACAATACTCTCAGATTTAAGTTACCTCTGAGCTAACACTGTAGTCTGTCAACTTTTGGCTCACTCTCACACAGAACTACTTCAAAACAGGCTGCTGGATCTATAGGTCCCTTCCAACTGAAATATTTTCCCTTTTCTCTTTTTTCTTTTCTTTCTTTTCTCTTTTCTTTTCTTTTCTTTTCTTTTCTTTTCTTTTCTTTTCTTTTCTTTTCTTTTCTCTTTTCTTTTCTTTTCTTTTCTTTTCTTTTCTTTTCTTTTCTTTTCTTTTCTTTTCTTTTCTTTTCTTTTCTTTTCTTTTCTTTTCTTTTCTTTTCTTTTCTTTTCTTTTCTTTTCTTTTCTTTTCTTTTCTTTTCTTTTCTTTTCTTTTCTTTTCTTTTCTTTTCTTTTCTTTTCTTTTCTTTTCTTTTCTTTTCTTTTCTTTTCTTTTCTTTTCTTTTCTTTTCTTTTCTTTTCTTTTCTTTTCTTTTCTTTTCTTTTCTTTTCTTTTCTTTTCTTTTCTTTTCTTTTCTTTTCTTTTCTTTTCTTTTCTTTTCTTTTCTTTTCTTTTCTTTTCTTTTCTTTTCTTTTCTTTTCTTTTCTTTTCTTTTCTTTTCTTTTCTTTTCTTTTCTTTTCTTTTCTTTTCTTTTCTTTTCTTTTCTTTTCTTTTCTTTTCTTTTCTTTTCTTTTCTTTTCTTTTCTTTTCTTTTCTTTTCTTTTCTTTTCTTTTCTTTTCTTTTCTTTTCTTTTCTTTTCTTTTCTTTTCTTTTCTTTTCTTTTCTTTTCTTTTCTTTTCTTTTCTTTTCTTTTCTTTTCTTTTCTTTTCTTTTCTTTTCTTTTCTTTTCTTTTCTTTTCTTTTCTTTTCTTTTCTTTTCTTTTCTTTTCTTTTCTTTTCTTTTCTTCGTATTCCTATTCCTTTACTCTGTAAGGTCTGCAGTCAGGCCCTTTTTCATTGCTCATCCTATTTTATCTAGTATGAAGCTAATTACAGCAATACAAAGGTTTTCAGAAGCAAAAAACCCCCTCATTTTCAAATTTACTAGAGTGTAAGTCAAATGAAAGAAATCTGTATATATATCTCTGTATATCATTTATAAATGTGTAATTTGCATGAATAATTTATATTTCCGGATAAGCTTGGGCATCTTAATCATATTCACATGACTTATTTAAATTCAAATAATCATAAAAGAAATAATACTCATTGTTTAAGGCAGAGGAATCAGTTAGGATGCATGAGGTTTTTTTTTTCACCTTTCATCAACTCATTACAAAATGTTGGTCCAGCCACCTACCCACTCTGTGACATTTTTTTCCCAGCAGACAGATATGAATAATGAATTACCTACTTGTTATTTGTGATTCCTACAAATTTTATTCCCCAAAGCATGAGATTTGACTGAGATAGTAAAAAAAAAAAAAAGACCCAATGCAAATTGTCATTACTATTAACCATTCACAGATCAAGCAGACTCAACTGAAATTGAATGTGTACCCTTTCTTTAAAAGACAGTAGGAAAAGAGTAAGTCAAGGAGTGTGTATCTTTCTTTATTCTCTGTCAGTAAAGTCTGAACACACTGATCCAATTTAAATCTAATCTGACAGAGAGTGCAAAGATATTACTTCCTACAGATTTATTGTGAATAGTTAACTGAACAGAAGAAAGAAAACCTAACATTGCCACCACTACGTACAGGTTTGGAGGTACTCACACTACTTACTAGGCACCACAGTGTGGACTCTGCATCTTCTTACACACCAGCTCATTCAACAAGAGCCACAAATCCCTAAGAGATCAGGCAGTGCCAGTTCTGGGGATCACCAAATTGTTACCTAGTAGCAGGTACTGGCATGAAATATGAGCAAGGACTATATCCAGAATATGGCACACATGAAGGAGAATCTGTTTTTTACAGGCTATGAAACCTAGAGATATCTGTTAAGAAAGAAACCTCTCTGCTGATGACTACCAAGAGGCCAGCAATATCCAGAGGAATAAGGCTATTGGTGAACAACTGAAAATGGGAGTGTTGTTTCTTGCTGTACACACACACTCCAACACTGACAATTCTTGCTAGTTTTGCAACTAATTAATTACCATTTAAAAGGGCATTTAAAGTAGAATAGGATGAGAAGCTGATGGCAAAGAAGCAATGCTGGCAGAATTAAAACTTCATCTGGAGTCAGTGTTAACCAAAAATATGTAAAATTCTAATAACCAGCACTATTTCATGTCATTGCCCAGGGCCAAGGGGAAGGCTGAAGAGTTCAGAATCCATTAGGGCTGGCTGGCTCTAGACAAACATGGCTTTACAGATGCTCCGTGATCTCTAGAGGTACTCCAGTATTCTTCTGTGTTAGAAGTCTGCGAAACATACACTCAGTCCTCTTGGAGTATTTATTTGTGGTACAGTCATAGGAAAATCTAGGAGAATTATCCCCCTTATGGAACTTTCCTGACAGCACTGTTGGTGAACTGGAATAAGGTTTGCCAAACTTCCAAATTACATATTAAATATTATCCCTGGAGGAATACAGAAGCTTTGGGAACTTCTCGTCACCATGGGTAAAACACTCATTTTGGAACAACCACAGATTATTCAAGAAATGCCACTAATTACACATGGAGCAGAAAATGTAGGAGCTGCCATTAGTTAAAGCCATTGTGAGGCCAGTCCAGGTCTCCAAGGTGACCAGCAGCAGAGGCCCAAGAGAAGCATGCAAGACACACCAACCCATTGCAGCTCTTTCATTGTTGGCCACAGCACGAGCACCTTGTTTTATGCATGGCAGTAATTCCAAAAGGCTTATTCAAAATGAGCAAACCCAGTTAACAATAGAGAAAATGCAGGCATGAGCATAAAGAAATACGTGAAACTCAACAGCTTCAACTAACAGCAAGAGCTGGTGCATTCATTTCCTATGTCATGATACTCCCAGGAGTCATACACACCAGAAATCTCAATGTTGCATCTGTAATGACCAAAACTCCTAAAACCCCCCATTGTTTATATCCTTTGCAGCATTACCAGTGAAGTATGATACCAAAAGCATAAAACATCACTGAACCATACTAATTAATTGGCATAAAGCATCACATTGCTGCCACGTCAATTGGACATCCAAAGGCAATTCTGCTGAAGAAACTGGCTATTCATTATCACGTAATCCTGAATGAGTTACTCAGAATGACCATTAAGATTAGACATGAAGCCAGATATATTTTTAGATGAAACGTTGATTGGAGCAGGTGATACTTAGTTCCATACCTGTTATGTACCTAAATCAATGGGGTCTTCGTAAGACCTTTGAAGGTTTAGCAGTATCAGTATCAGATAAACAAATCAGAATTATACATCCATATGTCTACATAAAGGAGAAAGCGATATGGGAGGCAACAGGAATGATGGAGAGCTGCCCTCCATCCTGTACTTCTTGCCTCCTGAGCTGGCAGAACTGGGCTAGAAAAACTTTGCAATGGGGTCAGGACTGTACCATTTCTGAGAAGAAAAATACAAATTTTCCACAATTCAAACTCTATAAAAAGACAACTTAGTAGGTTTATGAAGCACCTCTAAGAGGTGCATAATCAGAATAGTCAACTTTTGTGTATTTTTTGCCATCTTTCAGAAGCATGGTGGCCAGGAACAGCACGTAAGTGCAATCATACCCAGAAGGTGGTGAAAGTTGAATACAGTTCAGGCATTGTTTTGCTCTAGCTAGAACATTAAATGTTAATTGAATGATCAGTGTGTAACAGTGTACCTTCAGTAAATTGGTCAAAGTGCCTTTGTATCAGGGACTGAAACCCACACAGTCCTGGTTTTGCGCAAAATAATGACTGGAATACGAAATGAAACCCAGAATCTACAGACAAAAGAAGTGTTGTGTCCCTGCCTAAAGTAGTCCTGAAGTCTGAAAAATACAGAATCTAATTACTGTAGCCATGCTACTGAAACAATGAAGAGGTTGAGCGTGAGACTGATAAGCAGTTAGATGATAAGCTAGCAAGCTGGGAGTCTGCAGTCCTCTAAAATTCTGGCTAAAGAGTACCTGCAGTGTGATGTGCAAACTGAGAGATATTCCATCAGTGCTATTATAAAGTGAACTATGCATCTGATAGTGCTACTGATGACTATCTGACTAATCTCAATTCTGGAGATTGTGCTCATGCTTAAGGTATCAAAAGAGTAATTAACTGAAGATAACATGCGTTATCTTTCCGTGGAAGAAAGCGATAGCCAATAAAAGTATGACAGAGAAATCCAGGATCTCATAAAGTATGTACAATAAAGTAGTGTATTTTAGATCCTCAGGTATCATACAGTAGGAGAGCCAATGCCACTGGGGTGCTGCTTAATCAGTGAAAGACTAGTATTACATGTGGTACTTGCTATCCTACCGTAATAAGAGAAACTCCACTAATTCATCCAGAAACTGAGCTGGGCACCTTGGAAAAGCCAAGCATGGTTTTAGGAAGAGCTGATTCTAGGGGCAGAATCTGGAGCCAGCACAGAAGCTGGTACTTCCCAGAATGGTGGTTTCGTGCCCATTGGGGTTCCAATCCCAGGAAAGCTAGCAGTTCTGGGAGGGCAAAAAGAGATCAGTGTGGGAGGCAGCTACTGGAAGATGCAGCCAATACCCTCATTTTGGTTTCAGAATAAATACAAGTAGATCACAATGATGACACTTCTGAAATAATCAGCTCTTGGTGTCTGTCCCTGGAAATCTCAGTCACTTTCTGCACACTCTTCTGTAATGTGTGCTACTGAATCATGCAGTGCTCAGCAGGGTGCACTGAAAATTAAACATCTCCCACTCCTTCTCACCAACAATTCAAGAGACTGTGCCTCTGAAAACACTGCTGAGAAGTATACAAACTTGACATAGCAGCTGTGAGGGGTGATTGTTTCTCTCTTGATCCCAGCTGATTGCCACAAGGCTCAAAAAACCTCCAGCAATAAAAAAGCAGCAAAGAAACTTATTATAAAAAAAATGTTTCCTTTATGTGAATCCTGATTTATAAGCAAATTGCTGAATGCCTCACTGGCATTTATCAGACTGTCTTGCCAGTGGTTTACAGGTATTGACACAGTAGCCTTTCCACACTGATGAGAAGTAACACTTAACTAGAAATATGCCCAATTCATTTATGGGAGAGGAAATATTAATATGCTAGGAAGATATTCTGGCTGATAAGCACAACATTAAATTCTATAACGTGAAACTCAGGGTTAGAATAAAAGGAACTTGCATCCTATGCAATTAACATCCAAGCAGAAATTCATCAACTGATCAGGTAACCAACCATTAATGCGTGAATTATGACCATGTATCACAAGTGCAGAACGCCCCCTTACACATCCAGCTGGTTACTTACACACCAACAGAACCTTTACCATCTTGTCATCTATCATTTTATTCAGGAGCACATCTTTCTATGCTTACAAGCATGCATATCTGACTCAGACACATATCCTCTGACATCAATCCAGTTGTGCAAGAGTCATAGTTTTTCTTCCTTTCCCCCATTCCACAGCTGAAGCCCAGAGGCAGTTCCATCACGCAACAACTGTTCAGCACGGGGAAGAAGGGAGTCAATGCACCTTCCTAGCACTAGCTGCTAATAAAAGTGACAGAGCACTGAGGGCTGGGAAGCACAGATAGAGCAGTAGCTCAGTTGGTTAGAGCATGGTGCCAATACTGCCAGGGTTCTGGGTTTGATCCCTGTATGGACCATTCACTCAAGAGCCGAACTCAATAATCCTTCCAGCTTGCAATATTCTTGATTCTGTGTGTGATTTTTATATTCTATATATGAGAGTGATGTATTGGTGCATCCAATGCTGAGGAATGCATCAGCACAATGACTCAAGAAAAGGAAACCATTCCAAAAGTAGCGGTCACCTTAGCAATCCCATCTCTCAGAAAACTCATCAGCACAGCAGAATGAAGGTATATCACACAAGATCAGGCAGCCAGAAAGGGTGAACAGGCTGACTGACTCTCTCAGAGAAAACATGTGTCAGTGTGGAAGACTCAAACTTCATCATAAAGGCCATGACAGGTAAGCATGAAATCTGGTTTGTCAGCAACAGTAAAACATCTTCTGTGAGAGAAGTAGAGTAAAAAGCTTTCAGGAAATGCAGTTAATAAAATAATTCCCATAAAACACTGTGTGGCATCTAGCGTCAAGAAAACCTTCTCGCAAAAAAAAACTGGATGGAATTTTTTATGGAAGAATATTCATAGGTGATGAACCTGCACATGAACTTGACGGGAAAAGGAGGTAGCAGGTGCTATTGAGCCCTGAACTATAGATGCAAAAGCTGAGAGTTCTGTAGCCCATCAAACAAGCGTGAAGGTGCCATTAAACATCCCATATCTATTCCCATTCTTTGATATTTAAATATGCATACACAACTTTTTTTAATCACGACCCTTATTTTCTGTAGCCTTGTGCCCAGTGAGTGTAATCTGGGTGAGGATGAGTTACATCTGCTTTGTTCAGCGTGGCAATGGCTCCACGAAGTGCACTACAGCAGAGAGTCAGGGCCCTCTGTGATGTGGGAGCAGCACTGGGTGTCCCCAGATTACATCTTCTACACTGAAGTGTATTGCTACATGAAGGATCAGCCCTTTCAGCCAACTTTACCACTGACAGTAGGACAAGCCACATACGTAAAATGTGAGCAGAGGTTTCAGGTGAAATTTGTGCAGGGCAGCCCAGGTGAATTAGATCCTTTGGGATGTTCACACAATTGTGTGTTTCTAGTTGCAAGCACCAGGCTGAGCTCTAATGAAACTCCGAAGAAGCAATTAATGTTTGAAGGCATAAAATTCAAGATGCCAGACAGATGGCAAAGGAAGAGGGAGAGAATGAAGGTAGCATGTGGACCTAACTGTGCTGCTTGGACATATGCCTTCACCTGTTAAAACTATACATTCAGTACCTGCATAGGAATGGTTGCTTACCTACTTTGCTAGGTCTGTGGAACTAGAAAAAGATCTGGGAGCCACCACAATTTATAGGCCAGTCATGAGATCTCTACCAATCTCCCAGCAAGTTGCTGACCATAACCACAAGTGCCCCAGTAGGAGTTCAAAAAGCCCTTCTTTTTATTTTGTTTTCCTGCTCTCCATTTCTCTCTCTCCCTCTCTCTCTCTTAAGATTTTCACAGAAAACCACAGTCAGCCTTTTCATGGTCTGACAGAATGCATTAATTTATTATCCTGCTCTTTACCACCTTCCATGCATGTGTAGTAACACTCACATATTCGCAATAATTTCAGCCTGGTAATACTCAGCCTTTGCATAGAAGATCTTTGCTACTCCTAAGTGCGCTAGAAGATTACTCCAATGGAATGATCTAGGTTGCTTATGGGGTTAATAAAAATTTGGTTTGGTTTTAAGCATATAGATTCAATTTTTTTTCTAGATAGGAAAAAGTAACAAGCCATTTTTAGTTCAAAACATAGAAACCACCAGTGCTGTCTTGTGTTGTGACAGCAAAAGACTACAGAGCTCTCCTGACAAACCTCTCTATTTTTTGGTCTTTTCTTATGCCTTGCTCTATTTAATGTTGCTGATGAGGAATGCATAATATCTGGGCATAAAAATACAAAATTTCTCCTTTAGGAGAAAGAATGGGCCAATATAGTTCATCCGTATGATACCTGTGTCACCTTTACAATTGTATCCAAGGGAGATAACATCCAGGAAAAATAGCTTTAAATAAACAAAGAAACAAACAAAATCCTCCAATATGTAGGTCCAGGAAAGCATATGCTTTAGCATATGTGTAGTCAAGACACTGAACTACATAGGCTCATTTACTGCCAAATTCTGAGTTTCTTAAATGCACAAGATCTGTAACAACTATTCAGCTCTGCTGTGATCGGTCTTATGCATCTCCTCTAAAAAACACCCGCCTCAAAATAAATGACTGCATTTATAACTGCTTACTGGTTTACATAATTTGCAAATAGGAAAGGCTAAAAAAATCTTCCTGGGATTCAGACTTCTGTATCAATTTCACCAGTGAAAAAGCAATAAAATTTGCTTACACAAAATGAACATATTTTTATGAAAATAGATCACTATCTCCAGTGAGATGAATATGTAAACATTTTTGCATTAGAATTCTGATAAATTAGTTTTACAAGTTTGAGGTTTCATTTTGACTTTTAATTGATTGATTTTGTATGGTTTTATTATTTACATAGTTTTTAATAACTTCACAGAAAGTCAGGGGAAGCAACGTGAACTGATGGACTCATGGTCTGGTATTTGTGACATAAAACCTGTCAACAGAATAGTTTAAATACTTAATACTTTTATCACATTATCTTAATAAATCATACAAGAAACAGAGATTCTTTGACTTCAAAAAGAAGGTAAGATGTACCAAAATAAAATAAATAAAATAATATTGCAACTAATCATTAGTCAGAATATATATACAGAATATATTCTGAGATGTGGCTTTATGTTCTCAGTTTTTGCTTCAAACCTTCTGCCTTCCAGCATTAAGTGCCCTATCAGAGAAGAGGGCTAAAGCAGACTGATGGCTTCACCCAGGCAGGAAGGATATAATTCATGCATTATTCTTTATCATCTTATAGTATCTATATCTACCTATTGCAAGTACAGCGTTAGGTAAAGAATTTAGACTAAATATTGGAAAGGATTCTCTTTTGAAAGAGGGTATGATACCAACAGGCCTTTAATAGCTCTCGCAATCAGTATTTTGTGAGCTGGAAACACATGCAGATGTTTCCAAGTGTCGGTTTGATCTGCAGTCTGAAAAATTCCAGCATTCAAATGCAAAATACTCCCCAAAATAATTACACTCTCTCCTTCTTTTTCCAGTTCACCTTGCATATTACTCCCCCATTTGTGCTTTTTTCCCTACACGCCCACTGCAGCTTTACCTTTGCTTTTTCAACCTATTTTGCTACATTCGAATATGAATGTATCCCACATTCACACGCCTACCCTTGCGGTTAGCCTGCAGGAATTGAGGCTTACACCTTCCACCACACCACCATTTGACTGTTTGGCAAGTGGCATCACCCTTGAGCCTGCTATTTCACCTTCTGTGCCAGGAGCTGGCACACGCCTTTATGGTCATGCTCACAAACTCAGCAGATTTACCTGCCCCCAGCAGAAAAGAGCAGGGCTGGCTGCACCCAGCTTCTACAAGAGAGCAGCAGATCCCCTCTCCTCTGACAGTTTGATTGACAACAATCTAGAACCCTTTCCAAAAATAATATAAAAAAATAAAGCTTTCCAGCCAGCAGAAGTGAAGTGGATACAGCTCTGAGCAACCTGATCTAGCTGAAGATATCCCTGCAGGAGACATTGCAGGGGGGTTGGACTAGATGGACCTTTAAGCTGCCTTCCAACCCAGACTGTTTGATGGTTCTTTGATTCTAAATGACTCAGCTATTCACAATACCCTCAGCACCCGGAGCATCACAAAGGCTCTGGCTACCTCTCATCACCCCCACCTTCCTCACCAATGCTGCTGCTCTCAGAAGCCAGAGAAAGCTACTCAGCCCCAGCAATAAGCACAACATAAAAATTAGGATTTTGGTATGTAATTTTAAGAGCTGCTTTACTGACACATGTGTTTACACTCACCTCACTGCAAAATACCAGAAGGTGCTTAAAGAAGCAAGACAAAGGACTGGACAATATCGCTTCCACCACAAGCCTGCCTCTCTCTTGTCTGTAGAAGAGAAAATGTATGCTGAGAAAGAAACTGCAAGACCAAGGAGTTGCAGTTGGGACTGGACTTGGGAAGCATCAAGGAGAAGGAAAGTTCCTGCATAACCACAGGAGTACTGAAATGCTAATCTGGCATGCCTCCAGTATTTTTATTCTTTACATTTCTATTCCAGTAAAAGATAGTGGGTTTTCCTTTTTGCTTAATCACTGTTTCATACTGTAGCATGAAAATCTGGAAACCTGAGGTTTCACACAAAAACTTTATTTAGATGGGAGTGAAAGGAGGTGAAGGATACTGCCTGTGATCTGAAAGGTGACTGGAGTGGTAATTATACAGAGAGAATTGAAGAACACCACAGCACATCAGTACTACTACCTTCAGCTGAACCACGCTGTAATTTCATCGAATGAGATGAATGCAAGCTTTCCTATCCAACTATTCCTCTTTTGCAATCCTGCTTTTCCTGGATATAAGGAAATCAAGATATAAGGAAATCCTTATCAGGATATCAGATATAAGGAAATCCTGGATATAATCCTGCCAGTCTGGATATAAGGAAATCAAGCAAGGGGGAGCCCAAATTTCCAGGCTTCTGGACTAAAAAGGAAAAACTGCTTGTTATATGGGTTATATGGAAAATCCTGATTTGGAACGTGCAGGTAATGAATGTCTTGCCAGGTGAATTTCTCATGTCATAAGTCTTCTAAATATTTGAAGAAATGTATTTCAATTTTCCCTTTGCATCTCCTTGCACAACAGCTCTTCCTGTGGAAATGTGTCATTCCTGACATTCCAGCAGTGGCTGTCTGAGAAGGCCATCAAGGCCCGAAGCCTTTCACTCACCCAGGGTTGGAAAAGCTTTTCTGCTATTTCCTGCAATAGGTAGAGCTTCTGATACCAGGCTGTCAGCCTAGTGTGTACTCTGACAAGGGTTTGCTCTGCAAAGTCTCCTGCTCTTCCTCCACACAGGTCCCACTGCTGCCTATCTGCTGGAGCTTCCTAGCTCCATGCTCTGCAAGACACCTCTCCTGTCAACTCTCCCATCCAACCCTTCCGGGATTTTATAAATGACACCTCAAAAATTGCCCTATTCTCATATTCATGTTTAATTCCTCCTCCTTACATAAGCAAGGCAGCTCATGAGAACTCCCATTGACATCCCCTGAGCTCTCATTTCTCATCCACTCCATGTCTAGCACTTCAACACAAGGCAGACTGAGAAAAGGAAGAAGTGTCTTCCCAAATATTGCTACGCCTGCTTTATAGTTTTACCTTTTATGTATTTCCTTGACCATCAGCCTGAGCAGCAAGGTGCAATTTAAATGAACTGTTGTCATTTATACATGAGCTGCCATTTAGCTGCTCATTAGAGGAACACAGCTTTAAAAGATTGTGATGAGTCTGTTAGCTTCCCTTAATAACATCTTTCAAAACCAGCAGTGATATTGTTCTAAAAAAAAAACCTTGTGTACTTCAAATTCTCATCAACTCTATCAGTCCTAAGAGCATTAGCCAAGGTTTGAGCAGTTCATCATCTCTATTACATTCATTTACATGCTATTGTGCTTGACACTGGATAATAAGGGCTTATTCAGCAATACTTCATTTTTTGATCTGGTAAATTTACTACAGGACTTATTCTTTAAATTTATTTTATTTTATTTTAATTTTTTCCCATCACTTGCCTTCTCTTCTTCAGCTCACAGCAGCACAGGCCTTTGAATGTAAAATAGCAGGGGTAGTATTATTCTTTCATTTATTATACTTCCTGCTCTGGTTCTCTTGACCAAAGTCTCCCTCTCCAATAAGAAAAGGACTTTCTGTTTCCTTCAGACGTTGGTGTGAAAGCTTTTGTAGGTAGGCACCATTTACTGGATCACAGACATCCATCATATTTCTAGTGTTGGGTCTATTATCACCAAACACAGAAAACTGGCAGGTGGGCCAGAAAAGATCATGTTTTCCCACTGAGGTTCACACCCATGTATGGTCCAATTTAGCAGCATGAACTTGCCGTGACACATGGGTCCCCTCCGGAAAATGTTCATCTGAACCCTTGGAAATGTTTTGTGATCTGCTTGTTGTTTAGCAGCTGCCTGCATTAGGCTCACGCTGTGGCCATCACCAGCATTTGGGGATACTAAAGGCAGTTGTTTAGGCTCTGTAAATTAATTTGGTAGAAAAGGACATTGGTTTAGGCATATGGCTGATATTCTCTTCTCCTCTCAAGATAAGTAACCCAGTAACCAAGCAGAAGGCAGTTAACAGCTTCCCTTTGGGTTTTATGGAAAACAAACTTGTTTTAACATCACCATAATTATGGTAAAACCTTTCTATAAAATGCACACCAGTGTATTTAATTAAGACAGGTCATTTGTCTAGCTAAATCTGCAAAATTCAAGTGCTAGCTTCCACAGAATAAATATATACAGAAACACTGAGCCTGGGCAGGGGCAGTAGTTATTTTTTCTGCTATTAGTCTGCAGTGCCATGTATATGACCAAGAAGTGGCCTTTGAGGCGCCTTCATCCTCTTTTCCTAGAGATGTTTGAAGGAAATGGGAAAGTGATCCCGCACTGGTTACATGCTAGAATATAAGATTGAATGGGGAAGAAAATTATCTGGTCCTTACGATTGTCTCATCTTTTACAGCCAAGAACTAAAAATACATTTAGATTACTTCACATTTGGAATGGTCCTTCTTCAAAAAATAAAGGCAAGTGAATTGCATCTGCTAGGTCAAGCTTCCCATCTCCCATCCCTGAAAATCACCAACCCAAATGTCACTTGTCTGTGTTGGTTCTCACAGAAGGCAAACCGTATGTTACATTCCCAGTGTCCGTACACTTCTGCAGCTTCTAAATAGCCGACTCCCCCGAACGGCTGTTGGCCAGATTTTGGTTCTCTTCCAGCACTGAAAGGCAGAGAGGGTAGGAGATGTCCTGCTGCTACTCTCCTTTCATTTAGAAAATGGAGAAGTTGTCTGGCTGCCAACTTGTCAGTGCAAATAAGTCCCCTCTGCAGACCTTATCAGATGAATCCCAATGTGAAAACTTTTTACATATGAATTGCTTTGCAAGGAAGGCTCCACTCTTTTCAGAACAAATAAGGAAAAGAACAACATAAAGGAAGTGAAAAAGTAAAGAACCTGCACTGAAAGGTCACTTCAAAGGAACAGAAGTCCACATGGCTTCTTTCTCCTGTTCTCTTTCTTTCTTTTCTCACAATTGGCTCTCCAGCACCTACATGCTGCTCCCCTAACTGCAGCAGCTTAGACACCACAAGCCTCATCAGTGTACGATTAATTACTCCTGTTAATCAAAGCTGAAAGGCTGAAGGAACTACAGTGCCCAGCAGATCAGTAATGGAAACTCTTACTCTCACCATGCCAGAAGTCCACTGCCAGCCTAGGTGAGCAAAGACAAGAAGAGCTCATAGCTACCTGATTTTCAGCAGCCTAGGCAGAATGGCCAGCTGAAAGGAGTGTCAGTCTGTAGAACTAACACTTATCCTGGAAAATCACCAGCACTGCAAGTGGTAGCCAGGACTGTGGTTATATTAAATCAATATTGTCAGTTACATTATTAAATATTAATCTAAGATATTAAAAAAGGAAGCATTCCTCTGCCTCTGCCAGAGACAGCTTGTGTAATCACACGCAAATCACTTCATTTCAGTTCTTCTCAAATTCCCATCTGTAAAACAGATAATAATATTTCCAACCACTTTTAGCAAGCCTGTCTCTCTGGGCAGGCTCCCTGGCCACCTCTCATAATGCACATCCATATCCTCACAGAGGCTGGCACCTCCAGAAGCCGCTGTCACGTTACAGAAGAGACATGGCACTGAAGCTCCAGGGTCTCACCAGCTCTTGCTGGTTGCAAGGGGGGAACAGGTTGGGCTAAAAGAGTGAAAGGATAGGTTAGAGTGCTTTAGGTAAATTCTTTGTGTTAAAATTGGCTGACTCTGAAAAGCACTGTCCTCAGCCACTGAAAAGAGTTGTTGAGACAGACACCAAAGTGTTATCAGCTCCCTTGGAGGATTCATAGAGTTGAGGGAATGCAATGCAAGGACAGGTGACAGTGACACAGAGTTGCCAAAATAACCCATGCAGGACCACACTTATTTCTGAAAAAGGAATCTTAAGGGCAGGAGAGAGGCATCAGGTATCACATTTAGATACCCTCCTCAAGCAGGGTGTTCCTAGAGTATGTTGCCCTGGACTGCATCTAGATGGCTCTTGATTGATATTCTCATCTAAGGACAGGTATAAATGAAAGAACATAGACAACAAGTGCAAGTAAACCACAAAAATGCCATCTCAGCACATACATCCTATTTCTGCCAACAGTATTTTAGCACCCCAGAATACTGCTGAAGCCTAAACTCTTGATTAAAGTTAAGCACTTGCCTAAATTGCCTGCTGAATCGAGATGAGCTGATGAAACGCAATCCCAGAGTATAGTAACTGAAGGACAAGAAAACTTTGAGCCTCGACAGTCATCAAGAAATCATGTTCTTTATGCTCTTGAGAAATTCCTGTACCATGTTAATTTCTGTCTTCCTAAGTACATGGGATGGATGGTAAGCCAGGTGAAGTGACACTGGCTTGGCAGGACACTGGGTGAGGTGGTGCCCATGGTGTCCTTCCTGGGCTGTCTGACAGCTCAGCAGTATCACAGCTTTGGTGCTTGGAGGGCCAACACAGATTTTCTCGTGCATCTCTAAAGAGCCTACTGGGTAGCAAGTAAAAAATAAGGCTGTTGAGTTTCACAACTGATTGAAGTCTCTAAACTATGGTGAAATCAAACATTAAATCAGATTTTAGCACTGTTACAACTTTTGTTTATGGAAAAACCAAGGCTGATAACTTACTGTGTAGGGGGCAAAGTCAATTATTGCTACATGAAAAAAAATCAACTTCCCTTTAACCTCAACAGCAGATAAAATGATTTTTGTTCCATCTAGTATGTTTTGTTTCTCTGGAAATGTCATCATCTGTATTCTATTTGATCTTCATTCCCCTTTTAAGGCTGGTTTATGTCTTCTTGGTGGCTCATGCCAATTTCTTACACTGAATTTCACTCAGGTAATAGTTTAATAAATTCTTTAAGAAGCTAGTGATTGACACAGATCATGAGGCAGTAGGGAGATCAGCATTCTGTGGAAGTCATATGTTCACACTAACTTACTCCATGGTGGGGAAATGACCCAAGCAAAGTCAAGCTTGGATAGCAATGCATAGAATAACCCTACAATAATGCCCATTGGTGGTGATAATTATAGTTCTCTAGGAAAGGAGTCTGTGCTTTCCAAGATTTTGTGATTTAATGGTGGATTCTTAGCCATAAATTATTAAGGATTTGTAGAGAAAGAAAACATGAGAAAAAAGGGACACTGATGATGGGTTTCTTTACTATGGGTGATCCTGTCCATTAAAACAAACTTGAAGCTGAACAGAAACAAGCAAGTTAATGTCTGTAATACAATAATTGCCAGCAGGGCATCCACTTCATAAATCTGCATGTGAGAGATCTAAGTCATAAAAGACAGATTAGCTTTCATTACTTTTCTCCTAACATGACAATTTCAATGGCCAATTATTTTCTAATGTGTTTTCCATGGGCATCACACAGAATTTATGTTATTTCTTTAAGCCAAGACTCTCACAAACACAGATGTCAAGGTTTGTACATGTTACTACATCTCATCTGAAGGCCAGGATGAGTAAGAATAAAGCTTTCAGAAATAGCTATTTATGGGAGTGCTAAGGCACTCAGAAATAAAGGGATGCATAGTTGCAGGTCAGTGAAAGAAAATTTTGGCCACTAATACAATTAGCTGAACAAAAAGGCCTGACTGCAAGATCTGAACTTCAACTGGAAAGACTCAGCAGTTAATGATTCCACATCAGACAGGGTCAGACTATTCCTAGTCTCTCTCAGAGAGAGAATGGACTTCCCTTCTTTGGGGGGCCTCTGTAAAAGGACGTGTGGGAGATGGAGGACTGATCTCCCACCCTGGGGAACGACAGAGGAATGAGAAGGGCTGTGGGATGCCTACACTGATTTGAAGCTATGGATCTGGTATTCCAACACATGGTAGGGACCACTAACTGGGAAAACACTTGTGACATCGTCTTCATAGGCGGGTTGTGCTGTAAGGATATATCACCCTTCAGCAAATCAAAGCTTAACCCAGTGCTGCCCAAACACAGCTGCTTACATTGCTCTGCACCCCTGCTGGGGCTGAGGCGAGACTCTCACCACTTCTGGGACATGACAGCAGCAAGGCAAAGGAGAAGACAACTGTTTTCTTTTGAGAGGGATTGGCTGGAGAACTAGGAAGAGAGCAGGGAGCAGCAGCTGAAACACCTTCACCTCCAGACATCAGCTAGCAGCCAGCCAGATTCTGCTCTGGATTTGTGAGTGGACCTCCCCACAGTTGCTCCATCTGTACTTGTTTCACTGCCCATGTGGCTGATCCCAGCACTGCTGCCCAGACTTGCTGCCCACCACTGAGGCCCTGAGGGCTGTGTTGAGAAAGCACCAGCCTAAGGGGGCTTTATTGAATTGAAGAGAATTACAGTGGAGGTACCAGAGGTGAGGAACTCAGCACCAGTCTTATTTCTACCATTTACTGTATTTTATTTTTTTTTTTCAGCTTGTCCTTGTCCTACCTGTAACTGTAACTATTAAGATACATCCAGAACTGCTGGTCCAGACTTTCAGCCAGCCCTTTAAGACCTAAAGGATTACCCCAACCTAATAAAATCCTCCTTTCTCTACAGAAAATGATGACCTTCTACCTGCTCACCTGACACTGGCACCGTAAGCCACCGTAATTGAAGTCCAGGAGCAAGCTCGACACGGAGATTGGGGTTTTTTTGCTGCTCTCTATCAAAACAAACAACAGAACCAGAGACAGGTTTTGCTGCTAAGGACTAACGTAATTTATCCACAGGTTCTTTTGTTCTTTTCAGTGCTATGTTTCCTTAACCTATATTAAATTGTTCAACAGACTTCTGACTTCTTTGAGTGGTGTCTGGCAGGTAACTGCTACCCAGACCAAACTTCTCCCCAGCCCATAATGATAGCATATCATTGGTTCTAGTACCCCAAATCAGGTAAATTTCTGAAATTAGGGAAACCTTATAAATGTTCTGCATTGAAATTAAGTGGTGAGATCCAGCAACTATTGTGCAGGTTTTCCTTCCACCATCTCCTTGTTATTCCCAACCTGGAACGCTACAAAAGGCAATAGCCAAATCGATCTCCTGTGGGACTGCAGTCTTTAATTGGGAATGGGACCAATTTCCTCCACGGCTGTTCTCAGAGGAGGGAAAACCCCAATTCAACTCTTGCTTTTCCCTGCTGGAGCAAAAAAGAGAAGGGAGCCAGGGTAAACAATAGCTTCAATCAGCCACACATGCATGAAACAAAGGGAATTTTTTTTGCTGCACAGCCAGAAGAGGAGGGGTCTGAGTGGCATTCAGACTTTGCAGCACCTCTCTATGGGAGAGAGGTCTTCTGCAGTCATTACTCTCCTATGGTGCTTGTTATTGACAGCGCTTTCAACTGACTCTGGCAGAGAATAAAAGTATCCCTCTCAGTAGTATCATTCACTTTCCCTGCTTGCTGCTCCCCCTCTCTGTGCCTCATCCAGAGCACATGTGCAGCTGACACTGAGTGAACACGGTGACCTCCTCTGAATATGCATAAATGCTAAGGATTGTCTGATTTTTTTTCTCTGCTGCCATGGCTGACTGAAGCAATAGCCTGGCCAGCATTTTGCTGATGAAAGAATGCACCAGTTTGCAACTGTTAGCCTACAGATGGCCAACTCGTACGTCTGGCATCCAGGCTCATATTTATTCTCACTAGCAATTTAGAAAGCATATAGTTAAAACTGATGAGACATTGATGGTCAAATAATGTGCATCTGCTTTTATTTTCTTAAAACAGTTGAGAAATACATCGATGTGCTGAGCATGGACTAGATAGCAGGGAAGAGAAAATTAATGTTACCAAATTATTTTTTAGAATTTAGCTCTTTAGTGCTTGGCAGTCAGAGTGTGCATGACTGAAGTATACTGGATGTAAATGCAGATTAAAGAACAGGCTTTATTCCCACTGGAGCTATGTAGATCCAACACTGCTGAACTTCTGTAGGTTATACACATGAAAAAGGCAGATTCACCATTTCCATTCCTTTAAAATCAAAATGGGGGTGTCCTTGCAATGATAAGAGTAAACATAATTAATTTTGCTCTTGATTGTTGAGCACAATGCTCTTTAGTTGCTTTCTGCTTTTTAGCACTTATGATTATTATCTGAAAGCATTTTCTTTATCCATGAAAAGTTAAAGGCTCACTTTTTAACAGAAATTGACTAGTATATTATTGAGACTTTAAGACCAGAATATCTAAAATAAACATAAAACTGATTAAAATACCAGAAGAAAAAGTAGAGAGGTCTGCTGAGGCTTATTTGCTCTTCTGATAGTGATTGTTATGAGGAAGACAAAGAAAATGAACCGTGCCATTGTCTGATGAGTGCATTTACTCAGGATTTGCTTCAAGGACTTTATAACACAGAAGTAAGGGTTCAATTAATCACAGACAAAATTTTAAGAAATCAATAAGTCAGTGAAGTATTTGGGAATGTCACTGTACATTCATTACTCATGGTCTGCCTCCCTTGTAGGATAAAGGTATTCTTAAGCCACCTTTATATTGCCCTCCTCTCACTTCTATCAGTGAAATTTGAACATTTCTTATAATCCTTTCATTTGTGCTTATATTCCTGCTAGTAGGCTCACACAATCTGTTGGCCACCGACTCCTTGGCTGTTCCAAGGCTGGAATAATGCTTCCAAATGACCGTAACCACCAGTGCCACCAACAAAGAGACCTGCAACAACTTCACTCTTCTTGGGCTTGTGATGCTTATCACTTGCAACAGGTCTCCTGTAAACCCCACCAAACACGCAATTCTCATCTGATATAAATCATTGTAGCTGAATTAGAGTAAGTGTTGATTTATACTACATAATTCATTCCTGACCTTAAGTCGTGAACACAAATCTTCCTGTAAGCAGCCAGAATAATAACAAAATTTTCCTTCCAAAAGCTTAAAAAGTAATCTAGGTTTCCATTACAGCTTGCTTGTCATTACTGTTGATTAAAGTCTTGAAGCTTTCATAATAAGAAGGTAGTTTAACAGAGTCAAACACGAGAATATCACACCAGGGATGAAGGATCAGAAATCACCTCTGGTCAGTATTACTGCTAATAACTGCCCCATGTCTTAAGGAAATTAAAATAGTTAGCTGCCCAATAAGAGAAAGCAGATGAAGCAGGAAGATTGAGAATGGGAGAAAAAGAGGCAAAAAAAGAGCATTTATAAGGATTTGTGTCAGGAAATGGAGGTAAGCAATTGATCAGCACTGAGATTTTTAGTGAGCTTTCAGCAAACCTGCTATTACACCATAATTAGTTAGATAAGGGGGGAAAAAACAGCTGAAAAAACCCCACCAAGTTTGTTTGTTCTACTAAACTATAGTGCAGGAAGAGTCACTGGCACAGCTTTGTTGTCCAGGAAGAAGCAGGTATCTGCTTCTGCTCTGACCCCAAGAGACACTTGTCCACTTAGAGTCTGCACTGCAAGGTCCAGATAAGATGCCTGAAGCGTTAGCCATCACTTCTGAAAGACTTGGGAGCTTGGAAAGAAAGAAAAAAACAACCCTCTACTAAAACTAAAAGTAACAGGCAAAATCTGATAGGAGTGTTCATTACAAAGGCTAAAAGTTACTGAAAACTTTAACAGAGAATTCAGTATGTAATCTTCTTTAACTGTTAAGCTGCCTCAAAAATTTGTGTGGCATAGCAGCCATGCAGCAATTCCTCTGTTTTGCGGCAAGGCAAAAAGTGTTAGTGCCAAGTCCTGTAAATAATCCTTGAGTACTGGTAAGAAATTAAATAATTCATGCTTATTCCATTGTTAGATATGTAATCCAAGGGCATGAAATGTCATATCATGCATGGCTGCATAGTATGTGACTTGAAAGAACCTACACTAAATTTATTTTGACGTAAAAATTATATATTGCAATTCACATATAAAATCCAACAGTTTCATTTTGGAAAATACTGAAAAGGTAATCTTGGACTTTTAAAGAATGAAACAGTGTGAAACATTAGAGAAAAAGAACAAATTCCTACAACATTTCACTGCTGCTGATCAATATTTTCTTTGTAAAACACTGCATGCACAAAACCATTCCTTAATTCTACTTACAGTATCTGATATTTTCCTCAGCATATGGTTTTTGGCATTAATTACTTTTATTGGAACCTCCATCAAAACCTGAACCCAAGAATTCACTTCATACATCAGTATTTGAAAATGTGGCTTATATGTATTGTAAAAGTTAAAACTTCTCACGAGTCAAAAGATATCCTTTTTCTTATTAGTACCTTATTCTTAGAATTTTTTTTTCATTTGTTTCTTTGATTTTTTTTTTTTTTAAGATCAGTTGCACAGTATCTGAGAACTTCAGGCTGACAAATCCGGTACCATAAACACAACAGAAATACAAATCCTGTTTCCTCAGGCTATAAATAAGAGTGACTGCATGCATGAATTGTACCCTGCAGTTTGTAAGAGAAACAAAAATAAGTATTGCTTTCCTAGAAATCATGACCTTTCAGAGCATCGAGAATTATCACTAAGATATCGAAAAACTTTCTGTATAGTAAGAACCTTTTCAGGGGAAATAAACTCTATTCAAACCCAAATACCTTTGAACTAAGGCAAAGCTAAAGTTCAGAGTTTGTTTTTCAATTCGTGTTTTAATTAAAGAACTCAGCAAAACACAGACAAATTAAAAACAATTTGTATTTTTAACAATAAAATTTGAAAAGTAATCTAGCAAACAATACAAACCAACCATATCTATAAAATATGTCTTCTCCTATACAGCTGCAAAGGCAATTTTGTGTTTCACCAGAAGAAGATGAAGGAGCTGCTATTTAATGCAACACCTCCTTATATCTTCAAGTGCAATTTTTCATTTGAATTGTTTCTAGTAACAGCTGATTGTATTCAAACACACAGCAGTAAATTAAACAGGTGAAAAGAAGTAACTGAGCCTTCAAAAATCAGTGTGTGCAAATTGTCCTTTTAATTAGTGTTAACTGAAGACAAAAAAAAAAAAAAAGGTTGTCTGAAGTTGATTTTTAAAACAAGGGTCTAATCTAGTTGTTGCCCAATGACAAAACAATCCTTATAGCATAACTGTGATCACTTCCAGGATGAACATGTCTAAGCCAAAATTCTGAGTGATATCTGTGGACAGAGCAACTACAGAAAACTGATGTAAGTAATAGCTTTTAATGAGACTGTTAAAAATCCCAGCCAAACAAATGTAAGGTTCTTTTGTTTTTCTTTCATTACCTAAAAGGGACAGTTTTCTGTGCTGAACAGGTGATTAATGGACTCCCACTAGAAGGCAAAGGATACATTTTGACAAATGATGTGTGAAACCAGGCCTGGTCCCAGCCTTGGGCTCTCTTCCCTGCTTCCACACTGCAGGATCCTGCTCACACAGATACAAGATGAAGCTGCTTCTTGATAAGAATAACCTTAGCTGATCCCAGACTTCATGTGGGAATAAAAGTGCAAGGAAAAGGAAAGATAGAGCAATACTGAATTTGACATGGGACAGATTATACTGCAAGGAAGGCATCTTCCTGTCCCCTTATGCTGGGAAGCAGTAGATACAGCTAGAAGTTCTGGGAAATTCCTCTGATGTGAAATTCTGGATTCAAACCTCTACGGCCTTAAAACCTTCTTGTTGAACACTATTTTGCCTGATTGGTGCTATGTGTTTTATAGCTCAAGATGTGAAGGATTATATTGTGCATGATTTTCTTCCATAATTACATTATATAAATCTGCACTGCACTAAAACAGAAGTCACAGAGTGTTTCACAGCATTATTTGAATAGACTTCTTTGTATTTCAGACATGCATTCCCTGTCTGTTAGATTATGACATAATAATCTATTTTTTAATAGGGTAACTCCAGTTTCTTGGTCAAACAAGCGCTTTTAACATCTGTTACAAAAATAAATGCACTTTGAAAAAATTTAGTATTTATTTATTGGTAGGCAACACTTCTTAGATGCTGTGTTCTAAATTTTAAATGAGGATAGCAATTTTTATTGCTTTCATTTCAAAGAGCTTTAACTGATGAGACAGCTGTGAATGGAAACCTACCCATGGAACCTTACGTTGAGCCAAGTACGTCCAACAATCCACTACACAGACAAACAGAAAATGCTTTTTCTCTCTGCTCATAAAAATTCATTGTATATTAAGCAGCTATTCTCTAACTGAACTCCAACAAGAAGCTGCCAAACTGCAAACCCCTAATAATCCTCAAGGAAAGTTTCAGAATATTCTCTGCAATGCAAATATGGATGAACCATAAGTCAGGAGTAACTGTCTTTTGGAGTCTGTCCCTTCCTGATTGTAACCATACCAAACCTGGTTCAATTACAGCAATTGCTTTCATAGAATACCTGTCTGAGAAACTTGGCCAGTTTTAATAAGCGTTTTGTCTTGGAAAACTTAAATGGGCTGATTGCTTTTGTTCTTTGTTTAATTTCCTCTCCTACATTACTTTTTGATCTCTCAGCTTAGAGTAACTGCATCACAAAAGGACCTCATGGGCAGAAGTGACTGTCTCTCAACCACAATTTGTTGACTTTTGTATTGGAGCGCACCAGGAAACCACCCAAGATGTGCTTAAAAGCAATTAGGGTATTGGCTATATTGGGAGGCCCTGAGGGTTTACAAGCTCTCTTAGCATGAGACCAATTTATGGATGCTTAAGTTGTAATGAAGCAGAAAAAGTATAGAAAAATAAACAATTTAAAAATATTTAAGCCTCTGGAGCATGCTTCTGACATATTTTCCAAGCAGCGGAGTACTCTATGATTTAATAATAGGCTTGTTTCTTGAGAAACACTAAAAAGTGCTTTAAAATTAAACAGTACCATGTAAAAACTAAAAAAGCAGGACTATATTAAGAGAAAACAGCAAGGGACTTAACCCTCCATCCAGCCCAGAAGCAATAATCCACAAGCACTACAAAGCTCTAGGTAATAGAGATGAAGTCCAAAATTTGATCTTTAGAGAAGCTGTCAAACAAAATCTCATTAAATCCACAAGCACTGAAAGTTCTTGAATAGTAGACATGATGCTATAATTTCAAGTATCTCAGAAAGGCAATGAAGTCAAAAGTTCAACTTTTCCTTACAAATTCTGCTGTTATAATACTGATTATGGTGCTCAGAAGAATAGCAGCATTGTGAAAAAATATATTTATGTTCTGAATTTGGCTTTCTAATTTTTTTTTTTTTACACAAGCAGCAAATCATGAAGATATGATGCATTTAAGAAACATCTATTAGTAGTTTCACGTACCCCAACAACAGATTGGGGAGTTCTAAAAGACCCTCAAGAATGGAAGATATCAGGCATAAGAAGTGTTAAGAAAGCATTTATGTAACTAAGCTGTAACCTTGAAACTCAGAAATCGAAAAGATAGTTACTATGTTCTTTGATATCGTTTATCACAACTTTGTGCAAAATGCTGCGAAGGTGGTACTCATAAATATAACAGAAATTGAATTCTCACACAGATATGAGTTTGTTTGGAGTTTTGGGGTTTTTTTCTGGAAGACATAGAAGCAGTCCTGAGGGGACTATGATGGAAACTGCTAAATAAATGACCAAAGAAGAAAGCCAACTGCTGGGGCAGTGCTATCACCTGAGCTGCAGCGGGGGATGCTGTCGGGGTTGGTGTAACAGTCTGAGTCATTCTCTGCCTCTCACCTTCTACTTTGTTTAAAACATGCTTTTAAATTCCTTTTGAATCGAGTGATCAGTACTGACTTCTTTTTCCTCCCTAGTGCATTTAGATTATTAATGTGGGAAGAACGCCCAAGACTGATACACAGTCATTCTAGGCCACTTAATTAAATTTCATTTTATTCTGGTTGGATGATGAGTATTGACCAATTTGCTTGCAGTTAGCTCCTGGCCTATTTCATTCCTTTCAAAAACCTGCTCACCAGCACAGTGAATCTCCTTCTGGCTATTAACACTACAAGGAAATATCCCATTTTGATTTTGTGAACACTCTATTCTCACCAGAGTTAAAATGCAGAATTGATGTTGTACCAGCTGACTTGCAGTAGAGATCCAGAAACAGCAGAAATATCATTAGATGGTGGTATAGACCAACTGGGAGGGAAGCTGGAGATGTGGAGTGATGCACAACACGAATGGCCATCCAGTCTCCTTTCCATGGCACAGAACAAAACTAGCAGCACATTGCAAAGCCAGATGGACTATGCTTTCTACTCAAGAAGGTACTTTAAATTAAAAGTTGCAACTTCTCTTCTCCAAAATACCTCTATTTATAGACTAATATTAATTCTATAAACCAGCACAAACCACAAGGCAATAAGAAGCACATTTGAATAACCTACTATTGAGAACACCGTAACACACCTCTGATTTGCAGAAACGGTCCCCAAACTCTTTGAATCCAGTTCTTTCTTCCTACTTATTGTCTAATTTGCACCTAGCACAGAAGTCAGCAGAGTCAGATTACTGAAGAAAACAGGAGTTTCACAATCTGTGCCTTAGAGGACCCTCTAATGAAAGCATGGAAATAAGTACCTACAGGAGTGGAAAAGCTGTAGGATCCCCTACTTTTGTTCACAAAGAGCACTCACTAGAGAGACTAAAATGCTTGCGTTTATACAGAGCCCTTAAGTGTTATTACTTATTATCATTTATGTGATTACAAGCTGTGTTCATAGCAATAAAATAAGGCTAAGCTTGGGTAGTACTAATAGCCCAACTAATTACACTGCGATAAAAGGTTTATGGGTGGTATAAATTTCAATATTATTACTACCATGGCAGGACACTAACAGGCTTTGTCTAAAGGAAGGTGTTAGAAAGCCAATCTCCATGTGCTCTATTTTTGCTCTAATTCATAAGCAATTAGCAAAGACAACAGGATACAGGACCATCCCACCTGGCTGTAGGGCCAACTTAAGCCATGTCTAATCCAGAAGCTACAGTAGGAAAGCATTATCACAATGGATTCTTGTTTAGAGATGGAAAAGACCAAAAGGTTTTTTTTCTCATTTCTATGGTCATTTAAAATTCCAGCAGTGTTCCTTTAGCTGTGCCCAACCTTGTCAGACATCAAGAGCAATCTGAGATATTCAGCTGGAAAATTAAGAACTCTCTAATCTTCTACTTTGTGAATTTGCTCTTATTAATAAAGAGACATGACCCTACTTTTATCTAGACTCGGAAATTGCATAAGATCCATTCAGGCAGGATACACACCAGCTTTAATGATATTGCTTTGTAGAATACTTCACGGGTTCTAGGTCATATTACACATAAATTCAAAAGTGTCAGAATGATGCTATTTGGTGTTAGAAAACAAAGAAATCTTCCCAGAGATTACTTGAACTCCTTGAGTAAAAATAGGCAGTTGAAGGCAAAAAATATCATGGAACTGAATCTCCAGATTTCTACAGGGTACAAGAAAGAATAACCTGAATTCGTTCAACACTGTTCTACCTCCTATATCAAAACAGACCTGCAGAAAGTAGATCATTGCTGTTTCATCAATAGGGGAAGGAATCTTCTAACAAGCTAGCTAGAGTTGCCAGTGGGGCATTTGAACCAAGCAGGAAGTGTGAATGGGAACACAGGAGTGCCTCTAGATCAGGTGGCTTTTCTTGCATGTTGCCACAGAAATTGAGCTTTCTATTATGATGGATTTAACAAGGCAACTGGGAACAGCAGGGAAGGAGGAGCTGCTCACATACTGGAGCCAGAAGACAAAAGGCAGTCTGCCAAGGCCAGACAAAAAAATATTGACAGTGATCATCTAGAATCAGGAAATGAGGATTCACTGTTACTGGAAGGAACACACTGCCACATACTGTTGCTGAGTGGGAGGGTGAGATGGTAAAGTCATTACAGCTGGTTTTAGAACTAACTGCAGCCATTGCTGGGGCATCAGGCCACCAAGACTGAAAGGGATCTTATAAATTGGATTGGAAATGCATGTTACCCAGTACATAGCTGTACCTATGTTACCCTTTGCAACGCTAAAGCCCAAAGACCTGCAGGGTATTCCGATACTGGATTCCAGCTACAATGTCTTGTGACCCCTCGTAGTCACGTAGGAAAACATAATTGCTTCAGGATGTTCGTAAGAGTTCGTTCTACAAGATAACCGTCAAAAGTGGCAAAAACCATCTTGTCCTCCTTCACAAGCTGTACCTGCTGCCAGTAGATTTTCTTCGTTTTCCAAGTGGAGGGAGCAGACAGCCATAGTAACAACACTTCAGCAGGCTGTGTGCTTTTGGTGGCACGGGACAGTTCTGCACTCAGTGAAGGCTGTACAGCCTATTATCCTTCTAAAAGCTTGAATCAGTGGGCAAACTGGATGTATCAGCCATAACATTAGGAGCACTGTTCAGTCTTTTCACTGGTTTGCCATTATTTTATCTCCCTCTGGCCAAAAAGAGCACAGGCAAGTGTAGTCTCCTTTTCAGAGTGCCAGCTACCAAACCTATGAACCAGGCAGGCACCTTTCTCAGTACAGTCAACCACAAACACTCAAAAATTTCTTCAAATGAGATATCTCATTCAAAATTTGAGAGAGAGCTTACAGAATCTCATTATGCTGAACACAGTAAACTTCATACTATAAAAAGAATTTGAAATTCCATGTTTGGAAACTTTTCTTTGCCACCATGTAAGAAACAGTTTCTTATGAAACTCAGAGGAGGTATTTTCAGTTGACAAAACTAAATGAGGGTTTTAAGAAAGAAACAGACACATATTTATTATCACGAATCTCTTTACAACAGTGTTCTATAAAAGCTGGCAGCACTGTTCTGTACAAAGCACAATGCTTGGCAGTTCGCTTCACTGCCTCTGCTGATTTTCTTTCCTGTTCACAGCAGAGAAACAAGAATAAGATTATACTTTAAACAACTTGTTCAGTGTTACACACTGAATCAAAGCTAGAAATAGAATTTTGACACTTTAAACTTGTTGTGTAATGCATTTGAACATATGGCATGTAGAATAAAACAGCTTTTAAAGACACTCAGCTACCACAGTAATGGACGGATGGACAGATAGATAATCTGTGTGCTTCTGGTGTGATTTACTGCCTTGTAGGAACCTGTGCTGCACAGCACTGAGTCTGCAAATTCCCTAAGAGAGTGTGTCATGGTTTGACGCTGGTTAAGTGCCAAGCACTCACAAAAAACTATTCATTTCTTTTCCTCTGCTATAGCTGAGCAGAGGAGTGGGAATTAAAATTTCATTTTCATGAGTGAGATAAGGATCAGGGGAAAAACACTTTAAGGCAAAACAGATTCCAAACTTAAACAGTATAAAGAAGATTTATTATTAACAGAATTAAAAGTAAAAAGGGTAATAAGAATCAAAGCAAACTTTCCGAACACCTTTCTTTTCCAGTCCCTCCCTCTTTCCACCAACCGCGCAAGGACACAAACGTGGGGTTTTGGTTAGTATTTCACTTCTTAAGGGTCTTTCTTTATGTTTAAGGAAAAGAGTTTCTTCCTGTGCTGTGGGGTCGTTCCAAGGGGAGATAGTTCTCTGTGAACTTTTCTAGCATGGTTTCAACCCTCACAAGCAACAGCCCGCCCAAACCTGCTGCAAAGTGAAATCCCTCCCACGGGTCATGCAGTCTTCCCACAACCGCCTAGTGTGGGTCATTTCAGTTCATGGGGTTTAGTCTTTTAAGGATGAGCTGTTCTAGTTCGAAAGCGAAGGCTCTCTTCCTCAGTCTCTAAAAGCAAGGGTCATCTCTCTCTGTTCATGTTCTTTATTAGATCACAGTCTCTCAGCATGCACACGCTCCAGCGTGAGCAGTCCTCTTCATGGGCTGCTCATGGATCTCTGCACCGCCCCAAGCACCCCATGAACTATAAGGAAACTGTTGTATTATAGTCCTCACCACAGCCTGCAGGAGAATCTCAGCTCCAGTGTTTGGAGCACCTCGTCCCTCTCCTTTTTTTCCACTGACCTTGGTGCCGCCACGTTGCTTTTTCTCACCTGTCCTCACTTTTCCTTTCTCTCTGACTCAGAAGAAAATTGGCATCTGTAAATCGCAGCTGAGAGGTTGATCTCGTCCGTGCTCTGCATTGGGGAAATACTCGCCATGTCCGTCGCTGCTGGCTGCGTGGTGTTTCTGCCCGGTTCTGCGCGGGCCACGCCGGCCTCACAAGGGACCCAGCCACATGGTCCTGGCCGTGTGACGGCTCACAGCACTGGGATGGTCCCTCCTGGCAGCACGGGCCCGGTCACTGGGCAGAAGGACCAGGCAAACCTCTCCGGGAAGGGTCCAGAGGCCCCCACCTCGCCACCCCTCAGAGGGGAGCAAGAAAAGAGAACTCCTTCTTTCTCCTTTCTTAAATATGTCATCACAGAGGCGTTACCAGCTTGTCCAATTGGGCTAGTAACCTGCCCGTCGTCAGAGCCTTCAGCGATTGGCTCTGTGCTGGACATAGAAGTTTCGAGTAGCTCTTTTTTTTTTTTTCCTCTGTCCCCACAAACCAGGTTTTATTAAACCAATACACCGTGCTTGACTGAACTCTAACCACAAGGGGCACACCTTTCAAACATAACTTCATTGGTTTTATTTCCATGACAGCAGCTGTGAAAAGGTTATCCTACTCAGATTAACTGCACCAGTATTTGTGATGAAATGTTTAATCATCAAATCCCTATCAGATACTGTTCATATTTACTATATTTCAAAAAGATAGAAATGCAAATTTATCTGTGTTACTAGAGCACATAGCTCAAAAGCTGATTGGAATCTTCTGTGTTAATAAAATGTCTGACTTCAAAATAGTCTATGTTTTCTCAAAATTCAGCTATATGAAAAATTCTCATTACAGCTTATACATAAATCAAATCCTTGTGAAATTTCATTCAATTTCTGTCTGTATTTTGGATATGGATGCAATCCATTACTGACATAGTGAAAATGCAGCTCTGTGACAGAGAAAACGTTCTAAAAGGCAGGTACTTTTCTTTTTTCCCTTGCTCTATAGTACATTTTTCACCTTTATACTTTTGATTGTTTCAGACAAAGGCCCTGAAAAATTACCTCATAATTTGGTCTTATTGTATAGTTTCTTTTGATAACAGCATGCCTTGTACCACCCAATATTGCTGCTTTGATGTTCATTTCATTTCTCTTCCTAAAAATAGTAAACAAGTTTTATCCATATGAAAGAGTATTGAAATAAAAATTGTTCCTAACATGTAAACATGGAGTAAGTACAAAAGAAGCTAATGCCTCATTCAGAATCAAATGCATAATCTGAGGATAATTTCAAAGATGTAATCAGTTAAGAAGTATTTCCCACCTATAGACAATATCTGGAATACATTGATGCCTTGGAGTGGATCCTAAGGCATCAACATTACAAAAATGCTTAAAGGATGAAGACAGGGAAGCAGGGAGCAGAGCCTAACACAAATGAAAGGATTCTAAGAGAGGAAATCAAAACTAAGAAGAGAAATAAAGCTTTGGATTGCACTGATAGTAGGACAAGCAGCATAAAAATTATTTTGGTATGGCAGGGGTAAATGGAATCAGCAGGGAATTCCTCTGATCACAGATGCAACACAGGGCTCTCAAATTACACAGAGGATACGAACTACTGTTCTCCAGGCATGCTGACTCACTCAGCTTTCTGCAAGCCTACATCAGTGTTTTGGTCTCAGCTCCCACGGCTCTTTTCAGCTTTGTTTCCTTGATTTACATGTCTGTTTGTCTGTTCAGGCAATCCCTTCACAGATTTCTTTGTATGCAACCTCCAAAATTTCCCAGAAGGCTACAGAAAGATCATAATGTACTTACATTCTGAAGTTAAAATAAAATATCAGTTTCCACTGTGCTTTGCTTTTTGCCAGGTTGAACCAAATTCTAAACGTAAATTCCATGTCCCATCTTGTGGCTATCTCTATTTCAGCCTTAATCTCATTTGGTCTTTTCAACCAGAACTGGACAAGATCAAAAGACAATTTTTCTCTGAACAATTGTTCCCTGAGGGAGTCAGGAATTAGAAAGGGGTACCATCAACTCTTGTACTTAAACAGCCAACCCTCCCTCCCCACCCCCCCAGATTAGCAATTTGGGTATGGTTGGTCTGGTTAGTAATAACATAAAACCCAAACCTGACCGCCCAAACAGCCAGCCACCATGTAACCATCTGGAGACTGTGCCATCTGCAATTTCAGGCATCCAGAGCATTTGGTTTCACAGCCTGTGTCTGCTTTTGGGTCTGACAGAAGCAAACCACAGATTTCTATTTCCACATGCAGGAACCTAAATCCTTTTGCTCTTCAGTCATCTCACCACTGAAAACAGGGCAGTTTGAGCATTTACTGATGATCACTGAGCAATGTCACTTTGTGACTCCGGTGCCATTCAGAGTTGGGAAACCGGAGATCAGCTCTTCAGGAAATAGTCCTTGAGAAACTATTCCATTTAAGTGCTCCTGCCTGCAGTCCCTTTCCCCAGCAGTTCCCTCAGAGTCCTTTTGTCTACCAAACCAGCAAAACCAGAGTTCCAGCAGTGATATTTCAAATCCTTTCTGCAGTGACACACGGCTAATTGAGTATCACTTTCCCATGCTGGGAACACTTGACCACTAGAGGGGAAGAATGACCTAGGCAGGTTTCAGGGAGGAATCTTGGCAGTGCTGGTGGAAACACCCCTGTGTCTTTTCTACTAAGAAGAAAAGGCTGACTGCAATCTTTGCAGTGTCAGTTTGGTGGCTGTACAGTTCTGCCACACAGCCATTGTCTTGGTGCTTAGGTCATAGTGAATGGACCAATACAACAAAAATAATCCTCTTGTTAAGGATGCTCCCAGGCTGCAAGAGTGGTTTTCAGAGCAAATATCTGTGTTTTCTGAGCTTTCCCACCTTGCAGATGTCTGACAATCTTCCTAAGAACTTCTTCTCTGACCATGTCTCCCTGAAGCCTCACCAAACTCGATTCCTCATGTTAATATTTTCCTTACCTACTAGATGGTACCCATTTTGAGAGGAAGCACTCGTTGAGCTTGGCAAAAGATTTACAGAAATATAAAGCTCCTAACTGTAAACTTTGCAACATGATTTCTTGTTTCTATATATTATCTCTGGAAGATACTTTTCTAATACTGGTTCTTAAATTTAGTAGGTGATTGAAATGCAGTGGTTCAACTGGATCACAAAATCTCCTCTGCAAATTTAACTTAGGAGGTCTTACTACTTTTTATGATCGCATAATTATCACTAGGCAATATAATTTTGGAAGAAAATGAATAAAAAAACCTTTCTCACTATCATTTAAAGCTGTGAAACAGTTATTACCAGTGTATCTATTAAAATACTTATTGTCCTTGCTTTGAAGTTAGCAATGTTAATAGGTAATAAAATTAAATTGTAACAAAGAAATTTAGTTTACTAAATTCCTTGAAGGGGAATGCTTTATTCCTGAATGGCACTGTTGATATGGGATATGATTTTCAGTTGAAAATCACTATCAGTAATTTGTTCATGGATCTTCACTGAAGATATAAATTTTGGCTACAACTAATGAATTCCAATCTAACAAATACTAATCTTTGCCTGTGAGACTGCAGAAGGCAATGACAAACATCACTGCTATTGATCCCATCACCTGCTATGTCCTTAATTATACAGCTTTTTATACCTGTCAATAATCTCTCTCTCAACACCCAGAGAGCAAAATATTTTCCGTGAAAAATTCTGCTTCTTTTAAGTGTTGCTTACATCTGTAACCAATAATTGGTCAAGTCCATTGAATACAACTCTGTGCACAACAGATTAAATCCATAAAACATTAAACAGAGCTCAACAAACTACAAAATAGAAGCAACAGTGGAAAATATTATTACTATGATAGATAATTTTTGCAAAAACATACTCAGGCAGTTTATGTCTCAATATTGTCATTAACAGAAAATAGACTGTTCCCTCACCAAAGCAGGATTCATCAAAATTATGGAAATAAACAAAAACTTCACCAAATGCATGTAAGGAAATGCCTCTGTAATGCACATGACGGGGCAGCTGACAATGAGTTTCCATTTTTATATCACTGTTCAAAATATTAAGAAATAAGGAGATGCGATTTTGTCAGGTTACTGGCAAAATCTGAAATATTGGATTAAAAAAACCTGATTTTTTGTGAAAAGACTGAGAAGGAATGTTGATAGAACCTGACAATTTGCAGTAAGCAGCTTCCAAACAGGAACGAGCTGCTGCTCTACTATCAGGTGGGCATGTAACAAAAAATGAAGGTAATTGTGAAAATTTCAAGCAGAAACATCCTGTGTAAATTTCAATAAAAACATCCTTGTGGCAGCTGGCTTGTGTTTATGTGACTGTTTAAGTTTGAATTTCAGGTGCACATGCTTAAAAATATTTTTTAAATACTTTTAAATACCTGTTGATAGAGAGCACCTTGTGCTTCTTTATACAAGTTTGTTTACACAACACCTCTACAAATTAGACTCCCTCCTTTTTCCACAGAGAGGGCTATCACTGTCTTCACTGCTTGACAACTGAAACAACCACCTTGGTTTTAAATCAAGATTGTTTTTACAAAGGTGATTTTAAAGAGAGATTAATCAGCCATAAAGATGACATGTCTTCACACAGCTTTAGGCATGGATACAATCTTTATAGACAGAGACACTGAAATACAGCCTATGTATGAAATGAGTCAGCCCTGCTAAAAATGTTTCTATCATCAAGGCATAGCAACGGTGCAATTCTTTCACAGACACTCTGGGAACTCTTCCTTGCAATCATGCACTTCTGTTAATAGAAAAGTAAATGTATACAAGGGGAAGTAGTTATGTATACATGCCCAAGCCTCTGTGTTGCCTTGTATCTTCTGTTTATTTCAATGGGCTCCTGAAAAGCTCTTGGTGAGTGTGCTATTTTGAAAAAAAATTCTATGGAGCAGCCATTACATTACTGGCAAAAAATACTATCGTAAATACCACAGTCATTTGTCTTCTTAAAGGCAGGTTGTTCTGAGATACGACTTGAGTTCTCTCACCTTGAAGCAGCAACACATTTCTTTTCTGCAGTGTGCCATATCCTTCAAAGAAAAAAGAACTCTACTTTCTTTTTTTATTGGTTTTATTTTACTCCATGCTTCAGAGAAATATTCTTTTGATAAAAACAGACTATTTTATATTTTCTAGGCAAACAACAATAGAAGAAACAAACACATTCAATATCCTTGCTAAATTAAAAGTGGCTGGATTCCCATGTTTCTAATACTGCATTCACGAGAGAAAAACCCACCAGGTGGCTTTGAGTGTGCAGATCTCAGACAATCATGCACTGCAGATTCACAAGCATTCCTGAAGTATTATTATCCATGCAATTTCAGTGTTACAGCTGCAGTGTGGGGAGAAATGCTGAGAGAAGTTTTAGTCCTGTTTCTGCTAAGTAACTTCCAGTGATTATTAGTTTCCATATAGATCCTCGGTAGGGCACGTTCCCAGACAGAGGCAGTCTGCCATGGGTATAAAACACCAGTGGGAAGAGGAACATGTCACTTGGGATGTGACAGCGATACGTGCCAACTGTGCTATCATCTAAAGAGGAACTAAAATATCAGGGCATATGCTTTTTGCTGCAATGTGCTTGGCCCTTGAAAGGGTTTCTCCATGTTGCCCATCTGACATGCCGTGGTTCCTCATGCTCCAGGGCAGGACCATTTCCAACCTCCACTTAAAATTCACTCAGACTTCCTACTGTGAAGCTGCTTCTGTAATTTCAGCCCCTGCCAGCCTACCACTCCCTCAGCTACCTGGTTTTCTTAGAAAGCACTCAACCCAATGATCTCCCAGTGACTGCTGGCTGCCTGCTTCAATGGCCAAGTTCATTCAAACCTCTTATCTCCAGCTTTAGCAAGGACCAGTTCCCAAAAAGCATTTCTACATCAGGTTTGGCTCAGTCAAGAGAGCATCAGAAATTCATTGGAATCCTTCCAGTGGTTTTGCTGCTCTCTTCAGCTTTGGAATACAATCTTAACACAAAACATTTTGTCTTAAGACAAAACTTAACCCAGAGTTTCAGCACACTATGCAAAAGACTCCACAGGGTCCTTCATCAGCATGCATGCATTCTGGAATTCACCTCCATGCCTGGGAAGAGCTCACTGGCGACTTGGTTCCCATGGAAAGCTTGGCAATTGGCAAGTTTCTGTTCTCCTTGTGGCATTTCATCTCTTTGAGTTGCTATAAAAGCTGTGAGTGGACATGAAATGTTCCCGGTTATGCCACGGCCTGTTTCCTATCATATGCTTGCCCAAACAACCATGAAGCCTAGCTCAGGAAAACATCAAGTTCTGGGATCTTGAGATGATAAGCAATACAAAATAATTCTAAAAATAAATTCTACTGAAAATACATATTTTGAGGTTTTTCTATATATACACATGTATATAATTAGATGCGTGTGCATGGAAAAACTCCATCAATATAAACCACCTCGGGTCCTTTCAAATGGAAACAAACCTCTCACATGCCAAACTTAATAAATAAGGGCACTAACTGTTCTTTTTCTACACCAAGCTGTTGAAATCTTAATAGGACACTTGAAAGCACGTTCAAACCAAAGATTTCAACCAGCAATGAAAACAAACAGCATATATCAAAATTTGTGGTCATGAACATGCCACTCCCTCCCTTACATCATCAGTGGTGCAAATCGTTGCAGAGCCATTTTATTAAAATAGCGACAGTCCACCTCTACCCTGGGGTATTAAAACCTCCTTTAGAATTAGCCGAAACAAAACCAAGCAGCAGATCACAGTCAAATAATCAGAGCAGCATGGACAAGTGATACTGTGTAAACATTCTAGTAGCTGCACAGAAGCAAGTTCATGAATATTTAACTCAGAAAAGGCATAGATGCATAATTTTCCTTTGAAACCTTATTTGCTATATTTCTGTAACAGTTACAAAAATATCCCCGTGAATTGACTGTCACTGTGATATAACTGAAAACTACGGGATAAGTGCTCCTTTGAGACATGCACATGGTCTCTCCCTCCCCTGTGTATGTGGAGCGCTCACTACTGCTGTCAGCAAAGCTCCCACCTTTACCTCAAAGCTCACTCCTCTCATCAGAGAAACGTGTGCAAGAAATGGAGGAGGCTGACAGACAGCATATATTATCCTTCTCCTTTTCTCCTTAATGTTAAATCAGGAAAGATAATGTATGGGGAGTTTCTACCAGAGCTGGCTGCTAATGACCTTGAGCTGCTCTGTTCTGTAGCAAAATTGTGTCTAAAGCATCCTCAAGGTTTGTGAAGCAATGTTGCAGCCAAAGGGACACCTAAGCTAAGAGGTCCCTGCCTCCCAAGCACATTCCAGAAGTGACTTGGTGTTCCCATCTGTGCTTGGCAGCTCATGAGCAGAAGGGAGAGCACACAGCTCAACTGCAACTTGAATATTGAGTGCTACATTTGTAAACACTCTTTCAGATGAAGCTGCAATTATTACTATAGCACTATCATCCAGAAATGCAACAGGAATTCAAGGTGACCAGATGCCAATAGCTAACAGTTCAGCCAAACATAAAGGAAAAAAAAATGCTTACAAAGTGGTAGATAAACTTCCAGGATATTTGTACATTTTTTGCCTCAAAGATGTATTTAGTTGTAACAAAAAATATATGCATTACCCTGGTAATAAGAGACATGAAAGAAGAGAAAAGTCCCTGCTTGTGTTAGGACTAAGTATTAAGTGTGAGAATAAGTTGAGAAGAATAAGTTGAGAATACAGCTTTATCCTACTGGCATGACTTTTTATTCCCTTGATTCATGCTGTCTCATAGCCCTTATTTTAGAAAAGGTAGTACTTCCAAATCTTCAGAAAGGATGTGATCTTCACAGGGACTTTGCTGCAAGTCTTGTGTACAGTTTACAACTGGGCTCTGCAAAATGGGATGCTATTGAGTCTTTGATTTAATGAAAACTTAGGAAGTCAATTCAATTCACTGCAGGGACTGCTTTGTTCTTTCATTATGATTCTTTTTTAATGAGAAAGACGATCCGAAGGATAAACTCTATTCCTCTGAATTTTTACACTAATTACATACAAAGCACCATTCTGGCAGAGCGGGACTTATCTCCTTCAGGCAATACAGTTATCATCTTGTAACCACACTTCAAATCTCCCGTATGAACGCTGGAGCTACGTGTGCTGAATGTGGATCCTGCTACCCTGGCTAGCTGCTTGGCTTGATGAATGTTTAAATATTCCATAAATCACAGGGAAACACTGATACTGCATGAAGCAGCAGAGACAACCCTCGCATTCTGCTTACAGCTGTAGGATCAAGGGTGCACTATTTTATCAGAACCATTAACTTTCCTCATTGAAGTGGGAAGGGATGGTTGGTTTTGTAAACAGTACTTGAGATGTTTATGCACTAACAAGAGCCAGACGCATATACTAACACTACAAAGGACAGTTATCCCTTAATTCTTTAAAAAAATCAAGTGTTTGTCATTCAGCTCACATCCTTATGAGACAATTTATTATTTGACATACTGTGAGGCAATCTGGGCTACATAGGGAGCTTCATTACCCTCAAATAAAATTACTGAGAACAACATTTACCCCTCTGCAATACCCTGATACTGTGGACTAAGTTTCAAAGCTCAATCTGTGTTCATTGCCATGGTATATGAGCACTTCCAGGGCTGTGCCATACAATAACTTGCTTTCTACCTGCTCAAAAGCCTTGATTCTTTCACCTACAACATCTGTGCCCCTGTCTGAACCTGTGGTACAAATACATGTAATGGCATCTGCGGAGATGGGGACAAAGATCAAGCAGCAAGATGCATGAGTGGTACAAACTGCGCTTCCTCAGAGCTTCCTCGAGCCTGCCCACTCATCCTTCTAGTGATGAGTTTTATCTTCTCAAACAGGAACCCACAGACTTGTGTTCAGATCAGCACTGTCTTTGAAGGACTGGCAGGGCTCCTGGAAAAGTAAGCAAGGAGGGAGCTTCCCAGGCTCAGCAACAAAATCTAAATCCTGATCCAAACATAAATGCTTGCAAATGCATGTTGGAGATTTGCCTCAAGTCTCAGACTTAGGTGCTGGCATCACTAAAAAAAGCATGACAGTATGAAACGCAACATTGTGATGAATTTTTGGTTCTGCTAAATTCCACTAGCTACCTGTGATTTTGCAGCTGAGTAACTGCAATGTTTCCCATTTTATTGCATCTGTGGTTTCTATTTACGGACTTACTGGCATGAAATGGCCACAGCTGGCTAAATGTTCCTAAAATGAATGTACATTTACCTCCAGGGTAAAACTGCCTTTTTCTCAAGTAGTATACTCATTATAGACATTGCCTCACAGCAATGATGCAGCATCTTGATGCAAACATGGTTCATCACCCAGGACTTTGGCCAGCCTAAAGCTCAGCATCCCGTTCATGCTCACTGCACTTAGTGCCTGTAAGGTTTGCTCTCATAAAATATGCACCAGTCTTTGAACCATGGTGCAAATCTGAATGCTGTGTCTGGAAGGTACTGGTTGAAGGCATAAACTTGGCAGCCAGAAAGATCACCGGGTCTGAGCTTCCCGTAGTGAGAGTGATCTGAACTGCCTGATTTGAATCCTCTGGGGACTTTTTTACAAGGAGAGGTACCCCTAGCACAACTTTAGAACAAATTCACTCTCTGTGGGAACAAGACCTCCCATTCCCCCATTTAGGTCAAGAGGATGGTAAGAGAACTCCCTTTTCTAATCCTGTGCTCTTGTCTGCACCAGCAGGCACAGGGAAAATTAGGTGTTCCTATCCTTTCACGCAATGCCCTCTTGCAGCTTTTGTCTCTGATGGCACAAAGGATACTTCCTTGAGCACCAAAGCTACTTTGAAAGCAACCTAGTAAAATAAGAGGTCTGTCTGGGTTGATTGAGCTGCATCAGGGATCAAGAGATACTACTACACAGAATGCTACCGCACGGATGCTTGATTAGGCCAGGCCTTTATTGCTTTGGGGTTATCATGATTGTATCAGTGATTGCATCATTAAACCAGGACATACAGTGTTCACGCTTAACTGCTGCCACCTGCATCCTAGAGGAATAGTGCTTTCCAATTTTCAGCTCATATGTGCTGTGGGATGTACATGATTTATTCCAATGATACCATGCAAGAGCATAGAATGTGCTGCATCAGCCAGGATTAAAAAAAGGAAAGATATTTGGAACACAGGATGCATGCTGTGGGTTTGGACAGCAGGTGCCTACCCTTTACCCTGCGAGAGACTTATTGAGAGAAATAATGCTAGAAAGAAAGAGCTGAGGGGCTTTTAGAGCCTTTACCTGCCATTTTATTTGCCCTACGTTTGGGGCCAGGATTCCTCTCTATAAGTGTTTATTTGTACCTTGTTAAACAGCTGGCAAAGCAAAACACACCTGATGAAAATGAAAATTGACTAAGAGCTGAGATGCCTGGTCCTTTGTGTGGGTGGAAAGGAGCAGCAGGGCCAAAGCAGAAAGCATCTGTCTGCTGGTCAGTGTAACAAGAACAGCTGACAGTGAAAAAACCCCCTGAGGATTAAAAAAGACCATCCAACCTCTCTGCTAGGAATAGCCAAACAAATCAAAACAAAAGACAGAGGTCAAGTCTATTGGTTTTAACCCTATCTTTGTACCCCAACATGGTCTATCTTTTTTTTTTTTTTTTTTACCCTGCCTTTCCAGCTATGTGTAATAATTACACTGTGCTGAAATTGCATCTGTTTTAGTATTATAGCTAAGAATGCAAGAAGACTTCATTGGACTGGGAATTGAGATTCTATGGTTTAGAGCAACTACCATAAAGAATAAAATCCCAAGGTCCTACATGAAAACTACACATGCTTGAAAAGTTTGACACCTCATAGAACTGTTATCACCTACAGAGTAAAATAATGAAGGTTCATTCAGCAGCAGCAGCAGTCAACATTTTATAGCAGGAAATTTTAAAAACTCAATTGAAAGTAGAATGAAAATTCAAACACAAACACAATTATTATGTAAATGGAACTGAACAGAAATCTGGCTCTAGTCATACCGTTTTTTTCCAGCTAGCTTGCTGTGGTGTTCATGATGTGATAGGCAAATCCCAAATACATAACATATCATAATCCTTGCTCCTCTGAGCATGCTATCCAAAACTGAAAATTGCACATTACAAAAAAAGATCTCTGCAATTTGAAGTGCCTGTAAATAGCCAGCATTCTAGTTTCATTTCTCCTAAAGTACAGAATTCCCTCTGAATATGAAAAGGGCTCTTCAAAGCCCAAACAAAAGGACTATTTGGCTGACCATTTTCATAATAAACATATCCCACACGGTTTGGCATCCCTAATTAGAAGCCCAGAGTAATTAGGAGAAAGTGCGTTGCAGACAGCAATGTGTAACACAGCAGGGAGATTCTGCAGCGCTGCTATGAGAATACCAAAGACCTGAAGGTCATTATTTTTCTCTGGTTCCAAGCCACACTTGCTGCTGTGTTTCATTTTTACAACCCAGAATGAGCATGGCCCCTTGCACTGGAAGGGCTGTGAGAATCATAGAATCAGAGAATGGTTTGGATTAGAAAAGGTCTTGAAGGTCATCCAGTTCCAACACCCCTGCCACTAGACCAGGTTACTCAGATCCCCATCCAACCTGGCCTGGAACACTTTCAGGGATGGGGCATCTAAACCTACTTTGGGTGCAATGTCACAGCTTCTTGCAACATCTGCCACATGTTTGCAGGCCATTGTGTGGGCTGAGTTGTTGCCTTGAGGGACCAAGGGCCCCTTCTACCACAGGCAGATAGGACCATAAAGATACTTGGCTGCAGTTTTGAACGTTTTATTTGACTGGAGGGATAACCAAGCTCTTTGTTTTACAGCAGTGGCATGAGAATGCTTAGGAAACTGAACAATGATGAAATGGATCTTTTCTAATCAAAATCACTCCCTGTTATCCTCAGTGAAGAGGAAATTCTGATGGGATCGATGCCTTTCCAGAAGACATTTCATCTCAACAGTACAACACATATTGTCCAAAGTACATGATAGCGAATATAGTTTGATCAGCTTAAATCATATACTTTCTTTGTTTCCACAAGATTGTTCTTACCGGCAATCGACAAAAAAAAGGTGTTGATATAAAAGAAATTCTGTTATGTCTATGTAAGTTAAGTGCATAATACTACCTTTGTATTAATATACCTTCTAGTGGAATGAAATTAAGTAAAAAGAGGCATTTACTGTTTCTGTCATTCAGTAAACAGCTGACAAGCACTGCAGTGAAAAAAAGCAACTCCTATATAGCATTCTATTTTCCTTCAAGTGGTTTTGGTCAATTTTGGTGAAGTAGGAGGGATGTTGGGGAGGGGTGCCATGTATCTAAATGGAAATACACACTTAAATAGCAGACACATCAGGAAATTACATATGGCTGAGATACTAATGGCATAAGCCAACGTGAGACAGAGATGCATTAAAAAATGATATGCCAGTAACAGGTCTGCAATCTTACCAGTCTCACAGGACTCTCTGGGGCACAGATCACTCTTGATTATACGTCAAATCTGAGACATTACAGTTACTGTAGGGAAAACTCTATTTCCATTGACATATGATACAACCTCATCACTTGGCCTAGAAGCAGAATTCATCCAGACATACAGATCCATAAAAAGTGTTTCTGAACTAGCATTTGCCATCCCTTAGTACTGGTGGGCTGAGAATACTCAGTAACTTGTTGCAGTAAAATTCAAGGAACAGCTTGCAATGCGGAGCCCTACTCATGCAGGATCTGGCCCTCAAGGCTTTATGGTTCCCGTCTGTTCAGAAGACACTTCCATTGCTCCCTCATTTCTTGTTTTCCAGAGTAACAAAAAAATAGCAGTTTTGTATTTTTTTCTGTTTTTAATGATGTCTAGTAGATGTGTTGTTTTCCTTTGTAGCATATGTGGCGTGGCTTTTAGAAGTAATTTATTTTTGGTGGCAAGCTGCTGATGCTTGCACCCATGTTGGCTGTTAGCAATTAACACCTTCTGGTCCACTATGGACAATTTCCCACTTACTGCTTTTTAAGGTGCTAAAACTAATCTACACCAGCTCTACATCCCATAGATCCATTTCACCCATTTGAGGCTTTTCTTGCTGATTCTCAAGGTTTTTCTTTTCCTTGACTAATAATGACACACAACCCAGACGATATAGGGAAGTATCCCTACAAGATTTTGTTAAGAAGATTCCTCTGCTGAGGAGGAGACTGAGGTGAGATAATATGTGTTAAAACCTTCTCAGAGGTGTTACCATGGACAAATACAAGTTTTGGCTGTGAAAACAGCAGGCATGAGAGGAAGCTACCTCAAGAGAAGGAACTGAGCATGTGCTTGTTACTTGTTAAATGTTTGGCATACCAGCCAGATAAAACACAATGACATTCATTGCCTTATAATGCAGCATTAGTGACATTAATTTTATATCATTGTTCTCATACAAAGAAAACTCCTAAAGAGTAATATCCAGACCTCGGCACTGGTGCATTAACGAGCATTGGACGGGGCACTCTGGTGGATACACACTTGTGGCTCAGTGGCTACTGGCATCTCTGCATGTCTGAGTCTGTGCATTCCTAACTGCAAAGAACTTCCACACTCACCTCTTTGGCACAAAAATGAGTTCACCTTAAAATTACATATAATAAAAAAACCAAACAAAAACCCCCCAAAAAACCAAACAAAAATATCCAGGATAAAAGGAAAAATTTTCTGGATTCCAGATTCATAGTTGCACTTGTTCACCTGATAGAAAGGGTAGATGGATTTTTCCATTAGAAAAATCCAAGTTTAGACAAATTCTTTCACTTTTGCACGATCTGTGGCTGAGTAGTATCCATGTTTTAAGGCCTGTATGAAAATCTCACAAGAACAGGTCTCCTTCAACACTTTTGTCATTTTTATTTCTGGTCATGAGAACAAAATTGCAAAAATTATGAAAAGCCTTACTTACATGGACTTCACTGCTTAAAACTATTGAGTCTACTTTTACTCTTTGAAACTTTTCCCTTTTTTTTTTTTTTTAGGTTTTTTTGGGGGGTTTTTGGTTTTGTTTGTTTTCTGGTTTTGGTTTTTTTGGGCATTCTTTGGTTTTTTTAACATGGAAATGAAGCTTTAAACACTCATAGATTCTGACACCTTGAGGACTGTGCCTCTCCTGAACTATCTGATGATATGTGGATTCAATGCAAGGTGACAGTCCTAATCTTTACATCCATTAGAGTGAGCGCTCTGATAAAATTGTTTTGGAAAACAATCTCAACTCACAATATAAAAATGTAGTGGAGGCTGCTGGTTCCCATGAGCTAACTTTAGCTGCTGGAAGCTGAGCATTCACTGCAGAAGGCTTTAGTCAGAAAAGCTCAGGAGCTTTAATAATCTGCTAATGACAATTTTCAGAAACCTGTGCAAATTCTACCTTTTCATTATCACTCAGGGAGTAGATACAGTGAGGGACAGCTAAGTCAAAGGGCATCCAGAGTAAATCAAAATTTGGAAGAAGCCTCTAAAGAAAGAGGAACTTTTTATGTCTGAGGGAATTATAGCTTTCAGTCTTACATAGTGAATTCAGGGTTTTTTGTCTACTTCAAGCGACACCCCTCCTTAAACAGTACATTTCTGCAAAAATCCCAAGGATTAAGAAAGCAAGGAAAGAAAGACAAAGGGATGTAGTTATTTTTTACTACAAATCAACTTATGATGACTTGAATTATGAAGAAAGAGAATGATTTAAAAAATTTTCAATCTTGCATAGAGAGTAGAAGAACTGTACTTGAAAAAAAAAGCCCTCTGATGATGTCAGCACTCAGCACTCAGAAGAGAATCATCCCATATAAAATTAATATCATTATTATGTGATTTCCACCTGTTAACAAAGCCAAACAATTAGAGCTGCTAGAGAAACTGCCTTAATGGAACAAACGCAGATAATGGATTTGAATAAATACACAAGCAAAAAGACAGTGTCAGGCTCAGTCACTTGGCAACATTAAATGCCGAGTAAATAAATAGGCTGTGTAGTGCTATACCATCCAGCAGGAATGTTATGCTGAATGCCTGGATCACTGCTTTCACGGCTTCTGTAGCCAATTTTGTTTTGGATTTTTTTTTTGATGAAACCATCTTTTTGGGGTTTTTTGACAGCTCTTTTTCCTGACAATTCCATTGGTATGATTTACATGTGTTCTAGTTGCTCATATGGTCTGTATTCAAACACCTTCCCCAGCCCTCCTCACTTGTCCAGAAAATATTTTCCACATATCCCTAACACTTTCCCATTTACTTCCCAAATCTATCTTATTGGCACAACAGATACCTCTGACAAACTCCCTTTAGTCCACCACTGTATTTTGAAACAGAGTCAGAAAATTACTTATAAAGTACCTTTTAAAAATACACACTTATATATAGTAAAGCAGAGTGCTTGATAGCATTTTTTTAGATGTCAATATACACCAGGCATCAAACATTATTCCAAATTAGCCTCTGCAATGCACAGCAGAATGCAGGATATATATGGGTATACCCTTTCACAAGCCACCATTTTCAAAAAAGTAAAATCTATTTAAGAGTCATAGGGACTTGCCTTTCACAATATCTAAATCAGTCCAGAGAAGGACATTTCTGGGACAAAACTTGTGAACATCTAGGCAATCCCACACTCAGAATAATTATTTTTAAACACAGTTCTCCAGAAAGCTGCTACTAATAACACATTTTAAACCTTTGGCAGAGGAAAGTATGTGGTGATGTTTCCCCCTACACAAACTGAAATACCAAGACAGTGAAACACTGCCTGAGCAATCCCTCCTTATATAAGAGCCAACATTTCCTTTGCAGATTGGCTTTCATCGCCTCTGAAAAATGTCAGTGGGGACCAATGTTTATAAAACTTACCTTGTAATATGCTTAAGTTCTTTGTGCTGGAGTACAGAGGTATATTTTTGACTGTTCATTTTTTGCATAGAAATTAAGCCCTTGCTGCTTTGGAACACTTTTAACGTTGTATCACAAGATTGTACTATGAGTGAAGAACTTAAGCTTCAGGGTTGTTCCCAAAACATTAAAAGATGTAACATCAAAGAACTACCCAAAAATCATTGTTCCTGTAAGAAAACATGAGCTTTTCAGTGTGCTGATAAATGTACCACAGCCTAATACATTTTGTAGTTGTTATCCTCCGCAGAGCCCTACCCTCCTTATGTCAGGAGAACATATGATATTTTTTCTCTTTTATTTAGCTTCTAACCTACGTGTTCTGTGAAGATGAATAAATACAATTATTAAAAAAAAAAAAAAAGAGTGGCTGAGAAATTTACTTAAATGCATTCACTTCCCACACCTCATCTAGACATGAAATCTCAAGGAAGGGAGGGATGTGCAGGAAAGGCACATCCCCCCATATTATATATAGACTGTCAAACAAAGGATCATTAGATACACAGTACAAAAGCACATCATAATGCATTTCTCATTTTGGAGGTCAGATTGATTACCCAGACCCTGTGGCAAAGCAGTGACAGGGCCACAAAGCTTCTCTGCCCACACATCACCCCAGAGAGAGGGCACCCCGAAATCCCTCCCTTTATCTCCTAGTTCCCAATAGCTAAAATTGGCTGCCATTTCTTTCTTTCTAATAAGTGAACTACTGAATTGCCATGATCAACAACTAGAACTAGCAAGTTCTTTGCTTGCATCTGAGCTCTCCTTAGTCTATGTAAGATGCAAGGCTACTAGTATTTCCCAGCAAGGCAAGAACAATCAGAATTCAATAGTACTGGTGTTTCTTTTAGCTTTTATGTAGCACCCCAGTCCTTGAGATCTAATGATTCATTCTTTGCTAATGAAGATTTGTTGGGGTTTTTTTCAGTTCATCCAATATGTATTTCTAGGTGATGTAAATATGGAACAATTGTTAGCGGGGTACGTGTCTAAATCATACTGCTTGTTATTGTTCTGCAAAAGCCTTTATCCCCATTGTTTTCTACAAAACAGTTTCAGAGAGACACTTACCTTGTCTGACGGCTAGTGTTGTCGTGTAGACCAAGAATAGAAGGATATAATTGAGGAAGCTCTGAAAAACAGGTGTGTTGGCATGGAAATCTTCTGAGAGATACTTGCTTGTGAGACCAATGCCACAGATAAGGAGGGAGAGCACCTGGCCAAGTGCCACAGACAGCAAGAGATCCCTGAAAGGAATGAGAATAACAGACATAAAACACTCAGCCTCCTCACTGAGGAGGAAATGCTCATACTCCTCCAGGAATCATGTTCAGCATTTCTGGGACATGGAAGAAACATGATGCTTCAGTCAATGAGGGGACCTGTTGGGTATAGCCAACATAACATTTTCATTATTTCTGCTCTTATCATGGGCGTAAACATTGCGCCAACACAGTCGCTTTTATTCACGTTAAACAACAGCAGATGGCACGTCCCTACCATTTAATTTTGCATTTCACATTTCACAAAGGATAAATGGTAGTTTAAATCAACCAAAATACAACACTGCTTCCTTTGAGCATCCTCCTTAACAGAAAGACCCAGGAGTATCATTCAGACACAGTGGGAAACAGCTTTTTCAGGACTTAGCAGCCAAAGAGAAAAAGACGATAAAGGATCATGTTTCACCATCAAGATGAATACACATTTCATCATATAAACTATTCTTTCCAACTACTATGCAAATCTCTTTATATTTTCTTTAATCTTTCCCACTGCTTACTTTCTCTTCTGCTTGATGGGAACAGGAGGTTCCAATTTCCCCCTTCCTGTCTCCTGGTTCTTAGAAATGTATTTTCTGGTTTGGCTTCTTGCTTTAATCTGTTTTTCATATTTTTCATCTCCAGTATCCTCTGTATTCTCCTATTACAACCCCATTCTCTTTCCCCACAGGTCTCAAATAGTTTCTCCTTTTGTGCATGTTTTCTGTCTTCCTATAATTTTCTCAAGAAATTGCTGTACCTCAAAGACCTTTTCCCTCCAAATATCTCCATCTCTTTTACTCTTCTCATAGAATTTATTATCTAACCACACGCCCAACTGACTACAAAGAATCCTCCTTCTCCAAATTTTGTCACAGTATCTCCTATACCCACAACACAGGAATATCTGTATTTTTACAATTACCCTTAAGAGTTTTCCCAGATTCCCCATGTGTCAGCACAATTCCCCACTCTTGTGCTGACCAGGCCTGCTCCACAGCAGAAGCTCCACCTTCCCATGCAGAAGAATGAAATGCAGAAGTGTTTGTCTGGTAGAGAAGCAAGCAAAAACAGTGCCAGGGAGAGCAAAAGGGCATCCAAAGGGGACATCTAGTCTGAGCCCTGCCCACTGCTGCTGCTGTTGCTGTCACCAACGCCCAGAAAAGAGAGTCTGAGCTCCCTAGGGGAAGACATGAAGGAGAGGAGCTTGCTCTGCTCATTTGAGCCTGGAATGAGGAAAGGGAACTAGGCAATCCTAAGGGAGTAGAGGAAGGAGGGCAGCACCCTGCTCAGCTATAACAGTATTTCATGAGTGTTCTCTGCCAGACAGTAAAAAAAATATTGCTTCAAGGCTGCTTTGCTTTCCCTGACAGATTTCCCTGACCTCGGCTCTGCGTGTTTGGCAGTGATGAGCATCTGTGCTCCCACAACTTGGTAAACTCAAGTGTCAAATTTGTTTCCCTTTTTCTCATAAACAATCCTCCCACTAATGTGTCACGGTGTCAGTCATGGCGTGATTTAACCAAACAGACACTGGAAAGCACAGGAGGCTGGGTACTTATATTCAGCTAACATACCTCACTGACAAACAGCCTGACACACAGAGTAAAGAACAAACTTCATTGTGCCAAACCCTGTGTTTTGATGGGAGACTGCTGGATAAGTAGCAAGTAAGACTCTACTACTGCTACCTCCACTTTCACATTACTCACTGTACTGTGAAACAAAACCATGGGAAACAAACACACTCGACAGAGGTGACATCCAAGACCATGATGCAAATGCTGCCTACACTATTGATCCTCAGTTGCTGCTGTTGCCTGTTCTGCTGTTAACATGGAATAGGAAATTTGAATAGTGACTGCAATTTAAATCCACATATTAATCTTGCACACTTGTTTACAGTTCTTCATTTAGCTGGATATTGTTTCCTACATCCTTCTGTAATTAAGTTTCATGCAGGGTTCTCCTCTTGCCTACTGCCATTTCTATAGTTTCATTTCATTAGTAAATTAAATGTTTGCAAATCAGTAGCCTGCTTTACACGGAATGCAGGTGTGTCCCTGTATCTCGGCTGTGCCTACGAGTGAAAGTTGTATTACATTCACTGCGGGACTGCATCTGCTCTGAAGAGAAGCATCTTGGATCCTACTTAGATTTACATAAAGCTAAATACATCCTCTCCCAGGAAAAGATTCTCACAATAATGTATTTTTTGCTCCCTAGGGCTGTTAGCTGTTGGGAACCACACTAATCATTACATTTTTTCAGACTGGTCAGAAGTTTGATGAGGTCTTACAAAAGGTGTATTTGTTAGCTCAGTTCTCTATATTCAGGTGTGTCACCAGACCTAACCAGTCAGTACTGACATTTGTATTAAAAATCCAACTAACAAAACCTGAAGAACACCAGGTAAATTTCAAAGCTGTGTTTGAGAGCTGTAGCCCTCTCTGCTGTATGTTTTGATTCTCTCACTGCCATTTTGCAATTTATAAAACAGCCATATTTTTTCATAGTTGATTCTTTGCCAAGTCATTCAACCACATCTACAAGTGGCAGTTTTCCTAAGGAGTTGATGTCTCTTGATATATATATATATACACAGCATATATATATATACACATATATATACACACACACACATACAGCCTGTCCTCAGTATTCTGTATTTTACATTTCATAAATGTATCAGCAAGAAATTAATTTAAATTTTATGGTCTTATTCCTAAAAAGTCATTGAGAATACCTTTCTATGTCTCCTGTCAATTACAAAATATGTCCAAAAATCCACTCACTATTGTATTATTGAAGTCATCAATGAACACAAAGGGTAATTGGAGTTCAGTAAATACAGAAATGGACAAGAATCAAGACTGTGAACCTAAACACCTCCAAGTCTGTAGGTAAAGGTTGGATCAGTATAACCTCTGTAACTTGAAAGAGCTTTGGTGTAAAAATTGTCTTTTGGACAGAACCAGAATGTAAAAAATGCAGAAATCTACTTTGTGGGAATCCATGTGCCAGTAGTACCATCAATGACACTGTCTTCCAAAACACTGACTACGTAAATGATATTGAGTACATACATACATACTGCTTGTCTCTGATTTTTGCACACACATTTGGTATTTCGAATTATGTAAGAAAACTCATCCTGAAATCAAGCTGTTGTGCTTCTCTTCCAGTCACTACTTAGTTAAACATTTCACAGTTGATGGATGACACAGAAAGATACAAATCTCTTGCTCTTATTTCATCAGTGCAAAGAGTAGCATGTTAGATGTTTAAACAGAACTTATTCAAATGCCATGAACTGCTCAGACTTGAGGCAAAGATGATCCATTTTATAAAATTTACCTACTCCTAAGCTGTTCATTAAACTCTCCTGCCACCCCTTGAAATACGCCCATTACAGACATGAAAGACCAGCAGTGGCAGAGAAAATTTGGTGTGCTCCCCTTCTCTCACCACTGTAGGCTGTGACACACTAACCATTACCATGGAAAACAGGTGAAATGAAAAGTAAGTAAGAGAAAGCAAATCACAAGATCAATAAAAGGCTCATTTTTGCCTCGGCTGGATGGAAGAGAACAACTCATCTCTCTCCAAACAGAAAAGTGGAAACAAATCTCAAATTACTTGTTTAAATTCATGACAATGTCAGCAGCAATATAGAAAAATACAATTTTTTGATAAACCTAATAACCAATGTAAGATGCCTGAATTTTACAAAAAATCCTGGTAACACTAACTGTATTTAATTTTTTTCCTGCAAACGATGATCTAATAATACAAGAGTCTTAACTCCTGAGCCTTTAGTATCTGGATAAGAATAATAACATACCCTTTTTTGTTTAAGAAGAAGCAGCAAGCAAACACTGAAAAGAAGATTTCAACGGCTGTGGAAAACCTACTATTTCTTTTAGACAAAGTAAAAAGAAACTAACTCAGTGCTGTCATCTCTGGCACTCATAAGTATCTTCCCCAAAAATCATAATACTGTTGAAATATGCAACATGGCTTCTATCTGCAACACTTTCTGTGTCGCTTTTCATATGTTTCACCACTCCAAGACTGGCACAAAGGATGATTTCTTCCCTGAGCCTTTGGTCTATCGTTCTGGCTTCAGTGGCACATTCATTCACTGAGGAAGTAACATTCATTCATATCTTGAAGAAAGGCTGTGTAGTTTGATGGCCTTCAAACAAAACACCAAAAAAAGAGTCTCACTACTTTATAAAAAAGCTTTATAAAAGCTGAGGGTTTCTGCCTTTTAGGATCCAATTCCTCTTTAGCTGAGTGCTATTCTATTTCTCTACTTGTATTCTATTTAAATCAAAATAAAGCAATTCTTCAAAAATCCCATTTTCCTTCACTAATACCAACAGTACCTTCTCAAACCAAGTTAAAACAGGGGAAGATCTTCAGCTTGTAGCTAAACTTTGATCTCACAAATGCATAGAATCATTGACTCATTTAGGTTGGAAAAGGTCATCTAGTCCAACCATTAACCTAGGATCAGATGGGTATTTTGAAGTGAGAAGTAGGTCAGAATTACTCCTAAAACTCCAGGTGTCATGTTGCTACATGGGTTTTTCGTGGCATACTAACAGAAATTAAAATATACTTCTTTATCGTCTCTTTAGAAGTGGAGCCAGAAGACAAAGCCTCATCTTTACACTGGGAGCCATTTAATTCTGTTTAAATGTCTGGGCTGGTAGCTGCTGTGCATGCTTTTTACTTGTTCCTCCAGGCATATGGAAATTTCTGTCACTTGAGTATCTCCTTCTTTATCAGCCATGACAAAGCCAAGCTTCTGAAGGCAGACATTCTCATATCAAAGAACTCTGAAGCTAGTGCTTGGTTCCTAGCACATACACACTGGCATAACGAAGTGTACTAAACAGCTATCTGCAGCTTCTCCTGTAATTATTTTTCACGAAATTAAAACAGTTAGCTCTGAATACTAGTTCATTCCCATATCCTCCCCAGAACATAAAAACACTATCCACAACACAAAATCAAAGCAGTGCAACATTCAGAAGGAGCCACACAATCACACCTGCTGTATGCTGGAGAATCAATGACGTGCAGAGGGTGGCCAAGTGATTTAAACATTCAGGCCTATTTAATTGACTCTAAATCCTGTTTTAAAGCACCCTCTATGTCAGTTCAATGTAACCACTTTCCCTCCTCTCTTTTGCACTTTATTCGGTATCTTTCCGTTGATAAGTCCCCACTGAATCAGTTTTAGAGTATCTCAGATGGTAAAGAACAGAGGCTACCACTACTTTTAATCTCTAGCATGAGGTGTGTTAATCCTTCAGCATGCCACAGCTCCAGCAGACGAGAGATTGGCAGTCTGTTTCCTGAGCCAAGATTTCACTAGAGGAACACATCTGTAAAGGCTGCTTTATGGCACTGTTAGAAAGGGCCTGCAGGCAGGATCACGCTTTCTCTGGGACGGTAATGACTGCCACACAAAGTTACCGCTCCAAATGTTCCAAGCGTGTGTTTGAAAAGAGAAAAAACAGATACACTTCATTCAGAGACTGACGACTGCTATGCCATAGTGAAGCTGATGATGTCTGTCACAGCACTGTGATTTTGCCAAGCTTCTTCACTTGAGTGCATTTTACTGTGTTTCTATAAAAGCGTGAGGAAAAATAAAACAAGGTCTTAAAAACTTCACATTGATTCAAAGTGAGCTGAAGTTATGCCCCTATAGGAATCCAGTCAAATTTATTTAAATGCTTACAGGTGGATGAGGAATCTTATTTTAAGATTCTACTTATCTGGTAGAAATATTGACATGTATTACCACAGAAAAAACAGGAACAGCACATGTCAAAACCACAAATACTAACTACCATCACCAGCATGGAATGTGACTGTTTTCACTGCAACAGAGTTCCTAAGTTCCCACACCACCCCCCATTTGAATAGCTGCTTAATGAGGACACGGACATTACTTCCATATTTTGTGGTTCGCACTTAACACTGACATAGGCAGCTTGTGAAAGAATAAATTAACAAGATTTGTTCTGGACAATCAACTGGGCTCTCACTGAAAGCTAAAGCTGCAGATTTTCTAATAGCTTTGAAGCATATGAAGTCTCCTATTAGTCCTGCAGTGCTCTGAAATTCATTGCATCTAGAGAACAAGATTCTACACTAATTTTGCATGGAAACTTATCTTTTCTTATTTCCCCTTATTCTGGCATGCCTGTTACACAGGGGAGAAATTCTACAAGTCGGCACATGCAACCCTTCCCTCCTCTCTGCCTCTCTCAATAAGGTAAGGATTGCAGCAAGTATCTTCAGTTAATGCATTAAGGCTGCTGCACACTGCTTTAATGCAATTTACAGAAGCAGTCCCAATATTCTATAATTAAATGTTCACAGCACTAACAGCAACCAAGTCATCCAACACATCTACTGATAATAACACCACGGGCTGATGTGCCATGTTATTCTATTGGTCACCTACTCCCACAGTCTACATTCTCTGCAATCATTCTAGATGACGTCTCAAGAAAATACAGTGGATTTGTAGGTCTAAATAAAAGACACTTTTAATATTTCTGGCAAGGAAGAACAAACCAACGTAAAATATTTTCAGAATATAGGTATCAAGCCATTGCTAAACAGTGAAATACCAAAGTCTGAATCCCAGCTAAAGCCATATACTACATTAAAATACAAACAACACTAATATTAACCTACAAATCAGAGAGTGAAACCCATGCAACACCAAGCCTACCCATCACTTAATTTCTACTGAGTCATTATTTTGAAATCTTCACTGCATTTAAATGATGTACAGGCTTTGTATTGGATCTCAGCACCAAAGGTGGGTTTTCCACACAGTGAGGAAGCTCCCACTTCAAGCTCCCACTGAGTCTCAAAAGAAATTCACTGTGCCTTACGCTGGGGGTAGGATGGGAGCTCTGTGCCTTCTTGCTCTCATCATCCTCTCTTGCCACCTCCCCAGTGATTAGTCACTTGCATTGCAGCTCGGGATCAAGCTTTCCTCAGCAGGGCCCAGCAGCTCATTTCAGCAACCAAGGGACATGCTGAGGGGCAGCAAAGGGACAGCCAGACCTGGACACACAGCCAGCACTTCCCCAGAGCTGAAGAAGCCCCAACAGCCACTGCCTTGGCTGGAAGGACACCCTGGGCTTGGGGAGCGCTGCCCATGTTTCTTATCCTTTGCTTTTTGGCTTTCCTAGTTGCTTTGAGGTTTTTCTGTTCAGGACATTAAGGTTCTAACTTGTATTCAAACACAACTGGGCTTGATTTTAAGAGACTTTTGGGGAGATCACTAAAAATCAAGGTCTAGGTACATCTGCCTGAAAGCTGTGGCTGACTCAGGCTCTGCTGCTTTTCAGTGACAGCTTGAGGGACCAGCCCAGATTGTTGACGTTGGCTGAAAACAATGCAAAATCACATTCAGCAAGCCTTAGGAGTCTCTGAAGCAGTTTCTTAAGAAGAGCTTTTCCCTAACAAATTTTCCAATTCTTGTATATTGCCAGTTACAGCAATTCTTGAAAATTAGTTTAATTTACCATAAGCTTATACCCCAACTTCACACACATACACACAAACATGCTTATAGATAAGAGTGTGTTTTTACAACACTTTAGTAACTGGAATTTTTTTAAGACTCTTCTTACACAGATATAACATATCCCTGCACTTAATAGTTAGCTATATACTGTTGAGACATCTGCTGCACCAGCTCTAAGTGCAAAGAAGGCACTCCTTCTTTAATTATTATTTTTGAATAAGATACATGTTTCAAGATAGCAAAGGAAAACGTAGTGACAAAACTTCCATGCTATTATCTGGATGGAGTCCAGTGTTAAATCATTACAGGCAAATTGGAGGCAGGGTGTGTGTTTGTGTTGGTCCAATTTGTTTACAGTCAGCTTCATCCTACCAGTGAGCTAACAAAGAAGAAGAAAACATGCTTATCCTAAAAACATGCCTAGGTTTTGAAACAGCCATCTGCCTTCCAATCAGCAATTTCTCGGTTCTTTTTTGGGTACAAATCACCAGACTTGGAGCCCCAGAGGCTTTTTCTCTTTAAGAATGATGGTCTCTCCATATACAGTTCTTGGCAACTTCTCAGCCTATACTGGATAGACTGAATATATTTCAATCTGTCTGATGGAATCGGAAGTATAATTATAGATGACCATGCGATAAAAGAATTGTATTTCAGGTTCTTTTAGCCAAATAAATTGACTGAAGCTAGCTGCAGCCCATAAATTTTTATAAATTTCCTTGTCTACCCAAGTATGACTAGAGAAATTAAGATATATAAATATGTAAATATTTGATCTAGATTGGAATAATAAATGACAGATTTAACTTTCCATACGGGAGCTTACAAAACTAGTTACAAACACCAACTGCTGAATATGGCACCTTTAAACAAGTAACTTCTTCCATCATTATCTAGAAATTAATTCAAAAGTGGTACCTCCGGCCTTAGAAATAGAGTAAGAGACTCAATTATGTATTAAGAGTGAGCTGTAATTTCTCAGGCTAGAAATCCATGTGACAGCTACTGAAAATAACACATTTTTGCCTATGAAATTGAGGCAGTCATTGGGCCACTGATCAGTTATTTTTATGATTCAAGAATAAAGCACACAAATAAATGTGGTTTTGAGACAGTTATTTATCTTTACTCTCTTCTAAACGCACCAGTCTGAGCTTTCAGATGTTGAAAGAAATGAGGATGTGGAAGGACTGATGGCTCTCTGCCTCTTGTAGAAAAGAAATTCACTGTCAAATTTCATTAGCTCATCTCACTTGCAGTGGTTTTTATGCCTAAGGCTCAGGACATTATAAATACAGTGATGAATATCTTTAGATAGTATGAGAACGAGTTTTAAAAGTTTCAGTTCAGTTAAGATCATCATTAGCTCCCAGTTTTCTCAGAGGAGTTGAAAGCCTACAGTAATAGACCTGGACGATTCCCAGCATCAAGAAAAATAGCTCACCAGTGCCCAAGGAAGTACAACATCACTTCTTACTGCTCTCTTGCCATTACTGTACAGTGCTAATACAGTTTAAACTGATGGGGGTTTACGGACTCTTACAGCTATTGAGAGACAGTTGATAGAGGATGAGATGAAAAGCATTACAGCTCCTGCTATACCCCTGCCACTGATAAGCCAATCTTGATTGAACGGTCTGATGGAAAACAAGTTTAAATGACTCAAGATTCCTCAAGTGATAGATGCTACTGTAACTTAATTCAGTGTTGTCAGAAACACAGAAGTATGGGCTTGGAGTTCTTAGAAAATAGTATGTATGTGAATCAGGATTATGGATGATTTCAGATCTTTCCTGATGCTCCCAAAAGTGGAAAAATTTGTTTCTGAATTTCTGTCCCCATAAAATTCATAACTCTAAGTATATGCATTTGTGAGTACTGACTGTTCATCTACAATTAGGCAACTAAAAAATTATAGCTTACTTGTAAAACTGGAGGTCAAAAAAACATAGGTATGAATATTGGAAGTGCAAAAATGCATCTATGAATATCACGGCTGGCTTTTGGAGAACTAACACTACTAATTCAATTATTACAAGAGGTAGAATTTTTTTCTATTTTTTTAATATCAGTGCATCTGCAAAATAAATAACAATGATTTTTCATTCTAGAGAGCATTTAATATCTAATGTAAACATGTATTTAAAAATCAGACTTATCTGCCTGAATTCTGCAAAATCTTTTGCTTGGATAAAACTAACTACATTTAAAACTTTAGAACACAACTTTTTAACTTTTTTTTTTTTCAAGTCTCGAAAATTGTTCCAGAATTCAAAAAACCCTGCTTCTGTGGGCCACATTTTCTCCCCAAGTAGGCATATGCAATTCCCATAAATTTGCATCTTCTTTACAGTGAGTTTCAACTCTATAATCTACATGCTTGAAGCATGTAAAAGAAACCTTAAGCAAAATATCCTTAAGTTGGCCCCTGAATATTGTCCCCTTAATTGCACCCATGGTACAGAAAGACAAAGGATACCCACATTAGCATTTCACCAAGGACAGCACTCAGCCATTGCACACTTTTCCAAATCTCCATCTACTTCAAAGGAGAGATGCTCATGTGCCTGTGGCTCATTCTAACTTCAAGGCTCTTCAAGGCTCTGACCTTCTTTTGCTTTTTCCCCTGTGTGGGTTGTATTGCTGCTACCTCATTCCACAGCCCCTCAAGCAGGAGTAATGCTCAAAGTTGCTTGCTCATGGATATTATGACAAACACAAGGACATTAAAATTTTAGGCTTTTCTTTTTCCCCAACAGTTCTTTAATGCACGGAGACCAGGATTTTTCCTCCTTTGGGTGAGTGTCTTTCTCTATCCTCTTCTTGCCTGTGAAGCCTGTGTACTGAGTTTCAAGATGGCACAACTTCATTATGGAGAAACAGATAACACTCCCAATAGATCTACCACTAATCTGATGGTTGATACACCACAGGAAGCAGAATATGTGAAGGTCAGAACAAGACCCCTGAAGCCCCTTACGCAAACAGTTTAAGAGTTTGGCTACTTTACTGAGCTGGGGGTCACCTTCTGGAACAGAAGTTTGTGCTCCAGCTCTAGAGAAATTGCAGAGGCACAGCTGGAGAGTGAATTCCTGGTTTGGGTCAGTAACTTACCCCAGTTATGGCTACAGTAGTGAGGGGTTTTGGTAGGCTACACCCCTCCTGGCCCAGCTGGATCAATTGTGAGAGCCCTGCTTACAGGACTTGGAAGGTGTTGAGTTTTCTTCTCTGTCTGCTACTGGTCCTTTCTGAAAGCACTGTCCCTCTAAGGCATTTTGAGCCCAGAATTGACTCAGCAATAACTCAAGGATGCTCTCACAGGTCCTCTCTGCCTTTCTACTCCTAAGATACAGAAGGGTTCTCCAGGAAAGGAAGCACTTGGTGAAAGGAGGCCCAGTAAAGCCAGCCTTACAGGGAGGTGGAGTGCAAGTACTTCTCCCTCTCCTTGCTTTTGCTGTTTGTTCAATACACAACCAAAGCTACACAGGAGGTTCAAACTTCTGCATCTGCATTCTTCCAAATTCTGCTTATAATTCAAGAAGAAAAAAGCTATTTTAAGTGGAAATTACAACTGGAGAGAATTCAACTCCTGCTAAATGAAAAGTCCAACAACACTAAGTTCTTCATTTTTAGGTACGAGTGTGGTGGTTCTGGTTTGCTGCTCTACCCTTAGGCTCTAAAATAAATCTCTCCCTTCCCCTCTTCCTTGCAATTCAGAGAAACAGCATGACTGCCTCTGTCAACACTGTGAATTTACTACAGACCTGACACACAATGATGGAACAGCCTCAGCTGGAAAAACATAAGGGCACTCATCTCATTTTTGCTGTTTTAATAGAATTCAGAATTGCAAGGTGTTTGAAATAAATAAAAATAAATAAATTGTAAGTGGTCGGGGAAGTCGCCAGCTGCAGATTTTTTGAGAGTCAAGACAGAGAAATTCCTGGCCTACAGGATCTTGCTGCGGTGCCCAATGCATGACTGTAGTCACCTATGACCTAAAAAATGAGAATGATGAATCACTTAAATTAAAACTAAATTTGTGAAAAAAGGGGAGCTGTAAGGTCCTCTTGAAGGAAATTAACCAAGTGACATTTGCCAGAGCATTGTTTCCTGCCTTCCAGGTTGCTTTATTGCAATTTCTTCACAATAGTAGCATCTGAATTTCAGATATGCAAAAAAAGAAAAGAAAACTCAATTATGTAAAACAGATTTTCTTAGGGAGTACAATTTTGCCTCACCAGCACTGAACTGTGGAGTCATGCAAAGGCAATGAGCAGCCTGTAACCAGGCCAGTGAGTTACAGGGTGTCTTCAGTGTGTGCAGCTGATATGCCATCTCCTCCCATACACAGGGCAATAGCATTCCAAAACACGCCCCGACCCAGGAAAACATGGATCAAAATTGATGTTCCAGCGGCAGCAAATGAGATCAGCCTCGTGTGGCTTTCCCAGTGTATGCTGTGAAGTTAGTCAGCACCACGCCACTCTCCTGACAGTGGTGGATACAGAGGAGGCATAGCTCTGTTCTTCCCCTTATCCTTCAGGTGTGCCAACCTCCACATCCCTGATACTGGGGGGTGGCACCCCTGTGTTATCCCCCTGGTTGTTGTGCATGTAGTGTGTCACCAGTGGCACCTGGATTGGTTCACCCTCACGACACCCCAGTCAGAGAGATTCACAGAATATCCCGAGTTGGAAGGGACCCACAAGGATCACCGAGTCCAACTCCTGGCCCAGCACAGGACACCCCAAGAGTCACACCACATGCCTGAGAGTATTGTCCAAAAGCTTCTTGAACTCTGGCAGACTTGGTGCTGTGACCACTTCCCTGGGGAGCCTGTACCCATGTTCACCCATCCTCTGGTTGAGAGTGGTCGAGCACTAATATGTATCTAGTGGTTATCCTAGTAGTTAAGTTAAACTTCCCCTGACACAGGTTCAGTCCATTCTCTGGGGTCCTGCCATTGGTCACCACAGAGAAGAGATCAACGCCTGCCCCTCCTCTTTCCCTCACAAGGAAGTTGTAACTGCAGTGAGGTCTCCCCTCAGTCTCCTCTTCTCCAGGCCGAACAAATCAAGTGACCTCACCCACTTCTCACTGGCTTCCCCTCAAGGCCCTTCACCATCTTCATGTCCCTCCTTTGGATGCTCTATTACAGCTTTATAATCTTCCTGTACTGTGGCACTCAAAACTAGTCACAGTGCTCGAGGTGAAGCCACACCAGTGCAGAAGAGGACAATCACCTCCTTCAACCAGCCTGCACGAGACTCAAACTGCTCTCTCTTATGAAGCTCATCTCCTGTGAAGGCAGCCATGGAGGACCCCACTCCAGCTTAGGCACCTCTCCAAAAGGATGGCTTCTCAAAACCAGAATAAAACCATTGGTGTGCAGGGAGGCCTCCTCACAGACCAGCTGCTTTTCTTCAGCAGAGGACCTTTTGCCTCCCAGCCGTATACAAGTGCGGTCACAACCTTCAGCTGGCAAGTTTATTTTATTTTCCCTCCCAGCATGATTCACATCTGTGCTTGCAGCAAAGAGAGCAGGGGGTCAGTCTGACAGTTGAAATGAAAAGTGTGAGGAAAAATCAGGGATTAAATCATATTCTGTGTAAGCATGACATTTGAGACACTCTGCTGTAAAGCTTTAGACTGCTACTGTTACAAAAATACATGCATAAACCTACCATTAGCATTAAAAAGATTAGGAAGTATTTCCGCGTTATTCAATAGCATTTGCTCTGCAGCAATCACCCCTCTGAAAGGCATCTAAGGCTGTAGTTATAACTGAAGGATAAAATCCCAGTCACAGCTCTCCGTTTCCTTGCCTTTCAGAATTGAAGTTAGCCATTAAATCGGATTTCACTGTAATGAGATGCATTACGTTTTCCATTGATGGCTTTTTACTCTGCCTAGTAAGAAATAAGACAAGTTGAGAAAAGCCAGAAATTCTCTCATAGCTGCATAAGTGAATCAAGTGACACACCTTGATTCTTGGTGCTAAGTGCTATGTTCACTTGGGCTAAGTGCTTATGTTCTTGTGGGCCATCCTGCAACATGACTGAATGCTGCTTTTGAGCAAGACACACTGCTTAATTCATGTATGGAAGGGGTTATCTGACAAGGGCCAAGTGGGGCTGTGAAGTACCTAAATAGTTCAGAGGTGTAATAGAACAAACTACCTCTTAATTTACTTCCTTCATTTACTTATGGAATAAACTAAAATTTAACTCAGTTTGAATTAAATTGGTTTGTGTAAGTCAAATGGTCCTGTTTGTAAAGCCCAGTTTGAACACATGGATCATCCATGGTTATATCTGAGTTAAGCAGGTGCAACAGGCCATGACAGGGCTTGCTGCGACTTGGGAGTGCGCTTTCCTAAGGCCACTGCCCTCACCCCTGAGTTCCCCCACGAAAATTTTGCTGCAGGTCAAAACATCCCAGTGGCCTGCCCAGGCGGAAGCAGGGAAATGCAGAACAAGACTGAAAAGTTGGTGATACTTGTGAAACACCGTGACCATGATTTACCAATCAGGATGTCATTCTGCTTCTTCAGATTCTGTTTGAAAGGAATAGGATGGACGTGTTTTTACAAACAGACTGTGTGAATCTGCTTGTAGATAGAGCCAGGAACTCATAGATAAGGAAGTAACAGAAGAAACTATTAGTTCTAGAAGATGTTACTAATCAACATGGACTGCTGCTCAGCCAAGGCTGTGTTAAATTCCTGAACCTAGAGAAAAAGAACAAAGACTTAAAAGAATTACAAATAGTTTTTTTCTTTCTTTTTTTTAAATAACAAAAGGAGGATGCATATTAGAGGGGGCATAGAGTAGGCAATTCAGGAAGTCTGTACCTTCCGAATACCTCAGCCAATGGGGAAAAGGAAGAGGGTGATGCGGCTGGAAACGTAGGATAAAAACAGGGCTGCGTCACCCAACAATTTGAGACACCCCTTGGAAAATGCCCATGGCCTCTCCCTTTATTCAAATACAGTTACAGGACTCCTCTGTCTCCTTTTTGGACATAAACCTCTGGCATCGTGGATTAATTTTCCTAACTTGTTCTTTGTCAAGATTTATTTTCTTGGGAAGACAGATGGAAAGGACATCATAGAAAACTGTTTGCAGATGCAAAAATATCTTTACCCCCCAAAACCAAATTTGGCAGGACAATGGCCCTTCCAATGTTCAAATGAAATGGATGAGGATGATTTTTTCCTTGTGAATATTTTCCTATTGCTCCCTAAGTCTGATTACCAGGCCAAGCGCCTGGACAGACATCAGAGGGCCTCACAGGGGAAATGAACAAAACAGTGGCAGTCAATGAGAAAATGTTGATATCAAATCCTGCCACATTGCTGCTACGGCTTCCTTACTGCATGCACGGGTGGGCAGTACATGGCCCTTCAAACAGGACAACAATCTGAGACCCAGACACTATTTTTTGCTAGTTTACAGTTTACTCTGCTGGGAAACATCACACTTCACCTGTGTGCACTGTACAACTACGTAAGGCACAGAATATCATCAGTATCATATTAAGGTTATATACAAATATATTTATTAAAAAATAATTTCAAGCTCAACTAATATGATTATGAATATGCAGGCATACTTGAGAGATATCATGGGACCAGATGAGACAGATTAATCTTGTAATTAATTGTGTGCTTGAATTTAATTTATATGCTTTCATTATTTAGTACCTGTGTCAACCACTTAATTTGCCGGCAAATCACTTCCTTATATAATATTAATGAAACATTCTATATTGAAATTCATCAAACTATGGAAATCAGATATTAGGAAGACCCATTATATCATCAATTTATCCTCTTTTAGTTTAAAACAGTTCAAGACCTGTAGCTTCAGAAACCACTCATTCAAGATGAGTATTTCAGTTCAAGAAAGAGCATTCATAGCAGAATGAACAACGTCTTTTCAAAGTCAGAGATCAGAATTAAAAATCCAATTTACACTGTGGAACAAACTACAACAAGACTTTGAGAAGGAAGAAATAACAACAGTTATATTAATTTCAATACAAACCTTTCACAAAGGTCAATGATTTTACAGCTCTGTACAGATGACATTCTGAGAAAATGAAGATCATACTGATTTATGCAATAAGAGACCTACAAATTTGTCTGCACAACCTGCTCAAAACGTTTCATGCCCAAAGATGGAGATGGGACTGCTTGGGGTGCTGAGGAGCTGCTGACTGAGCACGGGGAGAGATCAAATCAATGAGAAACATTAAAGCAATCACTTGTTTAATCTCTGCTAAATTGCTTGCTTAATCTTTGGGTTAGTCTAATGAATGTTTAGGGCATTCCTGAACTACTCAGTTGGGAGGGTGCACTGCTGTATTTCAGAAGGAGTGTCTGGAAATGAGAATGGTTGGGAATTGGCACTGTTGTGAGAAGGGGAAGAAATAGCTAAGATGAGAACAACCTGTCTACAGGGTCCTTGGGGGTAATCCTGGGTGTGGCTGGGATCAATTACCTACCTTTGTCTCAACCCATGAATTTTTTATCTTACTACCTCTCTTTGTCCTGCTAAAGTGAAGGAGTGAGAGAGCAGCTTGGTAGGCATCTTGTCAGCCAGACAAGGTCAATCCACCACAGGAGTGGAGAAGATCTCGTTACACCTCTCGTCTCACCTTAAGGTATTTCTGCCCTCCCTCTGCCTGTGCCCAAAACCAGGAACCCGGAAGGTGTAGCAGGAGAAACCATGCTGAGGCCACACTGCCTGCTGAGCTTCTCTCATACCTGTATCAAGCAGTTAAAAAAAAAAAACAAAACCTTCTGACCCTGTGGCAAACACCTGTTAGGCTTTCTATCCTGTCTGGTTATTTTTGCAAGGTCAGGCAGATGAAGCAGTAATCCAGGATGGCTTGTGGGATGGAAACTATGGTCCTTGGTCCAGAGGTCTTACCTACACTTGCAGGAAAAGCAGGCAGAGGTCTTTAACTGTTGGATTTTTTCAGCACACCTAGTCCCAGTTCTACCACAGACCTCCCATGGATATCTTCAGCTCTCCCTGCCTCAATTTATTCTCCACTGTTGTGTCTGTTCAGGTCATAGAATCTCAGGGAAAGGACTCCTTTCTATATTAAATGAGCACCTACCAGAAAGCCTTACTTTATGTAGGAAGCAGAATAGGAACGCAGGGGCAAGACAAAAATAGTTTCCACAAGACAACCCAGTGGAAGGTGCCTCCCATTCCAGTGTTAGAGGTTTCACCCCTTCTAACTCCTTGTAGGCAAGACCTTCTTATCCTGCAAAAAGTATGTTGCTTTGTCTCTTTGTAACTGCAATTTATTTTTTACTTGGGAAAGCTGAAGCCTTACACTTTCCTTTTTTCCATTTTCAGCAAACCTTTTGTTGTGTGACACCTTTTGGTTCTTTGTAATAAAAATGCTTTCATTGCCTGGATATATTGATTTTCAGTTTTCTGAAGCTTTGTGTTTTTCTTCTACAGTTTTGCTGACACAGCTTAGGCTGAACCTCACAATCCCATTCCCCCTTGCTCCTGACTGAAGAAACAGTTCTCATCAAACTGGATGAAGCTCATCAGGCATTTAAAATTATGTCCATTCAGCTCCAGCCTCCTCTTTTGTCCATTCTTTTAATCTCTTCCATCTTCCTCCCAGTGTTACAGGACAGAAATTGAATACAATTTAGACTGGTTTTGTTTTAAAAGCAAACCTCTACCTTGGTGAGCTTGCTCTGCAGATAACTGGCCTGTTGAGATAGGACAAAGGGTAATGGTTTTAAATGAAAATGGGGGAGATTCAGACTAAACACTGGAGCAGGTTACCCAGAAAGGTGGTACCACCTTCATCCCTTGAATGGAAACATTCAAGATCAGTTTGGATGTGGCTCTGAGCAACCCGATCTAGTTGAAGATGGCCCTGCTCATTGCAGGTGGGTTGGACTAGATGAGCTTTAAAGGTCCCTTCCCACCCAAACCATTCTATGATTCTATTTTGTGATGCAATTATAACAGTTGCAACTGTGATCCATACATATGGGATTTTATATGCCATTTCTTTTTCTCACAAATATACAGGTACTGGGGTCAGCATGTAACTTGTGGAAGAAATTTACATTGACAAAATTCAATGATGGCATGTCCAGTCTCACTAGAGGTGAACCTGATGTTATGTCTTTATTTCTTACTTCAATCAATTGATAAAGGACACAGAGAAAACCAGATTCTTTAAAGTGAAATCTAAGTCAGGTTGAAAGTCTCAGCAGCCAAACATTTTTCTTGTCATTGTGAATACTCTGGAGAAAATGGCGACACTGACTGCCAGGCTAAGTGCTTTTTTGTTTCCTTATCAAGCAAACAAAAATCAGGTGTAATTTCATACCCAAAGTATGCAAGGTTCACAATATGAGAAGAAACTCCCAGGGAAAAAAAAAGTTCTTCATACATCTGCTAATTCCAGATCTATTACTAAAACCTGACATTTTCATATTTTTGTATCTCAGACGATTTCCCTGGCTACCTGCTAAGTGAATCCCCTCAAACTCGCCTCACTGCACTTATTATCTCAGAACTTTTAATGTTTAATATAATATTTAATGCTCAGATCACTTTCGAGAAGAGCATCATAGCATAGATGTAGACAAGACAGAAGGCAACCTTCACTTATTTTTTCATAATTCCTATTTGTTTCTTCCTTAAGAAATGTGTTTGAGTTTCTGAATTTTTTCCAACAAAATTCTTTTGATCCCAATTCTAGCATTCAGGCAGCTTCACATCAAACAGCTAACTCAAGCGGTACAGGGTATTTAGAAAAATACACAGCTTGATACTTTTCATGCTATGATATTATGATTCAAATGGAAACAATCCATTCATGCAATCTAACCTTGGATATCACACACCAAAATATTCTACAGAGCAACTCTAGACCTGAAATCAGCACTTCTTGCACAAAATCCTCTTTCAGAAAGACATCCAGTTTTATTTGATTTCAGGGCATGGGAACCCATCAGATTCCTAATTAACTTGTTTCAAGGAAAGCCTATTTGAACCTTATTTCTAGCATGAATTTTTGTAGTTTCAACTTTCTACTACCAGGTCATATTACGGCTTTTGTCTGCTACCTGCTGTATGAAAAGAAGTTGAAATGGGAAAAAGAAAAAAACTATCTACAAACTACAAGTTTAGCTGATAAATCAGAAATAAAGCTCAAAATACATTGAAGAAAAAGAACTTCCTCAGAAGAGCTTTAGGAGGGACCAGCAGCTGGCTGACCCTGTAACCAGTTGTGCTTGGCATGACCTGGCATCCTGGCTAAGCTGCTTCTGCTTGGGAAACTACTGCAGAGTGGTTTTTTGCAAACAAAGGTTTTTCCAAAGAAGCTGTGTGTTACAGTGACAGCTAACATGTTTGAAAAGAAAATTAAAATGAATACAATTATTGCAGGTATTAATTCTATTTTCTTTTTTCTCCCTTATATTTTTTTTTTTTTTATTTTGAGGTTGTTGGTGTTGAGGTGTGTGTAAGTTCCAACAAAAGAACATAGATATAATAAGCTATAATGTCATCAGGGATCCACATGTCCATTTACTTTGGCCTCCAGCACAAGACAGATCACAGGACATCTCAAAATTAACACCTGTTTGAATCAGAGTATGTATTTTAAAAAGGTATCCAATACTGTCCATTGTTCAGCAATGGAGAGACTTGAGAGTCTTGCTCCAGAGATTAATTACCTAACTCTACTAAAACCTGTGTCTATTATTTCAAGGAGGAATTCACATAGCATCAGCATTCACTCTACCACTGCTTCCTGATGCTCTATTACCAATTTTTATTTAACATATACAAAATTCTATCAAGTCACTTTCTAATCTTATTTTTGATTAATTAAACAGGCCAAGCCTTTAACTATAAAACATTCTTTCTCTTAGCACTCTTGTGGCTCTCACTTAAAACTTCTCTAGTTTATCACTATTCTTCAATCTCGAACAATGGAATGGGATGGTGTCCCAAAGCCAGTCATACCAAGAGCTCCTCAATATTCCCTTGTTCATATATCAAAAATCTCATTATCCCTTTTGCATCACATGCTCATAGTAGAGGTCATACCCTGCTAATTCCACACACAATGTCTCAGCCTTTTCTGACACTGCTTTGTAGGACAGAGTCAACAATTCTATCAGCACAGTCCACAGTATTTACTCCTATATATAGTCCTTTTCCTTGGCCTCATACAGACTCCTACTGCTTTCTTGCATTTTGTCCATAGCAATCAGAGCAGACCACTCTGTACAACAGCTTCTTCTGTTAACCATTACCACACCCCTTTAACTTCGTGTCATCTGCAAATTGTATGTGGAAAGATTTTCTCTCTTCTTTCACATCCACTGATAATAATGTAAAATAGCATATAATTCATCACCCTCTGTGCTCGAGAAACACATTTAGGTTTAGAAACTGCCACTATGCCAGTTTTAATACCATCTAATGTGTGTACAATGTGGATTTTGTATCATTCTACTTTCTTAAAATGTTGTGTATTAGCAAGTTGAAAAGGATGAGAGTTGAAATACATTGTCTCAAGACTGTCCTTAAACTAGCAACCACCTCAGAAAAGGCACAAAGCTATTTTGACAAAAGGTATCCACCATAAACCCACACTGATTAAAACTAATTACTTTAACCTTTCCTTAATATTTGATTAATCAGATGCCAGATCTGCTGCAATGTCAGATCAATGGCAAGGTGATAGGGCAATGAAGATTCGAATCCTCTCTTTGGTCTTTAATAAACCTGTATAACAGTAACTTATTTCCTCTTCTCTGGACCTCCTCACTGCCAACCAGCACCAGCAGCACAGAGCACTCCTCTGGATGCAGATTGCACGATCTTGCTCATTTCCAAGTGTCCAGCTTCCGGATTATATCTTCCTTAGCTATTGCTGGAACAGAAAGTATTTTGTTGTTGCCATACAATACACCACCTGGATTTTTCATAGAATCCTTCTACTTCTTCAATTTCTCTATTGAAGCAAAATGAACAATTTCCCCCCTTCCCTGCAAGGACAGCACAATCACTTCTCCTCCTGCGTTCTGCCTCTCCTAGCCTCACATGCTTCCTACAGTCCTCAGCTTTTGCTGCACATCAATTCCCATCTGCTCGCCTTTTCTTTCACTGGTTATACATTCTAAGTCTTTTTGTTCATTTTTTAATGTAGCCATGAAAGCACAACTGACTGGAAGGTAGAATATTTTGGGTGTTCTTTTAAGAAATGCTACGAAACACTTTTCAGAAAAACTAAAAAGAAGACATGAGAAATAGCTAGAGAATGTGCTCAGTCAGAGAAATCCATTCAAATGCAAGTAATATCAAGACTGGTGGCATTTCTCAGCTCCATTAAATGTCAGGAAACTTTCAACCTCAAGAAAAATTCACTGTAGTCCAAATCAGATTTGTCTTACTGTTCTCCCTCTGTCACAATTTTTCACTATATGGACTGAATACTGTTTTCCAAAACATAATTTGCATAGGGATGAATACTTTGCTATGCTGATCCATAGGGACTGTGCTTTTATAGCTCAGACTTTGAAGTTTTTCAAGATAGGTAAGAATAACACTTTTAAAATTATTCTTTACCCACAGCAGGTAAAGAATGTTATAACGATGAGAGGGTTATTAGAGTTACACGAGTCTAACTGATCTGTCTCGGTAATAAATCGACTCATTTTCTTTTAGCAAACTAGAGGTTTTGCACCTGGACATGTAAGAAGTCTATACCTTTTCAAATCTATTATAAATTGTAAAAATCATCCTTGCAGAAAGAATGAGCATAATTAATTTTAAAATACTGCTTGAGCCATCAGAGAAGGACTTAAAAGGAAATTAATTGCTGGAAAGTTCTTGTGAGGCTCTTCATGACATAGAATGAAATCTTGGTTTCCCTGAGATCAATAAGAGAGAGATCAATGCTGACTATTGAACCACAGGGTTTTAGCTCCTTATTATGGCCTGCATAGCCTTTTGAATTTCATTGTAACAACAGCTGGATTCAAATTAAAATCATTCTCCCTATTGCTCCACCGAAATAATAGCTGTGTTGCTCTTTAGTGATCCAAGGGAACAAACCTTATTGTCACTGTTAAAAATAATGGCACTTTACCAGTAAAAATGTGAGTTGATTCTGGTTTACTTTTTCTCTAATGGTTTACACTTTGATTTTGAGAAAGAGTGTGTAGTGAAAACAATAGCGTAATTTATACATATTTTACTGAGAAAGCCATAGAATCGTGGAAATGTTGATTCAAAGGGATGCCTGGATGTCATCTAGTCCAACCTTCTGCTCTATCACCACAGCAGATTAGATCAGTCTTAATTTTGCTTAACCTAGACTTAAAATTCTCAGTGGATGGATAACCTATAACTTCTCAAGATAACCTGTTCCTGTACTATAGTATCCTCCTAGCAAAGAATTGTTCCCTAATGTCAAGTCAAGAACAATTTGTTCTACTGTGGCTTTTCATGTTTGAGTGGTTCAATGTACTGGAACCAGATATAAGGCCCAATGTGACAGGACACTGCTTGCCATTCCCTCCTGCATAAGGGAATGGGAATTAAAAAGCACTCAGGCTGTCAACAGAAAGTGGTTGGCTTCTCAGTGGCTTTTTCCATGATTCAGCAGTATGTATTTAGCATGAGTAATGCAAAGGCCATCAGTCCATATTTCCACTGATGCCTTAGGTTTTAACTTTGATATTTTTCAAATTCTGTATTCCTAGTGTGTAACTCTGAAGTGTCCTGTAGCCTGTGAGCTGCTGTTCTCTCATGCTAAGATAGACATAACAAAGCCTCTCCAGGCTTTCTCATCACGGACACCCAGACTGTCCTAGGCCCAAAATGTGTAAACCAGCATCTTGAGAAGGGGGGCAAGCTGGGGGGAAATTACATCATTAGCTAAAGTTTAATTGGTGAATTTATGCTGATATGCAAATGGACCAAACTTATAAAAGTGTGAACAACTCGTGACTCGTTGTCCATCTTGGGTGTAGCCTTTGGCCTGCCCAGGTGTACCTCTGAAGGCCTTTCAAATAAATATCCACCTTTATTCCCTTACTCCTGCCTAGTCTCTGTTTCTAGGTTGGCCTCTTTAGGCATCACCACAACAGCCATGTCGAAGCACTACATTCCCCTGTCAGTGCAAGTCAAGGCTGCACTATGGCCAGGGTACAGGGCTGGGCTCCTTTTTTGTCCTAAAATGGCTCAAAAGACTGATAGCTGTTTTCTTTCATTCATATTTCTGTGCATAATACCAATTCTTTTCACATGCAAGGCAGAATGCTACAGATGTGTCATCTTTTGAAACACAGGTATGTGCTGTTCATAGCTCCAAATGCAACTTATATGCCGCTTGCCCCACTCATGTAAATAAATGCTCTTGATGTTAGTGAATAAATATGGCCTTATACATGCCTTATTCTCTACTTTCATCACTCTTAGTTCAGTTTGCTGGCATGCACTAAAGGAAAGAAACAGTATGCCAAGATGTGGAAACCCATAATCTTGATAAAGAGGATGTTGTTCAGCTTCTATGGGAAGTTTAGCTGATGGAAAGAGATGAGAAAAAAGCTTCTTTATTCCCACTTCTTTTTTTTTTTTTTTAAGAACTGTGCCTGCTACATGGATACACAAGACTAGCAGAGAATAGTGGGAAAAAAAGGAAAAAATAGCAAAGAGATGAACCAAAGCATGCCCATGCAAATCTTACAGAGCTATCATTTAGAATGTAATTAAAATTATTTATATTCCTGATTTCAGCAGTCCCAGGAAGCAAATTTCCCCTCCTAACACTCTCAGCTTTTTGAAAAGCTACATAAACACACAAAGAATATGTCACTGCAGCCTGGGTTAATAGGCCTTCCCCAACCATTACTGTATTTTGTCCTCCGTTTGTACTAAGTGTGCTTATCTGGTCAACCCCAAGCTGAACTACGACCACAAAACCAGATTTGCTTGCAGGGCAACTTAAATAAACAATAAAGCTTTATTCCTCTTAGGAAAAGGTGTTGAAAATGAAGGCAACAAACATTATGAAAGGGTATAAAAATGGATGTGATAAAAAGGGGACTGAATCATCTGTGCCTCGTCACTTTCAGGAAAAAGCTCTAGCGCTAGGGGAGGATGAAGCCCAAATGGGCATATCCCTGTCCTCTTGGGTTATCAGTTCCAACCCTTTTTTCAATTCACAGACTTCATCCTCCACTTCATGAGCATCATTGTGAAAGGGGCCATGATCCACGTTTTCTAAAGACAAATAACACATTCCTGCCATTCTTTATTCTCTTGGCATTGGGTCTATTTCTAAAGGCAAACATGAAGTGACTTAGCAGACAGAGTGAAAAAGATAATTGATTAACCATGTCCTGGATGAATTATCAGCAGCAATGAGTGAAACCCACCTGCATGCAAAAAGTCTATAAGACGGTTGGACTTTTTAAGTGTGACTTGAATGTTGCTGAGGCTTTCTTTGTTTAGCTTTTCAAATGGATGCACTAGTCCACCTTAGAAAAAGTGAACCGACTTTGGAGAAAATTGCCAGTTGGCACCTTGTGAGAATTTGATAATTAGCAAATTATCAAACTGAAATACTCCCTAAATGATGTGAATCCTACGCAGCCATAAAGTCCTCTTCTTTTGGGGAGCAACAATAGCTCTTTGTGTGGAACGCAGCAATATTTCAATGTACAAAACTATGAATTTTCCTTTTGCTCTTGGTGAAAGGTAATGATTTTGCTGGATGAATAAGCTTTTGACATTTTAATGCTTAAGAGAAGGAAGTATTTGCATATAGTGTTCTGCCCCCATTTTCTCCCTGGTTGATGCTAAGCTCTGGCTGTCCCCCTCCTCAGGCTTTTCTCAGCACCCTCCTCCTTGCCTCACCAAAGTCAGTTTTCCCATGTTGTGATCAGCTCAAAGCACAGCTTTCTGGTCTGAAAAGGAAATCTTTCCACTTAGGAAAAAGGATGGTAATTATGTTAAATGAATGTTAACGTCTTGCTAATGAATGCATTGCATCTCTCCTAAACATTTCTGGAAAAAGAAGCAAGCAAAGAAACAAAAAATAATCACACATGCCATTCATTTACCAGAAGTATTAATTACAAGTAATTAGAAAAAGTGACTCATTTTTGAAGTGTACAAGATTCCTAAAAGGAAATACAAAGATTTCAGCAAGAGCTGAATAGATATATCTGTATCAAGTGGATAATCATGTGCAAAAATACAATATTACATACACAAAAGCTTTAATTTTGAAGGAAAAAAAAATCCAGTTATGACTTTTAAATTTCCACGGATGGTAATTGACAGCTGGCATAAATTTTATCAGTATCAGGTTCTTTTTACTGTCCAAGATCTAGTTTGCATTTACGTTGACTCATTTACTATTGGATCTTGTCCACCCTTATTAGACTAAAGATTTCCCTACCATTTATTTCCTGCCATTTAGGTCTCCGCTTACAGATAGCCCCTAGGAGAGTTGTCTTTTCTCTCTAAGGCTTCTTCCTTCCAGCAAGCAGCAGGTACAACAGTGAATTAAGAAAAAGCTTTATTTTTTTCCCCTTTGAATACTGTTCTAAACTCTCAACTGAATTTTAGTAACATCTCCTACATTAAAACTATGAATTTCCACAGTCATTGATCTAGGTAAAAGTTAAACTGAATGCAACAAATTCATCAAACATCTCCCTTTAATATTTTCCAGTTTCTCTTTTGATTCTTTTCTGAGTCACCTTCACCCTACCAAAAGCCTGGCTCAGCTCCCAGCAGGTCAGTGTGGCTCTGGGACACACACAGCCTGGCCTGTTTTACCAACACCACCACATGCCCCAGGAAGCTCCAGATCTGCTCCCCTATGGTGTTCAATCAGCAGGCACACCTTATCTCCTTTTTTTTACTGCCAGACCTCCCTAATTTTAAGGCCCACATCATTTCCCAGTTTGCAAGTATAAGGTTTTTTAGTCTACCGGAACACAAAATACCTTCAGCAACAGCAGATGAAAACACATGTATGTATTAACCACTTCGCCTTGTTAAAATCCTTTCACATTAACCATCTATAATATGAAAATTCACAGCTATTGGGCAGCACTACAAAATCAGGCAGGAGAGAAAATGTCTGGCCACGCACAACAGGAACCAAAGGGGAACTCGGCTGGAGAAGCTGCTGCGCAGGATGGGACATTCCCCCCTGCCTCAGCCCATGTGGCTTTTTCAGTGACAGAGGTGGTTGCAGCATCTCAAAAGGTGGCACCGAGGCACCCCTACTTACACATTCCAATGAATGTTTAATGGCTATTCTCCCTTTACTGAATCTTTAATGCCAGTATGTATAGCATAAACCAGAGAGCAGGAGCAATGCTGTCAGGCTACTTTAATCTTTGCTGCATGTTAGTTTTTTCAAAACCCACCAAAAAAGTAAGAGTTCATGTTCTAATATTGTTGTACTTAAACTGGTATCTTCAGGAGAGAAAAACAAATGAGGCGACTGGGGGAAAATGCACCTACAAGACAAATTGGATACTCAATTATTTTATTATAAGACACTGTTACAGCATCATTTTGCTCTGAATGTGATACCAACTGAAAAAGTCACTGCCTGTCATTGCAAAGGGGAAGTGGGAGATCCTTTTATCGGTTCTGCAATTCCTTGGCGCTTTATTCACTGTGTGAAGGACTTTCTTTGAAATGGGATCGCTCTTTTCCTCAGAGGTCCTGGTGGGAATAGTACGGCTTTTTTTACAGAATTGCAGGATGAATTCCCAAAAGTGTTAGAAAGTGCTCAGAAAATGCAGTAGGGTTCTTAAAATACACTTATAGCAAGACTCTATACAGCAATTCATTGTACATTCATATGCACAAACTTGGGAATGTGGAAAACAGTGAATAATGTCAAATGCAAAAAGGAGGGAAATGCAAAAATGAGTATTTTCTATCACTGTCACTTAGTTTAAGCTCACTATTTATTTCATAGAAATGTTTAGTATTTTAAATCCAGCATGTTCTTCCAAACCGTGTTATATTGAGATGTATGAGAGCCAGCCAACCAGGTTACTGATAGCATTGCTGGACTTGGCACTGTGACTTCCATTTGGAAACGTTTATTCTATCATGACTGCTCAGACAGAATGGAAAGACATTATCTGACATGAAGAAATATATCTACATTTGATCCTCAATAAATTTGAAGGAATAGGGTTTCTCTTCATGGTTCATCGCCTTTATCTGGGAGGTTGATTTTCGTACATGCAGTTTTATTTGTTCAGCAGTTTAGGATGAAAGAAACACGTTAAACCATCACTAGAGAAAGATCGCACACAGTCCCTGAAAGGCTGCTCCTGTCAAAAGCTCTGTCCCAGAGGAGGAATGAAGTCTACACAATGATGATTTGCTTTTGAGTCTCACTGCATACAGCGACTCTTTTTTGATAATTTTACCAGTATCAAATTACGTGCTTTAAAATAATTTCCATAACCCCACATGTTTTTGATGAGCAATCAAAAAAGTATATTACTTTATTAATAAACTTGGCTGTCAATGCTCCCATCTTCCTACAACCATCCCTACATGTTGCACAGGGACAGTGTTTTGAGATCACATACACATCCCTGGGCTTTTGTCAGCTAAAACACCACTAGTTCCCTACTTGTTTCCACGTTGCCACCCCACAGCTTATGTGTCTTCCCCACTATCAGTTACTGTCAGCTTGGCTGCTTTGAAGTTCTGTACTCAAAACCCCAGAATTACATGTATACATGAATTCCATGCATATCAATAATATCAATAATATCAATAATATTAAATTCTACCTTTTCGACCATTATGTATCAAGTTCTCTCCCTTATGCTAACATAATCTCCCTGCTAACGTTACTGTGGGTTTTTTTCCCCAATCTTTTACAATCTCTGGATTTGTTTGGTCATGTCTCTCTGCTTGATATCAAAAATAATATACATGTGTGTGTATTTATATACATAAATATAAATCCAATTTATTTCCCCATGTTTTGCACTCCAAATCTCATTATTAAAAAGACACAAATCACTATTCATACTGAGACCAGAAAAAAAACCCGAACCAACTAAACATAGAAGAAAAAATAACTCTTAGCTGAAATATACCAATAGGCCAAACTATGATTTGAAAATTTCACCTTAAAAATTAGAACTATTTTATAGACAAAAAAAAAAAATAAAGTTAATTTCAGAATCTGGAGAAAATTATTGTGATACATGTTATATGTAGTTCACACATTGAAAAAATATTGCTTTTCTCCATGGCACCCTCAGGACAGTTCAGGGATGGTTTTCAGTGGACAACAACAGTGCACTCGTGTTGTTGGCTAGCACAGCTCTGACGGATTTGGTGCTTTTTTCCACAATTTATAAACTCTAACACTGTAGGCCAGGTTGTTAAGCTTCATGTGTAAGTGATCCACTCCATTAGGTCCACTGAGATATCTCAATTTTGACCAACTTGAAAACTATACTTTCTTACTTTTGTTGACATGGCAAGTGGCCTTGAGAGGCATCATTTATACCCTGAGCACAGAACAGATGAGTGTAATGATACTTCTTTCATGCACTGCAAATGTGTGTGTGCCCTGAAGGACTCTCAGGTGGCTCTGGACCTCAGCAAGTGCACATTTCCTGAAGTCCACATCAAATCCCCTATTTGTTAAGGACAACCTTTGTGTCTCTGGTGTCATCCACTCCTGTTTAGAATGGATAAACTTGAACAAAATCAGAGGGGGGTTTTTTTCCTGTAAGAAAGGATAACAATTTCCCTGGTGTCCTGTCCTATCAGCAAGTGTTGAACCTCTGCATTAAGGCACAGAGGCTCTGCTGTTACCGTGGGGGAGACATTGCCTAACAAAGCAGGAGTAATGCCCTCAGCTGCCCTGCTGAGGGTGTTGGGAGAAATCTTGTGGGTCAGAAAGTTTAAGGTGCTAGTGAATGCAGTAAGGATGCTGCAGGGCCTCCAGGTCAGCTCTAAGGAATGATATTTGTATGTCTAATAAGCAGGATGAGTCAAAACTGACTGGTCTTATTCAACCTACTCAAGTCCTAGTCTACTTCCCACTCAGCTCACGTGAAGTTGGTCACCCGTCTCCTTGTCAGTCTTCAGAGCTCTCTTAGGCAACCCGAGTTCTGCATTTAGGTATTCCCTGATTTACTAGTTGCCCACCTACCTTCTCAAAGGTTGGAACATGCATCTATGATGTGACAGACTGGAGTATGATCCCTTGTCAGATTTGTTGCACCTTTTTTTCCTGAGCATGGGCTTCTACTTTGCCATGTTGATGCTGCAATCAAAGGCACACACAGCAAAAACTACAGTGTGAATGCGTGTTTGGGTATTCCTTTGGGTACATTAAAATTTCAGTCACATGTAGGGTTGGGGGATTTCTAATTTCACATTTTTAGGATTCCTTTTAATGGGATCACTATAACTCTTCCTTTCCCCAGGTGGCATTGCATCGACTGCTCTGTTCTTAGCAAAAATAAATTTTTTTCTCCTCCTTTGTAAATACATATCTCAACCTGACACGTACTCTGGGAAACAGAACTGCTTTTTTATTATCCAGCCTCCAAAACAATGTGCTTTCTTATGTCCTTTTTCTTATTAATGAAACATGGAAATGAAGACTTAAGAGATGATATGGAAGAATAACATAAAAGCAGAATTGAATAGCAAGAGATTTAAGATTTTGTCTTGTATAGCTGCTATATTACACAATAAATTCTATTTGTATATCCAGAGCACTATGCTGAGCGACACAAAAACAATCTGCAGCTTGAAATATACTTGAAAGGCAAGAAGTAAGATTTAACTCTGGAAATTTAGTGTTCTGATTACAGTGAATGGTAGCCTCATTTAACTCACTTTTTAATTACCATTTTGAAGTCTCTGCCCTTTATTTTTAGTGTGAGTGGTCAGCCTGCTTTAGAAGAAGCTGAGCACCAACAATATTCTTTTCTCTATCCCTTTATATATCTAAATTGAGAATTAATTCAATGCCCATTCTGCTACTTCTTTTGACTGATTCATAGCTGATATAATTAAGCAATAATACATGGCAGAAAAATACCTGTGGGTATCAATATCATACCACAAATAGCAGGATATCACATTTTAACTATCCAAGAATTGCTGCAATTTTCCAGATATAGTTTGAATTTCCTGTGCTATTATTAAGAAGAGGAATCTAACAGACATTGAAAAAATTAGGAAGACTGGAAGGTTTGCGTCATATACTTTCACAGTGGGTAGAGATGGCTGGGTCAACTTTTACGGGAGGTAATAGGTGGCCTGCTTTTCAGTGGTGCCCAGCTTAACCTCTCAGAAATTCCTGCTGAAATCCTCCACTTCTGATGCCTAAAGAGGCCAACCTAAAACAGACACTAGACAGAAGTAAGGGAATAAAGGTGGATATTTATTTGAAAGGCCTGCAGAGGTACACCCTGGGCAGGGCAAAGGCTACACCCAAGATGGACGACAAGTCACGAGTTCTTCACACTTTTATAGGTTTGGTCCATTTGCGTATCAGCATAAATTCACCAATTAAACTTTAGCTAATGATGTAATTTCCCCTCAGCTTGCCCCCCTTCTCAAGATGCTGGTTTACACATTTTGGGCCTAGGACAGTCTGGGTGTCCGTGATGAGAAAGCCTGGGGAGGCTTTGTTCTGTCTATCTTAGCATGAGAGAACAGCAGCTCACAGGCTACAGGACACTTCAGAGTTACACACTAGGAATACAGAATTTGAAAAATATAAAAGCTAAAACCTAAGGCATCACTTCCACCTTCTCTGAGAAGTTCACTAGAAAGCCTCAAACTGAGCAGATGGGGCTGAAGGGATCCACAAAGTCAAGTGCTAAACTCCGACCATCTACTTCAGCCAGAGCATTAATGATGAGGAGTCAACAGTGTCACAGGACACAGCGCTTCAGTTAACCTTTCATTAAAGGCTCACCCCAGTCTTCCCTCAATGTCCCCAACAGCGGGTTTGCAGATTCATCACTAGACAACATGAAGAATGCTGTGGGTACGGAGTCCTGGCTCACAGCCAAGGGACCATGAACTAGTCATCCATGAATTATTTGCAACTGTGTAGAGAAAACTAGCTGGGCTTGGATCCAGACTAAAGATGGTGGGAGGCATGTGAGTGCTGAACAGGAGCTCCACATGCACCTGGGACTGCCAGGATTGTATTTCTGTGGGTTATGCCACATGGGAGGGAGGGTACGACTGCTGCCCAGGGGCACTGGGGGTCCCCATAGGCAGAGGGCAGGCAGGCTTGTGTGGGGAGAAACAAAAGCATTCCTGCCTGTGATGGGTCGCCAGGCAATAACACAGCTTTACGAAAAGGAAATCAGGTGAGAAAATTTCCTTTTGGCCAACTCATGGTGACAGCAAGCCCAGAGCGATGTGGCTTATGAAAGGGGAGAGGTGGGTGGGCAGGAGAGGCCTGGGGTGTGTGGCCTGACCTCTGTTATTTGTAGGAGAGAAGATACTAATTTCAGTCCATGAACTGCCTCTCATTTTCAGAGCACAACCACTGAGCAACCCTAAAACATGCCACTGTACAAGTAAGTACCGAGAGCAGGCATTTGTCACTGGTCATTTATTTTCTGACTAACTAAAACACAGCAACAGCAGAGGAGCACAGGCACCAATTCTTCTCAGACCAAAATTTTATCACGTTCATTCTCATTTAAAACCCTTACTCCTCCCCTTTGCTTCAGTTTCTCCTGGAAGCAGCTGCTTTTCACAAGTACCACCTTAGTTCTAGTTTAGCATTACATCAGGCTTTTTATTGCCTTTTAAACATACCTACTGTTAAATTTCTAAAGCCCAACTATCCGAGGTCCTGAGATTCAAGACCATAGCCACTATTCAGAAAAAACTTCAAAAAATGCCTGCTGTATGTATTTCCATGGTTGTGTTGTACAGGTGTGGGATGAAAAGGGACCCACTCCTCCACCTGTCAGTCTTCACTGCATCTACAGCAGCTCTGACACTTGCAACTTGACAGCCTCATCTACTCACCGAGACAGCTGGATTTTCTTTTTTCAAAAGAAAAATTTTGCAATAGCACAGAAGATGACATTTGTCAACACCAAGATAAAATATCCTGATGATAAGCCAGATTGTGCTCAAGCATTCATACTAGCCAGAAGACAAGAAATGGGGGAACAAAACCTCGAGAAACCACTCAAGAGACATTCCTTTTCAGAATCTCATACCCAAAGCAACCTACAATAGTCACCACTGCAGAAATGCCTGCTGTAGGCCCTGGCTTGGGGCAGGGCTCTGACTTCTGTTAAAATTAAAAAAAAATAAACAGCAAGTACCACTTAACACGAGAAGCATAATTTTCAGTGTAAGGGAAAAACATTACATGTTAATTTGACTTTAGAAAGCAAACCTCATTTTTCTCAAATACAATAGGAGTTGGCCAAATATACTTGAATGAGAACTACGAAGCTGATCATTTGCAACATGTGGACCAAAACCAGTTTAGCACAGACTGAAGGAAACCCTGAGCAGCTGTAGACAAGCTTAGGTTTGTTTCAGCTAAATCCTGAAAAAAACACTTGCCATCCTTCCATATTACATATGAGTTAGCACTAGAGATATGCCAAAATACATGCAATGCATGATGTTTTATATTTGGCAATTTGGGCACAATTGTCCCAGCACATAAAGAAAAGCTAGTAAGGGAAAAGAAAGAAGAAGGAAATAAGGTAGCCCTGGTTGTTTTCAGTCCACCAACATTTCTCAACAGGGTTAGCAGGAGAGAAACAGAAAGGGAAAATTAGGGGGAAAGAAGAATAGGAAAAAGCCTTACAAAGGTGTCATGGTGTCCTCCCACTATTTTAGGGAGAATGCAAACAGTTCTGCTTCCAGCAGTAGCACAGCCCTACCCATGAGCCATGGAGCTCCAAGTTCACTGACTGCAGTACACCAGCACCCAACAGAAGAGCAGATGTCACCTAGAGTGTAAAAACTTCAACAGGCCCTGACTGACGGAAAACAGCAGGGATACAATGTCTAGCACAAGGACAGTGAAGCCAGGATTAACTAGAAAGGGAACACCCTGGGCTTCTGAAAGGGTATTTGTCCTGGCTGACTGGACACATTGGTCCTGAGAATCGTAGCAGGCTGTCACCAGGCATGCCAAAAGCTATAATATTTGTAGGTGTATTGCCCTTGGCAGGTACCATCAGTCAAGTAAACAACAAGAGAGACAAAGAAACCACAGGTGACAGCACAGCCATCAGGTACTGGGCACATCCCTAGCAGAACTCCTGCTGTGCCACCACGTTAGGGCTCTGTGGTTTCCCCCCTGTGGTACAGCAGCTGAACCTTGCTTTCAAGACTGTACTGTGAACAATGCACACTGCTGGCTTAATGAACAGGAGAACTGCATGAACTGTGCTTCTGTCCTGCCCTATCCTCCTGCCTAAACAACTGCTGAGTCAAGCTGCCATGCTCTGTGCTCTCACAGTGCTTCACAGGTCAGCTAAGTTCAGGCTAGTGATGCGTGCTCTGTTCTTAATTCAATCCAATCCACACAACAGCTACAGTATATTTGTGAGCAGACTCTTCACTATGCTTCTGGTGTCTTTATGTTGCTCTGATGGTGACCAGGAACCATCTCAGCTGCACATCTCTGTTGGAGCACTCCTTAAGAACAGACAATTTCTCTGCTCAGTGCTACTCTACTGGCTCTTGACCTCTGCCTCTCTCCCCATCAGTGTCAATACAGTCTGTTCAAACCCACTGGCTCTCCACTCCTTTATATTGTTATCACATTGCTGCCACTTCATTAATGATGGAAGACTTTGTCCAACTTTTCATAAACAAAAGCCAGGGGAGAATCATATCACTTATGGATCAAATAATAGAGAGCATAAATGGCATTACTCATCCAACAACAGTGGAGAAGCATCAGATTATGCTAACAGAGAATTTGGTTCTTCGTATGAAATTTTGTCATAACTGTAACACATTTCATCTGTCCATATTTTAGTAGGCTTTGATTTGGACTCTCATTGCAGCGTATAAACAGACAGCACTGTAATCTGCAATCTCCTTACAGTTCAAATCCTAATTTTCCAGACACAGAAGATTAATTTCACAGAAGTCAGAGAAGTGTTCTTTCTGAGCACTTCTGTCTCACACCTTTTCTTTTTTTTTAGATGCTATTCAAACAGCCATTTCATCTACCCTAATATGTATAATGCCATTACAAAACGAAGAAGAGGACTAGGAAAAGTGAATAAAATAGCCAAGGAAGAAGGCATTTAAAAGGAAACCCAGAAGTCATCAGGCAATGCACATTTGGAAAGACAATGAAAATAGCTGCCTTTTTACTACCCAAGAGAGGGGTCTTTTCCCACCCCTCTCAGATTCCCCTGACGTGTGGCCTCTTCTGTTAGGTCCCATTTTCACAGCTCAGCAAGCACCTTCCACCTGTGCTCTCCCTGGCCTTACCCCTGCTGGTGCAGTGCACACTGCAGCCCTACCTTACATCTGCCCTTCTCACATTCACCAATGGCTGAGGCAGATGGAATAAAAAATTACCATGACTGGACTGCTTCCTTGTTGAAATCATGAGTGGGTTATTATTAAGAGAAGCATACTGTTTTGTTTTTTTAATGATGAAAACTTACTTCATCTTACTTACTTAGTAAGAGAAAATATGTCTGAGGTAGACACAAGAAATGGGAAGGAGGTGCAGAATGTGTGCAGTAGCTGGTGCTTACACCTGGAGGCAACACGAAAAGTCTTGCAGATAACAAATTTAGCATCCAGCACCATTAAATATTTTCATCCTAGCTAACTGCAGTCAAAAGCAATGTACAGACGGCTGCAGATGCTTCAAGTACAGGCTTCAGATAGAAAAGATATCTATGAAGTAAGGTTGTGCAGATGCTGAAAACAATTTCTCCAAGAGCTGTTGATAACTGAGTTCTTCGTGCAGCACTGTGGCTGTTTTTCCATCTGAGAAATTGAAGGATTTTACCTTTGATCTCAAGCAGAGCTTTAAAAAAATTCAATTCACAACCATTGTAACTTTTAAAATTTGTTTCTACCAGATAATCAGCTGTGCAGCTAGTATCATCAAATATTTTTCCATCTTATAAATAAATACTTACAGTGTTGCTATTGCAATACCCAATCTGATGATAGCCAAAGGGATTATGAAGAACTCAAAAGAAATCCATCATTTACTATAAAATCCTTTTTTTTTTTTTTTTTTTTTTTAATAATCCTTTAATACAAAGACAAAGAAAGAAAATAAACTGGGTCTTATCTCCTCTGCTTCCAGAAGCAAAGCACACCTTCAAGTCCATTTTACCCAGCCTGGATGAAGAGGCACTCCCCCAAAGAACCCACCGCATCCCCACTCCATCTAGAAGAAATTCTCCCATGGATCATCCATGATCAGATGAATGAGATGTGTACAGACAAAAGAAACAGATGTGGGTAATCTTCTTTAGAACATTCTCTGTCTTGAGAAAATAGATTCTTAACTATATATTACAGACCAGGGAAATAACACTTTTAAAGCAATATTCTGTTTGGGCTCCATTCTTTTATTCCTGTCAGAAAGGAAGGAAGGCCATGTACATCATGGTGGTTGAAAAATGGATTTGCAGGAACAGTGTGAAAGGGTCAGAAATGTTTAGTAGCTTGGTAGATAAAGCAGTATTTTGAAAAGTAAGAGACATTTGGACAAGTCTCATCATGGAGAGTAAAGAATGCATTAAATTTCTACAATAAAACTATCTTGGAGATTATCCCAATAGAATTAATGTACCATTTTGTGACACATGAAACTAATTTTTTGACAAACTTATTATTCCCTTCCTCTTCACTGTTAGGCAGCTCTGATTTGCATGCTTAAGAATCTCGATTCTTCAGACCCAGAATCAATGGGATTTGAAAGCTTCATCCAGCACCTACAAGCTCTACATGTGTGCTAATACATAGGAAACGAAAATGAGTAAGGATGTGGTTGATTTTCCATGCTGCTAGGAGGGGACTTTGACTCCCACCTCCTTAGGGCAAAATCCAAGATTTTCCAGTACTTCCGTAAGAGGATTTTCTTGACCTATTGTCATTAACGAGTGATCATTTGGAAACTGAAGGTTTCTAGGATCAATCCCTCTCAGATCCCTACGATGGAAGGATTTTCATTGACTTCAGACCCCTACGATGGAAGGATTTTATCACTGACTTCAGTGAGAGCAAAATTAAGTCTCCCATTGATAAAAATGTATTTATTCTATGGCAAACTTTTTCTTTCAAATTTCTGTTTATCTAGAACATTCACATACATTTTATATATGAAAAACCGTCCAATAACAAAACAGTTCTCAATATTAATAAGATGTGACCTGTTCTTTGCTATGAAAATGCAACACAGCATACACACAACACAGGATATGTGTGTGCACGTGTCTGCATGTACATTTTTGCAGCTCAAAATGAGCACACAAGGTCCCTACACAGATAAGCACATTGTGGCACCCATCAGGATTACTTCACCATGCAAGAACCAAAATATCCAATGGAAATAGACTTTCACTTGAACCTAACAGTGACTCCTCAAATTTCTTATTTGCATTGCTGTCCTTTTTGGTGTCTCCTTGGTCAAGAGTGCTGACCCCGGACTGCTCAGTTATTCACCTTTGCCATTTTACATGCTGATTTTGTTTCTTGTATGTGAAGAAAAGAGTGGAATGTGGCATTGCACCGGCTTTTGTGGCCAGACTCGGGCCAGATTCTGTGACATGCCTGTTTGGCACCCAGTGCATTTCAGTTCAAGGAGGGACAGGACGTGCTGTTGCTGTGACTGAGGTTCTGGGTGCCTGGACACTTATCCNTGTCAAGAGTGCTGACCCAGGACTGCTGTGACCGAGATTCTGGGTGCCTGGACACTTATCCTCTGTCAGTTAAAACACCTACAACTTCTTTGGCTCATCAGCAGCTTCTGCCACCAGGAACACTGACAATACCCACTCTTCTCTGTACATGCCTGAACTAGATGACCCCTTTTTTTCCCCCCCTACACCAGAATCTTGCATTTGGATGACTGAGTGCTCATAAGGAAAAGACAACAGCAGCCTCTGGTGCTCTGAGTTGCCCTAAAACTTGAGGCCCTCTATGCCACTCAGGAGAACAGAGAAGGAGAGGCTCCCAGCTCCAGGGATTCCCCAAAAGGCAGCCTACAGTCCTTCCTCAGTGACACCCAGCTCAGCCAGGGGGTTGCTGGACATCTGTAATTCTGCCCACTGTGCACTAGATGCCACTGCACTGATTGTTTTTAGCAGCCATTGCCTTTCCTCTGGCATCCACACTCTACCTATTAAGAGGCTACTGATTACCACTGGCTTGGAAGTTCCACACACTCAGTCTAGCAAAACTCCCAGCACTATGGACAAGGCTACCTTTGTTGTGCAGATGGCAAACGGGGGTACAGAGACCACAGCATGACTTAGCCATGGGTTGGGTATGCAAGGCTGACAATACATGGACTGCAGCAGCAGCCACCTGCACTCACCACCAGACTGAAGTCCCAGTGAGCAGATTCCTGCCTCTCTCCCTCTGCCACTGCTGTAGCCAGGTACAGATGAGGACATCAACAAGGAGGCAGGGTGAAGCAGATGGAGCACAATGGGCACAGCAGTGGCACCAGCAATGTAACCAGCTAATCTCAAATTCCATACTGCATAGAGGTTCCCACAGCCAATCTCAGTTTCTCGACCTCCTATTGCCTGCTCAAACTCCTAGACATCTTCCCAGGAACCACCTCCACAGGTCTCACAGCCAGGCATCCTCTTGCCTCTGGGCACATCTCCACGTTCCTTCAACAGCAAAACTTTCTGGTGAAGAGGAAGGAAAGGCATCAGGAGAGATTTCCTAGGAAGGCTAGAAAATCTGCTTCACTCAAGGTTTTTAAGAGGGAGTTAAAGGCAGCAGAAGATGGTGTCCCCAGATTGTGACACACCCCACAACCCTACCTTTCCACTCCGCCCCCCCTTCTCCCCCCTTCCAGATTCAAAGCAGCTGTATGGTCTGGGATAAGGAAGAGCTACTGCAACTGCTAGTGTCTCCACAAAGCTGCTGAGGTGTTGGGAAACTCTGCAGTAAAGGATCTCTTTCAGCCTTACTTTCCTTTAATTCTGAGAAGGGATAAACAGATCATCAAGGGACATCAGTTGTTCCTCCTCTACAGATTTCCTGACAGGACACTGTCTGACCCAGACATAGCAGCTTCTCACAGATGCCACACAGAAATCCCAGACGCCTTCCATGCTCTCCCTCCCACCTGCCACATTAGACTTTTACATGAACCTACTCAGGAAAGATATAATAAGCCTTGTGCATCTCCTTGTCCAATGCCTGACACACTCAGTGATGGAGCATGTTCACCACCTGCTAAAGTTTGTGCAACATCTAATTAATAAACTGCCATGTAGCTCAGTGGAAACAGCTGTTCACAGCTGTGGTGACAGGGTGCCACCAGTACTCCGAGGGCATCTCCTGCAGCAAGAGTGGGTGAGCCCTGGCTGAAGGGGGCACAGCTGTACAAATGTTAAACCCTGCCTTCTACTTTGCCCCTCTCAAGGCAATCTAAACTCTTGGTTTGGGGACAGGCCAGAAAACACGGCTGTGCGTTACCTCAGTGCCAAGAAATACGGCAGCAGTCCAGCATCAGCTGTGAGCATTTGCACACCTGCAAGGCTTTTTTATATTTGCTCTGCCAACTGAGCTCATCTGCAAATTCTGTTTCTACGGCACATTTTACTGTCTTGCAGGAGCCAAGCAAATGAAATTAAGGACTCTGACAGAGGCAGGTTTCATCTCTAGGCTAAGCTGTACGAAATAAGAAACAACCAAAGTCTAAATTGAGGTCTTCCTCGAGGTCTAAATCAATTAACCACAAGGTCTGTCAAACTTAGAGCTACACTAAAGAAGATTCAGCAATGATAAGTACTTGAGTCAGCCATTTCTTGCCCAAACAGTGAGTTTTTAAGAAGTAATTTTATGGCCATGGTAATCTGCAGTTCTGTTTTTGTTCTTTCTTATTTCTGCTCAACAGCTGAAAAGTCTTGATTTTCTTTGCTGTGTGAATTTTAAGGTTTACCCTCTCTTGGGCAGCCACTGGGCAGATCTCCATAGTGGAATGAAGCTTGGTTCCAGAGGTTTCCAAAGGCTGAGGAACAGTGTAACACAGCCACCCATGTTAGCCTAGACCTGGGCAGCCACAAGACCCAGGACTGTGCTGCAGGTGGGTGAATGAGCCTCGCTGCTAATCAGACACAGTCCAGTGGCCCCTCCTTATTGCCCACAGTTCTTCAGTCTGGTGTAATCAGTCACTCATTGCCCTCACCACTGCGTTTCCCCACAGATCCTGCACGTAGGTTCTTCCCATGGGGCCTCCCAAACTTCCCCCTTCCCTCCCGAGCCCACTGGAGCCAGCAGTGATGTGCTGGAGCCAAGCTCGCTGTGTCGGGACACAGAAGCTGTATTGGGACATGTGTTCATCCAGCCCAGCAGTGAGAAGAGCCACGACAGGTGCAGCTGCAGCACCACCGAGTTGTCACTTTCAGCCCACACCGACCGGGGCTGTGAAACAACTTCCATTAGTGCTATACAGAATCACAGAATTATTTAGGTTGGAAAAGACCTTTAAGATCACGGAGTCCAACTTTAAGTCAGCACTGCGAAGTCCACCACTAAACCATGTCCCCAAGCTCCACACCTACATGTTTTTTAAATATCATCAGGGAGGTACACTTCCCTGGGCAGCCTTTTCCAATGCTTGACAAGTCTTCCCATGAAAAAATCTTTCCCAATATCGAATCTAAACCTTCCCTGGTGCAAGCTGAATCTCCTTTCAGGTAGCTGTACTGAGTGATAAGGTTCTCCTTTTTTCCAGGCTAAACAACCCCAGCTTCCTCAGCTGCTTCTAAGACCAGTGCTCCAGACCCCTCACTAGCTTTGTTGCCCTTTTTTGGGCACTCTCAGTTTTTTCCTTGTAGTAAGGGGCCAAAACCTCCGCATTGTCACAACAAGGTTTACATTTGCACTCTGGAATAACTATTGTGTAATTCGTATTTTTTTATGACAATTATTAAAGCTTTTACCTGGTGATATTTGTTTATTTTATGAATTAGCGGATTTTGCATAGCTGATGTCAAGAATTGCTGTCACAGGTTTACCTTGCTGCCAGGTAAATAATTCTGTAAATGAGATTTATATAAACTCTCCCACATAATAAGCCTATGCCTGCAAGTGTCGCTCCATGAAAGCTCTCTCTGGCTCTTTGCTTGTAGGTGAACTGTGTGTGCACACCCATCTGACATTGAGGCCATAAACAGCCCTTGCTGCTGAACAGGGAATTGTGGAAAAAAATACAAAGCAGCCTGCAGGAATGCATGTAGTATTTTGTAAATCTGTAGAAGAAAGAAAGCAAAGAAAACTGGGAAAGCTTGTAGGCAAATATTCTTAAATGAAACAGAGCAAGAGACAGAGTAGTTACTATAACAATAAGGCTTTTCTTATTCAACAGTATTTCTAACACCAGCATCCAAATTATGAATTTTACCACCCAAAACCAGAGTGACACATTTAGTGGGTCATTGCTTTGAGCCCTCTTGTAAAATATACAATTCCAACCACAAATCACTCTCATCCTGCATTTCAGAGCTTAAAATAGATTAAATCCAAGATTTCCAATGGCAGTATACCAGTGCTGCTCTAAATATCTGACATGATTCAATGTCTTTTGTAGTGCAACCAGCTTTTACAGAAGTTTTACTCCGTGTTTTACAGCACTGCAATGCTTTTAGTCAATGTGTCTTATCCAAGTGCTGGCAATAGCACATCGGCCACACTCGAAAAAAATGCTACAAATGCCAACTGGTGGGCTTTGTATAAACCTTTGGTTACCAGCTGTAATGCATTTTAGCCATGGGAATTATTTGGAGCCCAGGCCAAACACAATAGCCTCCCACCTTCTTCTCAATCACCATTTCAACAACAGAGCGAGCACCAGAAAATGCTGCAAGCACTTCTGTGCTATTTCAAACCTGGCTCAGCCTCTAACAGCTCAGTTAGGACCACAAAGCCGGTATCAGTCTACCAGCATGGACTTCAATAGCTCCCTCCAGCAGGTGTCTGGTGTATTGTACTTTGGTTTCTTCACAATCTGTAGTCCAGCAAGGGCACAGGAATTACCATGCCTGAATCCATATGGACATGCAGGCTTGGGAACACCTTGTAATATTTGCATTTAGATTCTTGTCCTGGTTCTGGACAGAACAGGGTTAATTTCTGTAGTAGCCAGGTTATTCTAGATCACCTCATGTCATTGCCTGGGGCAGGGGAAAGAGACTCTTTGGGGAAGCAGGGGTTCCTCCCAGTTGAGTAAGCGTGGTGGAGGGACCTATCTGGACCAAGCGTGACTGAGACTCAGGAAAGCAAAGTCCTCTCAGATGAGACATCTGTGGTGGCCAGATCACAGGGCAATGTAATACTACTTTGCAAAAACACTTCTGAAAAAGAGACTAATTTTCTAAGGTACAGCCTGCAATGCCCACAGTTTCAACAAGACTTTTGAGGTATTGCAAAAGTAGTTTTGACAATTCCATCACTCACTGTAATTTTATTTGCTGATCGATCCATTTAGAGCCTAGAGTTACTTCTCTAATGACTGGCTGTACTGTGGTCTTCTCTTTTTTAATATCCCTATAGATGTCTCTTGCTTTTTTTTCCCTGTCATCATTTAAGTGAACACACCTGAAGAAGAAGCCTTCTAGACTGCTGACCGTGAAGACAGCTTTTGCATAACCATGTCACCTAAGAGAAAAGAAAGACAAGGACTGACAACATTAAAAAAAAAAAAAAAAAACCATGCCAAATAGAAAACCTGACACCCGATGACATCAGTAAAATTCAGCTAGAGCTTTAAAGATCCTAGATGTCATCCGTCAGTTCTCTTTTGAACTCAGGGCAATGCAGGTGTGTATTATTAAAATGTGCCTGTTTTATTGACGTGAGCCAAAAGTGAACTAGAAGTCATCTTTCCAAATAAGACTTATATAGGAGTACATTCATTCAGACAAAAAAAAAAATTAATTAAGTTACATCAAAATTATGTACCTTGTAGAACAACTTCACTTCTGCCCTGTGAAATGCAACACAGCTCCTTTCTTCTGGCTAAGTATGTTGTGTAAAGAAGAAATGCATGTCTGTATGTAGGTCCATGTTCACCACGATATGCTAGTACATATTTGAAGAGATTATAGTACATTAGAAAATCTCCTAATTAGACTTCAGAGGCTTCGTGCAACCCAGCAAATATACAAATGAATATGTGTTATAGATGTACACGCACACACACACAAACACATACACTCTATTAGTCGGTGTTCGCCTGCCAATGCTCTTTGCACACCTAATTATAGCATTAGTCATCTTAACGTTTTGATTACTCTTCCTAATGCATGCTGGGCTGCAGTCATCTAAGTCATACAGCTCCTATAGGAAAAATGTGTTTTATGGGACCACTGTCTCCAGTGTACAGTTTAATAATGTTAAAAAGATATCAACATAAAATTAATGACTAAATTTTTCATGAAGGGAGCATTACATTCCCACCTAATTGTGGTTTAAGCAGTTATTTCTCTATTATTACTACAGTGCTGAAACTAATGTTCAGTAGCCCATTGTATGATCCAATGGAGAATCCAAATGACTGTTGCTGCTAATGACAAATATCCTTAGAGAATAAATATCTTCTGGACACTGTGCCAATTCTAATCTGACTGATTGTATTTCAGCTAGTGTAATGAAACCTTTCTGGTGGTGTTCGAAAGAAAATGATTAAATAAGACTTCACTTACTTTTCTGTGTCAAAGGAAATATTTTCAGGCTCTGCAACTTCAAATCACTACAAAGTGGAAACTTCCTAACTGGTGCTGGGCTTCAATGTCAACATACCTGGCATCAAAAATCCAGCACGTTTACCCTCGTGCAACTGCACAAGCAGTCAAGAGCAGTGTGCTGCCATGAACCATGGCTGGCTTTGCTGCAGTTCTCCCTTCCACTAAAGGGCAGAGAAGTCTGTTCTCGAAAAGCCAGAATGATCTCAGCAAGAAAACAGTGTTTTGACTTCTTCTGAAATGCACATGGCAAATGCTTTACATTTCTTCTGCATTTAATCTAATGAATTTGAAGGTTTTTCAGATATCCATGTTACCTTTCTGTCATGCATAATCCAACAGTAAGTATTAGTTATATAAAGAGAGAAAATATTTTGCTTTTCTTTCTCTTGCCTCCCGTTCCCTTCCATAAAGTGCAGGAAGAGCTGGCCCAACAGTCTGAAGAAACAAGTCTTGCATCTCTCAAGAGGAAGCACAGCTTGGAAAGCATGTGCACAACCTCCCCCACGCAGTCAGACCAGGGTGCTTCTGCTCCAGAGGGATGCAGATATCCCCTTTTCATCTCCTCATCCTTTCCCAGGAAAGCAGTTTCCAACCTCCTTAGCTACTGCAGTTTCAATTCCTCCACACATCCTTACCTATGTCTTATTTTTACTACTCGTTCCTATATGTCTAAAATCTACCCTTCCCTACCTCCACTGCTTACATAGCATATGCTCCTATTTATGCCTCTTTCCAAATATGATTTCTGTGACCTTCTATAGCCTAATTCCCACATCTTACCTACGTTATTCATAAAAATAGATTTTCTTCATAGACATCTTACTTGCCTTTTGCTTTTCTCACATTACCTCCTCTTTCTTCACTGATCACACTCCTCATCTTAAAACACTCTTCCTAAAATATTAAATATATCTTCTAAACACTCCTTTTTCCACCAAGGCTTTTTTTCTCCCTGCCACACGGAGAGGGATGCTGTCTTACAACTTTGTTCTGCATGTTTGTCCTGCTGCAATCAGTGTCTTTGGTGCTGCACGAGTTACTTCAAGCCACTATCTGTTTTGTCCTGGAATTGCTCAACCTCCATCTTTCCTAATGACCACAGAGTCCTAGGTGACTGGCAGATCAATCACCCTGTTCTAGCTTCTCTAGGTCTAGTACAAGAAAAAAAATGCAGAAAAAAGCTATTCCTACACATGAATTTGCAAAGATTTACCACCTAGTTTACCATGTACAAGGCAGTGATTTCCCACTTATATTTGTAAACAGCCCTAATGTTTTTCAGGACAATACGACAAATATTTCCTCCAAATTTGCATTGTGTATGATGACTTAGAGATGCTTTTGAACAGAGTGACACCTCCTACTCTTTTTGTTAAATACTTGCTTGTATGTGACTCATTTTAATTCATAACATTTCTCCACACTGATGTTTACACTTTTTCCACAACTGTCTTAATCACAGTAATTTATTTCAAAGGTTTGGCCCAACTTAACATTGTCTGTGATCCAATCTTGCAAGGATACAGAAACCCTTCACCCAATGGGCTGCCCAGGGAGGTGCCGGAGTCACCGTCCCTGGAGGTGTTTAATAAACACTGGATGTGGCACTCAGTGCCATGGTTTGGTTGACAAGGTGGTGTTCACTCACAGGTTGGACTCTATGATCTCAAAGGTCTTTTCAACCTAGTTGATTCTGTGATTCTGTGATATTTTTCCAAATGGGCAGAACTGTACCAATTAATAGCTACCCATTCATAGAAGGGTTTATGTAGTTCTGTCATTAGGAACAAAACAGAATGTTTTTAACTGAATAAAATGAGCTCATTTATTTTATCAAAGTGCCAGAGTTAACACCAGTGCCCTTAAACTGGCAAAGAGACACACACCATAACCATGTTCTGGAAAAGCTGACGCAAGGAGCAAAAAAAACTTTTCCCTCCAATTTAAGTTGAACTCTTGCCACTGACTTGCCTGTACTGGCCTGGACTGTACAGCTCACTGGAGGCTGAAGAAGGAAGGTGTCTGTCATGCCTGACATGTACAATTAAACACCCGAGGAGGGGAACGGGCAGCGATGTTTTACTGAGTATACAGTCCCATTCAACAAATGGGCTAAAGTCTTGCTTCATATTTTTCAGTTTTCAAAATAAACATTTTTATATCAGAATCCTCAATGCACTGCAGAAATCAGCCATTGTTCATTTAAAAATCATATTATAAAAACAAATAAAAATATTTCAGCCAGGCCGTAAAACAAAGGGGTGCCTTAGGCTATTCCTTTGTGTAACTGATCATTTGCTTTGTGTAAGATGCTTCTTCACAGCAGGTAGCATGTAGCCCAGATCCCCTCTAATTCTTCCTGACTAAACCCAAAGACAGTCCTTGCTCTGTGACAGAGCCACAGGAAATTATTGCAGAACACAAGTGGCAATGATCTAGCAGCTTACTTAGTGGTGGAGATGTCAAACTGCAACCCACTCTCCAAATGTCCCTCTGCCATTTGCCATAAGCATGTATTCCTACAATAAAACCGAAGACTTTTAAGTCCCATCAGAGCACATGAAAAGGTGGCAAAAGCTGGCAAACCATGCAAGACTGCCCACAAACTTTATGGGGTCCACAGGACAAACAGCGACTGTAAAATGATAGTTAAAATATCAATAAGGAATAAGGACAAGGATTTCCCCTGTAAATCAGATATACACACTGCCAGCCTGGTCTGGGTTCTGACCTAAGGGTCAGGTTTTTGGGAGTGGCTTAGGACCACAACACAGTTCTTCCACTGAGACAAAAGAACAAACTCTACAGTGATCGATGTTCCCACACTACCTACTGCAATGTTACTTAACTGCTGAGGACTTAAGGACTTAAGTAAAGTGGAATAAAAAAGCCTCTGGACTTCTGACAGACTTGTGCCCATGGAAGCAGGAAACAGCTTAGCCATGGACCTTAAATCAAGAAAAATGAGAAAAAAAAATTAACGAAAACCAGAGATGACACCTCTTCTGCACCACTTCAACACCTCTTCTATCCACGGGGGAAGCAACCAAAAGATATTAAAGGGTGTTTACTGACAGTATGAAGCAGCTCTGAATTTTAAAAAACATGCATGTATTTTAGAACAGTCCCCCCAAGCCTTAAACTTTCAAGAGTTCCACTTATGTTCAGGATACTGCAGACAGTTCAAAACATTTCCTACATTTCCCATCACTTCTTGCAGATATTTCCCATCCAGTCCTCAGAGCAGTGCAATAGGAATGGCAGCACAGCCATGTCCCCTGACAGACTAAAAAATATTTTCTGGCAAAGCAGTTAGCAGCATTCCTGGTGAGATCAGTTTTTCTCCATCTTATACCATACAATTTCTGCTCCTAGAAGTTCAGACAGCAACTGCAAATTTTCTTTGCCACACATGCTAGCAAGCCTCCACCAGTAATGCCTGTCTGCTCCAAAAGGGTACCACAATTAATCAGAACAAAAGTATATCAGGCCAGCTGACAGCAAGGCAGGAAGAAAGAGTAATGTCCCAACCATGAAATAACACAGCAACAAATTTTATGTATGGTTTCATTTGTTAAAGTCCCTTTTCTTGCTGACATTTAGACCTTTTTCTCTAGTTTAATTTCTTATAACATGAGAATGTGTCTTGAAATTTCAAGGTCAAGTGTAGTGCCTTCTACATATATTCCTTGTGCTGGGTTCAACTTGCAAAATTTCTCTACTGAAAAAATACAATTACACCAATACAGGTTATCCCCTTTTTTGTATGCTAAAGTACATCACCCATTCTTCTAGTGGTGTAGCTGACCTCACACAAATGCAACAAAAAGATTTTAATAGTATCCACATTATATATTACTGTCACAAACTTAATTTTGTAATCACAATGTAAAGGAATAAATTGCAACATTTTCTTTTAAACCAGAACTGTTTACATGGTTAGAGAAAACCTCTCAAAGCAGTTAACTATATTGCAAAGAACTGGATAATTAGCTTGAAAAAATACTTCCAAACAAAACTGTTGTGTACAGTAGCTTCTCTTCCATAGTTATTAGAAAGATGAGAGAGGGAGGAGCTGGGTGGACACTGTTTCTAGATGTGGCTGGTCTCCTGTGCTGCACCGCCAAGGAAAAAATGAGCTTCAGAGAAGTGACCTGGAAGAAAATCATCCTTATGCTTCCTGTTTCTAAGGGCCAAGTGACACCACATCTCCTGTCAGGGGTAAAGTGTGCTGGGCTCTGACACATTTTTGCCCAAGGCCAAGTGTTTGACTCCCCAGGAAGGACCACCACCTCCTCTGCACCTGCATCCACACACACACACACACACACGTGGGGCCAGCATGGGGCAGTGCTCCCAGCACCTCTGCTCTGCAGCCCCACAGCCAGACCCCACTGGGAACACAGCCTTTGACCTTACATTTGTAAAACACATATCCTGATGTGATGCTAGGGCACTTACAAGGTACCAAACACAACTTACTATCCAGGGGAAGTTTTACTGAAGTTTTCCTCTTCTGCAAATAATGTCTTTGAGATTTTATTTGTGCATGTCTTCATGCTGAAGTAATTTTTCTGTAGAATTGTGCCTGTTCACTCCTTGGTGACTTTTAAAAAAAAATCTCAAGTTAATTGACTGCCAATTAACTGAAGCTATTTAGAAAAACAAGTCAGAACTCTCCCCAAACATTTGTAATGGACTGCAAATATTTGTAGTCTGGCTTAATCTGATCCCCAAGGTAAATCAGAAATGTTTGTAGTATACATTTTAAGATTGCTCTAATTCGTGGTTGACAGACAGGTTTTCACTTTCTGGAGAAGCTCAGCATTAAGCTGGTTTGCCCTTTGGCTTTTTAAACTGTGGGGTTTTTTTGTAAAAACACCAGAAACAACTTCTGAAGTTCCAGCTCTGGGCCTACTCCTACACAGTTTCCTTTAAATAAATTTTTTATTTAAAAAGTTCTGGGATTTAACTATAATAGATCCCTTAACTCCCAAAGACAGTTCTGAGGATCTTAAATACTAAAATAAAAAAAATTACATTGTGTACCTGAGTAGTGCGAGATACGGGGAGCAATTTTAGGATTACCCATGAGCCAGAATACATTACGTATATAAACAATCACAGAAGTATTTTGTAATTTTTGGTACTTGATTATATGCAACCTGCAGTAACTGATTTTGAACCCACATTCCACTGCTCTCTACAATTTAATAATATCAAAGCATGGATATATGCAATCTCCTGTTTCACCAGCATTTATACTCAGTCTACATGGATGTTTACTTACTTGATTGGAGAGAGGCATCATGTATACTGCAGTAATCAACTTTTCTCAAGTTACAGACTAGAATTGCAAGAAATTTTTTCTCCATCCTGACACGAACAGACTCTTTCATCAAGAAAGTAAATCTAAAAGGGTTCATACCAATTTTTGTTTTCTTTTTTTAAATCAAAAGTCTCTCTCTTCAACTCTACCTAATGTATAAAGTAGCTGTTTTCAAGCTGAGAAACACAACTGCCTTCATGAGCACAGTAAGTGGACAGATGAATAATCAGAGTTAACTGTGACTTCCCTGTGTGGGTGGGATCTATCTTATCTTTATAATATCTAAATGCAGTAATTTAAAACTTCAGTAGCTAGTTAAAGATTGCTGCTCAAGTGCTTTCTCTTTATATAGACACACATGTATATTCCCATCCATATAAAGTAGTTGATGAGAGGTATCATGAAGCAAACAATAATTTTCAGAGAACAGATCGTTACTCAGCTTTGCATACGATTGTTTCCCTGAATCTCAAGACTGTGATGCGCACTTTGATTAAATGAGGATTATTTCCAGTGACTTCCAAAGTAGTAATAAAGACATGTCTATGTTTACACTGAAGTTCACCAAAATGCAGCTAAGTTTAATACATTGTTTAGATTAACCTACAACTGTTGCTTTGAGTTGGTGAAGAAACACATAACACTAAGAACAGTATGTATAAAAATAATTAGAACAAGTTGCTTAATGGGTAAAATCTAAGCATCTGCACTCCCAAATGTTTTGGTTTTAAGTTTTCTACTAATTCTAGCCTTATGCTGTTACTGATACACTCTTACACAGAGTGATCAGAGGATATATTTAAAACATGCAAACTATTAGTAAAACATCCATTTCAAGCCCAGTTAGTCTTCCCAACAAGAGATTATACATTTTCCCTTCGCATTTCATGTACTGTAGTCACTTGACAATCAAATCATACAAGCTCCTCAGGGCTGTTTAAGATTTACATTCATATGTAGCTTATAAATGTGTTGCACATTTTACCCAATAATGTAGAGGGAGGACTTTTCAGAGTCTGGAATATTTTCTTGCTGGCCCATCTGATTGCAACAACTCATAACCAAACTTCTCACTTTCTGACAATCCAGGCTTTCTGTTAGCAAAGCTTTGGAGTTCCATAAAAACTAGCACCAGCAGCTGAAGAACACTGGTGGAATGTGCTTTCCACAAACCAAAAGACAGACAGAGAAACAGGATGCCAAGGTTGATGATAAATAAGTATCCGCCCCTTCTGACGAAAGAACTGCTTGCTGTACTGTGAAAGACCCTTAGGAGAACTGTAGAGAGAACCTCAGAGATGGGTGGTTGGAAGAAACAGGCAGACTAAGGTGTTTAACATCTGCTTCACACGGGTTTTTTAATCCTACAATACATCCTGGAAGATTTAGCCTACGCGTTTTGGGACCATGGCTTTGATGAAGCCAATGCTGTGATAGTCTCTGGAGTTTTGAGGATAACACTCACAATGTTGACAAGATCCCAGAATTCATAATCAAGTTCTTCCCTGTTGGCAGCACAGGCAATAATGGCAGCAGTGGCTCTACCAACATGCACTCACACCTACTGTAGCAGCCGTGGAGCCTGAAAGCACTGGTGGGGTCCTGTGACTTCTCCATACACTATTAATGCAATAAAGCTTTGTTGGCTCTGCAGAAAAAGTCATCAGAACCTGTGGCAGAGGAGTTTGCTTCAAGCTACTCCAGGATCTGGAAAGACCACAGCAGTTTCAGTTGTGAGTTGTAAAGACTATACAGACATGCCATTTTTTTTAAAGTGAGAACATCTGGAGATGTCCAATATAATTATGTTTTTCCTGGTGATGAAGCATAAGGTTAAGTGGCACAGCTTAACAGCTGAGGTGAGCAATTCGTGCAGCTTGTCAGAATTGTGCATCCAATTCAACAATAGACAAGGTGTGGGGAAGGGCTTCTTAAAGACCATTGTGAAACAAGTAAGATATAAAAGGTGTATTTAAGAAGCTGTTCTTTGTGCAACCCCCAAATGCTCTTCTCCCAGAAGGAGTCCATACCCTCAGAAGTGAATCTCAGCTGCTGGGTGATGTCAGGAGGGGCACTCCCATTGACTCCCAGTGGTGGGTGCCGCCCCGGCAGCACGCACACCAGGAAGTGCCATCCACCCAGAATAAGCCACCAAAACAAAGAACAAACACCAAGCAGGAAAATGAAGGAGCCAGCAGACACACAACAGCTTTGTCAAGAAGTAGATGTGTGACAGTTGCTGTAGAGCAATTCCTATTCCTAATTCAGGGTGGAAAAATCCATTTTTGTGAACCCAGGAAGAGGAAACTCAACATAAAATAACCTGAGGAAACCTGTAACAAATATTGAGTGCACATGAGCTCATAATTCAAAAGAACTAAACTAATTAAAAAAAAAAAAAGGCAGTTAATGAAAACACAAACACAGCTCAAATGAAAAAACAAGTTGCATGATCCATTACCTTAAAAAAAATAAACAGAGGGCCTGTCAGCATGTCTAAGATATCAGCAGCTCCCCTTCATTAAACCTAAGTGCTGTGCATTAGTGATTCCAGGTGACGCACAGATGATGGAGCCTTCAGTCAGGCCGGAGCAGAGGTGGATTCCAGGCACCTACTTACACTCCCCTTTGATAATTGATAACATCAGCCTTACCCTGTACAAGCCAGGTCAAACCATACTGGTGGCAAATAAATAGAATTTCTGTGTGTTCTTTGAATTTTAAGATGCAAACACCCACCATCAATGCTTGGCCAATGGAGCAACTGGAGATATTTTCAAAGCTGCTGGTTGACAGCTCACAAATTGATCAGGTGAGTGGATGAGACAGCACTTCCTTCTGAGTTTGCAAGTATGGGATGGGCTTCTAGACCTTGCACACTCATGTACAGACAATAAATTTACCTCTGAAACAGTATTAATTAACTTAGGTTAAAATATTTATTAAGAATCAACCCACACTAATGAACAACATACAGCAAAGAACTGCTCATCTTAAATTTTGATTCTGCTCCTCTGTGCATCTGGAGAGCATTAGTTCAGGAAATTATTCCAGCACTTGATTAAATCCCTCTGAAGTGAAAAGAATATCAGTGTAAACTTAAAGTTAAGTGGATACTTATGTAGCCTTCCTAGACAAGGGAGTGCAACTGGGGCCACAGTCTTTAACTGTATATCACGATCCTATATTCCTCCAGCGTTACAACATTCCTTAAAGGCTGATAAGCATCTATATCACATACACTCTTTGGCTGGAGTCAAGCATAACTCATGGAAGTAATCTTGTTTCATACTAAATTTTACTTGCAGGTCCTTCTCTAAATTAATCAAAATTAAAGTGTCAGTGCAGGTTGGTTGTACACAGAGACCATTTTGGCTCATACCCTCTGAATTATCACCGCTTTACAGAGAGTATTCTAAGACCTAACTGTCAGCCCCTCTGAACTGGGAAATTCTGCTGTCAGGAGACCTGTGGATCCCAAAAGAAATGTCAGCTGGATCCACACTGCAACAGCTTGTGTAGTACCAGTGCTTCTTCCCAGAGACTGTGAATGCCTGCAAACATTTTTCTGTACTCTACCCTTTTTTCACACTAGTTTTTGATCACAGCTACCTCACCAATGGCACATATTTCTTCTGGTCTCTATTTTAGAAAGCTGATTTCCATTCTCTTTCACCTCAACCTCTTAACATCTCAGAATCAATGATCTTGCTCAGAAGAACAGTATCCTGCGAGACCTGCATTCGTGCATATGTGTATACACACACACACATATATAACTCAAAAAAAAAAAAAAAAAACCAAACAAAAAACAAAAAACCACACAAGAACCAAAAGATGCCACTCAAGTGGATCAGTGCTATTTTTGTAATCTGCCTTTTGCACAGCAAGATGATTAATTTCTATTTGTGGAATCAAAGCAACTGGCTGCTTAACAAAGAAACTCAGAATACATTAAGGGAATAGGAAACCATCCAAGTAAGTCCTTGAACTTGGCCTGTTGCTGTGACCAGCTGAGAGGAATGGAGGGATGTTTCTAGGTCTACCCAGTGGTCACTGAGATACATTCCACTGTTACTCAGATTGGAGGCAACAGGATTCCCAAGCATGGTATGGCTTTCAGACCAGCAGGAACAGGGATGCTTTCCCAGGATACTGACCACGGGTGGATTCACAAGAAAAAAACCCCTTCTTGAGCATCTGACCTAACCTTTACTTCTTTGGCTGAAGCTATTTAAAGATCAAAGAAAACAAAGAAAGATGAGAAAAGAACACGCCCTGCCACCATTCTTCTTTCTCAGGAGCTACTATCAGGCTTAACTAACAAGCATCATCAGCTCCAAACATGAACTTCTGTATCTTACAGCAAAAGTTTTTAACTGCTCATAAAATGGTGGTAGAGTACAGGTTACTTGTAAAGAATCCTTCCTTTAGGCACCCCCTCCTCACCTCCAGGCAGGTCTTGGACCAGACCCAGGAGCAGGACTAGTTTGGGGCTGCTCTTTTATGCCGCAGTCATGCATGAATAGGGGCCAGATACAAAGGCGGCATTGTATCAGCTTTGTTGGGGAGGTTGTAGCCTCCCTTTCCTCCTCCAAGTCATCCTCCCGAGGCAGGCAGCTCGCGTAGGAACACCGTGTTACGGATGGAGTATTTTTAAAGTTCCAAAAATAATTCCTGTGAAGGGTGAGAAATTGCGTTTGAATCCCGACAGAGCAACAGACAGGCTGAAGCTGGATGGAGGACATGTAGATCAGAGACAAGAGCAGTCACGACAATGCTGTTGAATATCAGAGGACCTAGACAAGGTAGAATATCTGCAGTCTGGGGGAGAAGGAGGTGCTTTTTTTTCTTTCTTTCTTTCCTACACAAGGCTAAAAAAGAGAAAAAAATAGCAGAGGAGTCTTGATAATCACAGATTTCTGAGTTATATCTGCACTGAAAGCACACCGAAGAAGTGCTAACTTTTTTGGTGAAGTCTTCAAAGCCTGGTTATAAAGAGGCTTGAGGACAATGAACACTGCTGTTAAATAAAAGGCAATCAAGCCTATCAGAGAGGCACACCCAAGGCATTTCATATAAACATCCCAAAAGGCATCTACTCAAAACTTAGAGATTACTTTGGAAAAATTTTGAAAAATACGACTCACACTTGAGCAGATAAATTGGAGAGCTGCAGACCCCACTTTAAAGAGCTGCTAGGCTTAGATCCCCATTGCTGGCTCAAAAGTTGGTTGCAGGTTTGGTAATGTTGACAGCAACTTTCCTCAAATTGCATGTTCTGGAGTTCATGATCCCATTATATTTTCATTGCAGTGAAATTGAATTAAAACTGATCAAACAATAGCTGAGGATTACAGAATATTTTAAGGGGATGTTCTTTCACTTTGAGCTAAAATGAAGCATCGCCAAGGGCTGGCACAAAAACAGCAAAGAAGGAACATGATTAAAAAGGAACGCACTTTTACAAAGACAAATGGCACATTCTGCACGTCGGCTATTTAAGATACTTACAGACCTTGTAAAAATAATGCACTGAGTTACTGAAATGGTGGTTTTGGGCAGGCATATGAGATTACAAAAAGGCACTGGGGCGGTTAAAGTGGGAAAACCCTTTTCCTCTAGGCAAAGAAAATTAGAGAAAGGCTTTGTACCATGCAATGTTGCCAATCCATCAGGGCAGAGAAAGAAACCATCCCAAACAGCAGCTCTCACCGAGGTGTCAGGGGCAACACGTCTTCACGCTTCACTCCCCCTCTTAATTCTCGCTGGCGTGACCCATATGCCGAGTCCCCATCTGTGCTACACATGCACCATCCCGTTTCCCCTGTACTGGGTGGGAAGTGAAAAAAAAGCAAGAGCTGGTCCAAAGGGCTAGAAACCTCTCTCACAGCAAAAAGTAACAAGCAGAAGCAGCTTGTTTTATTCCCCTGTTTTTTTGAAGGGCTGTGAAAATTAGAAAATGTATTAAAAAGAATATAGGATTTTCCACTAATCCTTTAAAAAATTTCATTAACACCTTGACTAACAGCTCTGCTCATGGTATTTTTTTTTGGGTGACAAATCCTAACAGTATTAAAGTATGATTTGACCTTGTCTTTTTTTCTGTTTGTTGGTACATTTAAACTTGAAAATCAGGGTGCCATTTGGATCAGGCAGTAGGCCTGGTGGAATATCATGGAACTAGGCTTTCAGGAGGAAATTTTGCTGAGTGCAACCCAAGTGTTTCTAATGGGATGTCCAGGTGGCAGCACTGACCTGCCCCTGAGGGGGAGGCCAGGCAGGCAGTGCCACCTCAGCAACCAGCTGGGATGGATGGCAGAGAGCAGAGCTGGAAACCACTGCACCACACTCCAGCACGGCTGTACCAGAGCCAACATCTCATCACTTATTAAGATAAAGAAAACCTATTTAGCTGACACTTGCTTTGTGTGCCATTAAGCCAGACTCTGCCTTTGCCCACGCTTGCCCAGTTGGCACGTATGTTAATGCACAAAAGAGTACAGACAGGCACCCACACTGCAGCAGCCTTTCCTGGGGTTTCAAAAAAGGAGCTGGGCCTGGCACCACCACCCTAGGTCCTGCTTTATTCCAACTGTAAATGGCTTTTGCAGCGTGCCCAACTGGCATGTCCTTTAAAGTTGCAACAGGGGGTGGGATGGGGGGTGTTGGCTTTCCTAACTGAATTAATTGGTTCTGAAGAAGCCAAATTTGCAATTCAGAGAGCCAGACTTGTGTTAAACTGCAGCCTGGACAAGGGAAGTGGGAGGCAAGCAGCCTTTCCCACACCTTCTCCCGGCACCATCCGATGCCAGGCAGAGGCATGAGGCCAGCCAGGGTGAGCGCTGCTCCTGCCAACCCAGGTGGCAGCTCCAGGTGTCACCACCCAGAATGACACTTTCTGTCATATTTACAGCTCTCCTGGAGCAACCACGCCGCTGTCACCTACTCGCTTGCCACTAGACCTGTAACAGCTGCCTGATAACAACCTTCTTTGGTCATTACTGCTTTAAACCAGGAATTCAGAGGAGGAGGACAGATTGAATTATTACCTCCTTGAACTAGACTGCCTTCAACTAATATTGTTAAAGCCTTATGTGAAATAATACAGGATGAATTGTGAAACTCTTTATTGGTTTCTGGGTAGACAGCTTTAAATGCTAATCTGAGCTAATTAAATTACTTAACTTCATTTGCCTCTGCCAATGGGCCATGTGATAGGGTAACTTTGGAAGACAGTGCTCTTGGAGGCTGTGGCTCTTATCCTTTACGCCGGGGCCATGTTAATCACCAGAAAATGTAATTACCTCATTCTTGCTATGCTCATCTGTATGAAATAAAATGAACTCCAGCAACAGGAAGACATAAAATATCCAACTTCTTGAATAATGACAAGAACTGCTATTTAATCTCCTCTGAACACTGTAATCTTGGTTAGTAGGTAAAGCTTACTGCACAAGAGGAACATGTTTATAACCAAACTAATATTTAATATATCTATTAAAAAGTCTACCATGCATCTCCATATCCCAGAGAAGTATCCAGGTGAACATTTACTGTAGCTACCTCAACATTTCAAAAGGTCCTTGCCAAGAACAAACACCAGCATGGAATTCCTCTCTGCAGGAACACTTCTCACAGTCCGCATTATTGCACATGATGTTTTTCACACCTCCACTCTACGTCTGTACAAGCTGAGGCAGAGACATGGCTTTTGATAGAAAGGCTATCAGACTCTGGGCTGAGGTCTCTCATGAGATCTTGGACCCTGTTTTTCTTGCACTTTTCTTCCACATAACACTGCTTTCTTTCTGCTGATCAACACCACACTCAAAGCCTGTGTGTGGTGTGTCACTGGCCAGCTGTGCCTGTCAGTTGCTTTCATCTCTCCTACCTAGCGGGGCTGTCATTTGAGCTACAGCAGCACAGCTGAAGCACCATCACCACCACTACTCTGCATCGAGACTGGCATGACAACGCTTCTGGGTGATGACTCTGCTGAAGTCAAGAATAGGAGTCATGCACAGATCTTCAGCCAAAAAGTGTCATTTGAAAACACTAGGTGACTGGGCACTGAAATTCATCACTCGGTTTCCATCTTGGGCAACTGCCTGCTCAAGAAAACTCCTTGCCGTTGCCACCTGGCACATTGGTTGTACCAGTTACAACAGCACAATTTATTATTCACACAGGAGGGGGGTTCAGTCCATCCATCTTTGCCGAGGCCATCGGCAGCTTCCCAAGAGTGCCTGCTTTCTCTCTTTACTTTTTTTTGGTTTGGTTGGTTTGGTTTTTTGTTTAACATGAGCATTTGTTCACACTGCTCCCTTTTCCCAAATGTGGCATTTTTCACAGAGTGTTTTTTCATTCGGCTGTCCTCTCAGCTTCTCCTACACACTGCTGAGCCTGGCTCCAGCTGGGCTTGCTCATTCATTCAGTCTGTCCAGTGTCCATCACAGTAACTCTCACCTTCACTGTAATCCCATAGACCCTCTACAGCCTTGCCTCTGTTAAACAACTGCCCACAATGTGAAACACTGAGGCCTCGAGCTCTGCAAACGAGGTTAGCACCTGTCTTTCCCACACCAACAGCAGGATTTGTGATGCTCTGACTCCATCGGTTTAAGAAAGTGATGCAGAAGCCTCCTGCTCCTTTCTCCTAACCCATCCAAATCCAGCATCTAATTACAACTCTACATTGCAGGCAGCCAGGAAAGGAAGTGCACATATCGAGGTGGTTCAAGATGGAGAAAACTTGTGCTGAAAACAAGACTCAGTGAATCCAGAGGAAGCAACATCCTCCGCTGGCACAGCCTGGGACAGCAGTGGGTCTCTGTCGTAGCCTGCAAGTGATGGCCTGGCAGTGACATTTCTATTCAAAATATACGAAAACATAGTCTTCTGAAAAGGAATAGATATATATATGTGTGTATATTTGTATATTTGCATGTATAATCCCTAGTTTTCCCTTTTGGCCATTTTAGGAGGGCATGGAATTTTCACAATACATTTCCTGTGGAGAGAAACAGGAAAAATGCATTGAAGAGTTGTTACTTTGTGGTATTTTACCAGCCAAGAAGATAGTGAAAAAACCTCTTCACTGATAGTATGTCACCACGAGGCACTTTTAATGAAGAACAAACCAACTAAAATACTCAGCCTGGATAAAAAAAAAATACTCTTTTGCCTTAAACATGCAATCAATCAAAGCGACACAATTACCTGGCCTGAATTAAAACACTTGGTGATTTGTACCTCAAACGCAGACAACTCCAGAAATACCATTATCCTGCTAATATTCAGAACTAATGCAAAATGCTTCTGAACACTTAATAAATCTTCAGATGGAAAATTTAACATTCAGTAACATGTCATATTGGTTTTGCTCCTAGACGTATAAGTACCAATTTGTCTCCTCCAAAAGAAAGGCAAGACTGACAGCATTTCTTAATTGACTTGGCAGCTTTGCCAAAACACTCCACACCACTTCTTAATACAGGGTGAGGGCAGAGCAGGGGAACCTTCTTCAGGCAGAAACAGTTGTGCCAGGCCAACTTTGAATGGACAGTCTGCACTATAAAGGCCTAGGAGAAATCCCAAGGTCATCACAATCTTTTGAGGACAGAGCAAAAACTTGAAGACCTGGTGCTGTTCTGTTCACATACAAGGATATTGGCCAAAGCAGAGTAAGGCAACTTGGCTTGTTTTTCAGTGATATTATCAAGTTGCAGAAGAGAGTTTCATGCATTAAGGTAATAATGAGATATATGCTAATTGTTTCAAATGTGATACATAGCTTTTTTTCTCCATTATTTGTTCTTGTTATGAATTGTAAAATACAATAGTGACTCTTAGAAATAGTTGTAATTAGGGTAAAAAGACACATTCTTGCTTTCACTGTTGAATTGACCAAATGCTCTCTCTCTGTCAACTAGAAATGAAAACATGATCATGCAGAGTACTAATCAGCTTTAATAGAGAGGTTAACTGTACTTAAATCACTAAGTTCAATATAAATGTTAACTTCAGTTACATGCCATGGACCACACATCACTGTCACAGGAAAACAGCCAGTTTGCAAGCTGCAGATTAGAAGATAATGAACCAAATATTATTGTGATTGGATACAGCCCTCGACCAGAACACAGCAGTTTTAGATCAGCAATGTGGTTTTAACTGAGAGCATTTGAGCAAGTTCTTTTTCAAATTTCATAGAGTGATTTGGGTTGAAACAGCCTTTAAAGATTATCTAGCTCCAACCCCCTGCTGTGGGCAGGGACACCTTGCACTATACCAGCTTGCTCAAAGCCCCATCCAACCTGGCTTTGAACACTTCCAAGGATGGGGCATCCACAGCTGCTCTGGGCAACCTGTTTCATTTGTAAATTAAAGTTGTAACACTTCATTGTAGCAGCAATCACAGGATGTCTATGCTTCTACAGCAAGACTGTTCTCCTGAAGGAATAACAATCCCAGATGATGAGACATCGAAGTGAATTTGTCACGTTTAAAAATGTTCTTTAGAGTGAAAGCAGGAACAGCTTTGTTCACCAGGGAGTAGTCGTCCATCATCATGTTCTGCCTCTAATGAGTGCACACAAATTCTCAAGTGGTGGCACACAGGCAAACCAAAAGGGAAAGTAGAGCATAACACACCTGTACATCACATTTGTACCAAACCCTTTCTGAGTAAAAACCAAAACCTCATTTCAACAGCTGCCAGTTCTAGAAAGTGAGAAAGGCGGTAAGAGTCTTGGCTGCAGATGAAAATGAGTCCATGCATCAGTCCCAGGGAGCTGGGGACAGGTATCTGCTTCATCCTGAAGGGATCAAACAAGACATTAGGCTACTATCTCACAGCAGCAATGCTGTGACATGATTTACATCATGATGCTACAGCTGAGAGGAAAAACTGTCTCAGTACTAGGATGTAAGTCAAGTCTAGTAAGTGGTAAAGAGATTTACAAAACATAGAGCATTTGATAAATACCCAAGTTGACAGGAAGGATGTGGGGAAGGGGAATCCCAGACTACTTGAAAATCTTTTTCTCTGAGTGTACAAAAATTCTAAATATCCAACAATATGATCAACATGTCTTCCTTTAGAAGGATAAGAGGTCATGCACTACACACCACAAAGTTTCATTAGACAATCTTAGTTATCATTTTACACACTAAAATACGACTTTGGATTAGAGTTCAGATTTGAAATTAGTCATTTAGTTGAACTGTAGAAAGAACACGATCTTAAAATGCTTAGATAGCAGCTTTAGAGCTGTGGCAAAGTCTTCTTGGATGAAGAATTTTTGGTGTGTTAAAATAACATTTAGCATGTAAAGAGCTAAACTGATAACCTTTGCAAAGGTACAGTTTATTTAATAAGAGATGTTGTAATCCAGTGCTTTCGCACACATATATAAAGTAATAATCCTCTCCAAATCTAATCCAGAATTATAACAATGTAATCTTTTAATTAATGGATCTGGGATAAAATAAATCTTTGGAAGGTAGAAATGCAGAAATAGTAGCTACCCAAGTCACTCAAGTGCTAAATAAATTTAAAAGAAAACCCCAAACAAACAGGAGATAAGAAGAGAGAAGCCAGAACCAGGGCTAAGCATGGGAGGAAACGGTGATAGTGTTTTGTGAGAGGCAGTGCTGTGACTAGTTCTGGAATACTGTGCATCCTTATGTTATATATCTTACAATCACAGAATGGTTTGGGTTGGAAGGGACCTAAAGATGATCTACTTGCTAACCTCATGTCATGGGCAGGGACACTTCTCACTAGATAAGGCTGCCCAAAGCCCTGTCCAACCTGGCCTTGAACACTCTCAGCGATGGGGCATCCACAGCTTCTCTGGACAACCTTTTCCAGTGCCTCACCACCCTCACAGCCAAGAATTCCTTTTTAATCTAAACCTACCCTCTTTCAGTTTAAAGCCATTACCCCTTGTCCTATCTCTACATGCCCTTATATAAAGTCCCTCTCCAGCTCTCTTGCAGCCCCCTTTAGGCACTGGAAGGTGCTACGAGGTCCCACCGGAGCCTTCTCTTTTCCAGGCTGAACAACCCCAACTCTCTCAGCCTGTCTCCATAGGAGAGGTGTTCCAGTCCTCTGATCATCTTTGTGGCTCTCCTCTGGACTCACTCCAACAGGTCCACATCCTTCTTTATGTTGGGGGCTCCAGAGCTGGTCGCAGGACTCCAGGTGGGTTCCCACAAGAGCGGAAGAGAAGGGCAGAACCACCTCCCTCGACCTGCTGGCCACGTTTCCCTTGATGCCTTCCCTTGACCCCTTCTCCAAAGACTCAGAAAGTGCAGAAAAGGCTGCCTAATAAAAAGCCAGTAAAAAGGCTACAGATCTTGGAAAACACCTCATTGTGAAAGTGTAATTGGTTAGTATAAAAAACCCCTGATTATAAATGCTATAAATGCTCTTATAAAAAGAGACTATTCCCTGGCAAATTATTCTTTAATTAAGTTGAGAAAATGCGGAGAAAAGCCAGATAAATTGATCCTAGCTGCTGAGGGAAACAGCTGAGGAAGATGCCACGTTTTCCATCTGTGCTATCTTCAAGGCAAGGCTGGGCACCCTTCCGGAAGGCATGCCCAACTCGAAATCAAATTTGTGCTGTCACAAAGAGAAAACTCAGCAAATTTTCTGCCATGAGTTTACAACTCATGCTCATTGGCATGACTTTATATCTTACAGCCATTCTGGCTTGAGCACCTCTTCATCCGAGCAGACACCACAGGAGCGCCTCCGTGAAGACTGGCAGCGGAGACTCCTCCTTGGCTCTCACACTTCTCGTCAGCAAAAGCACAGAGCAGCCAAGATAGAGTTAAATGAATGAATCAGACTAAGAGAAACCAACCAGAAAACAGCAGCTTTTCAAAGGCTTTTCAAATGAAAATTTTATTTTTTAGGTGCTGTGGTACATCATCTTTTAGGGTGAAAAGAGAAAGGTCAACAGTTCACAACACAAATTCTTTATAAAAACTGACCAAGAACATCTAAATCCTACTCTTGGACAAATTCACGGATTCAAAATTTATCTCAAATACAGGCCTCCTTTACATTTTCTGTATATTTTTATTCTTTCATGGGTATGGATTACCAAAGCTAGTCACAGCACGGAAAACATTTCCATTCAACTTTTTAAAAACATTAAAGCAGATTTCACTCTAAACACCTGAATACTTTTATTCAAAATTGTTCAGAATTTTTCTCTACAGTCTTCCTCTTACAGTTATTTGACTTTTTTTTTAAACTACAACCATTATTAATAAATGCAATAATTTCTATGGATAAGAAAGAAGCTGGAAGTCTTAGATTTTAGGCAAGGTAGGTGTTGTTCTGCATCAAAGATATTACAGTCTTATACTGCTGGTCTAATTGCCTTCACTCCTTTCTGTTCTGCTCTCTGCTATAATAGCTCTATGCTTCATTGACCTTCCCTTATTTTCATAAACTGTACCAGCCATTTACCTTTATTTGCTCCTCTACTGCTACATTAAAACAATTCAAGAAGATTAACTATCAAAGCACAGGCTGCCTTCGCAGAAGCCATGCTATTTTGACCTCGTCTCACCATGATTTTCCAGCTGCTTGATAGCAGTATTTTCTTTTTCAGTTTAATCAGTTTGCCAGATACTGAGACAGGGCATGCCAGTTTATAATACCCTGGATCACCTTCAGTGCCTATAAAAAATACAAACACCAGTGTGCTCCTTGCCAGTGCTCCAATATACACTGTTTTAATCAGAAATAACACAATTTCATTAGTCAGCAGGAATGTTCCCCATTGTTGCCAAACTCAGCGCAGAGGCCAGGCTGCTGCTGCTGCTCCGTGTGTCTGTAGCAAACAGTCCATCGATAGTTCTGGCTACAGTGCAGAGAGACAGCACAGAGAAACCAAGGCTGGTCCTGACAGAGCACCCAAAACAGGAGCTAGAGCACTGGCAACAGCTTGGGCAGGCACCTGCCTGTGGTTGACTGCACTGTGTTGTGCACAAGCCCTCGGGGGACAGCCAGAGTGATGCTCTCTGTGTGGTGCAGAGAGTTAAAGGAGTTGTTGCTGTCATGTTTCATAATGTACTTTTCTTTAGAACTGAGCAAGGAGTGCGAGGCCGCACATAACTATTCAGGAGTCTTTGGACAGTGGTGCTTTCACACAGATCATGGAAACTTTAGTGTCTTATCAAAACATAGGCAGAGAATTCCTGCTTGTCCTTTTTAGAAGCTTCTAAAAATAAGCTGGGGCTATTGACAAGTTGGAGATGTACAGAAAGAAGGGATGCCTGTCAGTCACGACTGAGCCCACCAGACACCACACCATGGCATCTGCTCAGCACTGCCTGCAAAAGGCAATGTGGTAAACCCATCTGAGCAATTAATACTTGCTAAGTTTGTAAGAGCTTGTCAAGAAAGTTAAAGGCATCTACAAAATCAAAAAAGCTACTTCTCTTTTCAACATTAAAAAAAAAAAAAAAAAAAAAAAACCCTACAGGTAAAGCATGGTAGGTTAAAGTAAACGTTTATCCAAAGCCATTTTCTTTTCTAATTTGGTGAGAAAACAAAATATTATTCTGTAGCTGACCTGAAATATCTTTTTTTTTCCCAACTGAGTAAGCTAACTCACAAAAGAAAAAATTATTCACAGAGTATTACTTTAAAAAATTTGAGTGTATGACGCCCTTGGCATGTTTCAAGTCTCTAGTCCAGACTCTAGAAGTATGAGACACTTTAATAACTTTAAAATATTTTTTTTTATAATTCTATTCTAATATAGCTGAATGGCTTTTGTAGAAGTCAAGCAAGCAGATATGACTCTCTCAAGAACTCCCTCTTATCCCCAGCTTTAGCTCCCACTGACAGAGGCAGTCAGATGGGAAACCTTCAGCCCACTTGGTCAGAAGTTACAGCCTAGCAGAGAAAACCAACTTCAAACTGACACCATTAGGTAATATCAATGACAATTATGATGAACAGAGAGATATAAAATAAAAACAAACCCACATGTTTGTATGATAGTGGTTTAGTGGAGTGGTACTGAATTGCACAAACCCACAATGTGCCCCAATGCACTGAGCAGCCGTAAGGGATCTCTCACCTGGCATACCTGTCACACAGTATTTCTGCAGCCATTAGCGACTGGCATACTAGACAATCATCCAAAGATTATTATAAGGGCATGGCAAAAATATTTCTGAAAACAGCTCTTCTTAAAGTTATCAAGTTAATAATTCTTTTATGCCAAAAATCCCAAATCTAAACCAACAAACAAATGTTATTCTTTCAGGGCATGTTCACAGATGGAAGCTATGGAGGCTATGCAAATAAGAATTAACAAATCAATACAGTTAATTAAAACTTCTAATTTACTTTATATTCATAACTTTTAAAGATGGTCAAATTTATTCTTCCTTCACTTGTTCTTTTTTAAGACTCCAGAGTAAAATGCTGACCTCTAAGAGATGTGTCATAGCAGATTTGTTAACATTCTTCTTCATGAAACCTGTGTAATGCCTGACTGATTTTAGCAGCGTGATGTGTATGACTAAATACGCAACAGCTCAGTAAAATCAAATGATGAACAAATGCACATTTACATTGTCAGGTGTCTAATATGTAAATGCATTTATTAACTGGACTCCATAATCTGCTAATAGTATGCAGTCATTAATGATGCAATCACTGGGAAAAAAAATAGGCCTACAAATCCATTAGATAATAGTCTGTAAAATAATTAGCTGCTTCAGAGCATTTCAGATTAATGTACTCAAACTCCTTTAAAACCTTCCAAACAAAAAAAAACCCAAAACCCAAGCCTGAATTTCTGTGTGCCTAAGAGTATATATTTGCCACAGCTTTATTTAATTGAAGCAAAGAAGTGAGTTATATTCATTCCATTAGAAAAACGTAAGAAAAACGTACCTAGACATATACTCACCAATGTCTTAAGGTGACTGAAAAGTCTCATTTTGAAAAGCATGGTTTTTCAGACACATTTTTTATCCACCACTCTGGACCATTAGTAAGCTGCAAGTGTAAAGTGCTGCCATAGCAGCCATACAGACCAGGGAAGAACCTGGTGAAAAAATGCTCAGCTGGGCTGATTTGAGCCTACAATTTACACTTCAAGTGTAAAGTACCTGTACCAGTAACAGGGCTACAGGCTATGCCCATAAGCCTGTTTAGATGCCTGCCTACCCTGGAAAACCCTCCTTTCTCTATACTGTCTGGCTATAAGAGAATTAAAAACTCACCACACATCCACAACAAAGCAAGACACAGAGCAGATATTGACCTTAATTGTCAAAAAAATGGCACTAGGGAGGAGAGGGAAAAGGTCACCGAGGCATTACACCCTCTCCTTGTGGCTCTCCTAATCAATCTAATGGAAATACAGTATGAACAAGTTCAGGAGGTACATTTTTTTCAAGGTGGCACCTGGAAAAGTGATGTAATTTTCTCTTCGTAATTACAGCATCTGCACTGCAGACTGATAAAAGTTACAACATCAAACGTGGAACTACAGTGAACCTTGTGATTTATGTTCTCATCTGAGTGCCAGAAACTGCACAAGCATGTAATTATTTGTCTGAATTTGAAAAACACATGTCAGGGGGGCAGGAGTGGAGAAAAGAAGGGGTCTTTGGGGCAGGAGTGCACACCAACCATCAGAGCCTTTCTCCTACTAAGGGAGAAACAAATTTCCTGATGAATTTGAGTGGTAGCATCGGGAACATTAAAAAAAAATAAAAATCAGAATCTCCATCCTACAACTTGGATTTATCCTCTCTAGCTTATGCGAACATCTCAGAAGACTGTACTTCGAAAACTTACTTTGCCACTGCTTATACGAAAATTACTATAAAGGTGTTGTGTTCAAGAGACAGGTAAAGTTATTTACTCCCATAACTTGTTTTTACTGCAAATGTACTTGTTCTGTGCAGAGAACACATGGCTTGTTTTTTGTAGAGCTCAAGCTAATTTCTTGTACATGTTAAGAATCTGCTCCAAGGCAGTAATGCTTTCAGGTGGGCTATATGGGAAAGATGACAAAAGTCTCATGATACTGCAGACTGTTTCAAATATTAGGTTTTAAAGCACTAGTGTACTCCTGGCACTCTTTGACTGTGAGCTGGGAAAGTACCAGTATTCATCAAAACGCAGCAGGGTTCAGTTCTAAAGCCAGGTACCTGACATTTAATCTGCCAATAAAATGCTGCTGGTGCACAGTGTTTAGGGCAGCCAGGTTAGCCGATAAAGAGCCCTTTTCATCCTCTGCTGTCTGTAATTACTGCATTCCTGTCGGGAGCAAGCAGAGCAGCCCCCGTCCTGCACATGCAGCAGTGCAAATAGCACAGGGTAAATTTAGCAAAGAAAGCCCAGTTTAAAAGCAATCACCTACATCAGAAAACCTATTAAGGAAAACAGAGTATTGCAACAGATCAACAAACATCACACCTACCTAAGTGCAACTCTTCATGGCCATTAATTCAAATCTTTAGCAAAGCAGTTTCTTAATAGCACCTGCCAGCAGACATAGAAAAGGGAATGAGGAGGCAGAAAACAGCAGACAAACACAGAGTCTGGCTATGCTCCAAATGTGGTGTATGAGGAGGGTTCTGGCTCTGCTTCCTGAGATGACCACTGCACACCTTTTCCTGCTTTCTGCAGTGTACAAGGCTGGCTGCAGAAGTGAGCTTCATTGAGCCAAGACAGAGAGCAAGAGACTTAAAAATGAAAGCACAGAATATAGATAAACAGGAGAAAAAAAGAAAAATACAACATTCAAGAATTTTGTTAATCTTTTACAGCCCTGCCCTCTGAACATAAGACAGACAGAATTAGTCTACTGCAGCCAAGAGAAACCTAGTGTAGAATAATAGACATATATGTCTAACTAATTTTAGTACTTTTTGGACCACTGAATACAGGAGCTTTCAAGGACATAATGAAATTGTAGCATTCAACTTATCCAGTAACACTGCTCTTTGCAAGAGGGAGCCAGAAATCTGCTTTTGAACTATGCAGTAAAACATGAGTCACCTGAGATGCTACCACGAGAGCTCAAGGAACTCTGGAGAAACTAGTCTAAAGCATTATAGAGCAGGCATTGCCTTGTATAGTGGGCAGAAATCTATGACACAAAAACATGTGGAATGTTCCAGGAGGGAAAATCTGGTACGCCAAAAGATCTAGTTGATCAGCAAACTAACAAGCGTCTGTTGACTCCCTTGTGAATCGTTTTAACAAAACACAGTGAAAACTCATCATCCTGTGCCCAGGGAAGGTGCCCCTGCTCACAAGGCTCACTAAGGCCACCTTCCATATTCTTTCCTATCACCCTCAAGGAAGTTTGAACTCTTGGGTCAGTAAGGTGTTACGGGTTTCAGTCTTGCTCTTGTTGACAACTAGCTGTGGTAGAAGAGCTGTGCAGGCAGTATTACTCCCAGTCCTAAGATAATTAGTTAACTAGTTAACCTCTTTTACAGTCTTTCAAATTTCATCTTAAAACCACCAAAATTCTCATTTAGTGTAAAGAGCCAGATGTATTGAGCTCCTGGGACCTAAAGCAGTTTGGCAGCCTGCAGAGAGCTGAAGGCAGACTCCAGTGGAGGTGGAGACACGAATGTATCATCTACCATATTTCATTAAAACGTATATCACAACTTCACCAGTTTTAAATTCAAGGAGGACTGGGTAGTAGGAGAGGAAAAAGATGTCCCAAGAAAGAAGGCAGGCAAACTAACAAATGAATATTTTAAACTTTACAGAGAGCATGTGTTCAAGTATCCTCCTATCACATGAAAATTCTTTCTTCAATGCCCTTGTATCACTTTCATGAAAATTTGTCCTGCCTCTTAGTTATCATCCCGAGTAACAACCTGAACAGCAATCCCTGTGTAGGCTTTCCATCAAAGCACTACACTCAAGTATTTTTTCCTCCAGTTGACAACATGAGTGACAAGAACAGTAGCAAGGCTCTGCATGTATCAGTAATTTGATTCTTGAGGAGTCAGCAATCCATCACACAACTCTTTGGCTGAGCCCCCCCAGAAAGCTGCATAATCTATTTCTGTGACACCTCATGCAGAACAGCTTAGCACAGGTTCCAACATAGCACCAGTTGTCTTTGCCAACTTCCATCACGCTTGGCATTTTATGGATGCTCCTCTGAAAGTAATCAGTCAAAAAAATGTGATAAATAGGTAAGGAATCTCAATACAGTAATCAGGGCCAAAAAAATTCGTGTAAGTTGTACTTGTGGCCTTCAGGAAGATATAGCTTCTCAAAGAAAGTTATTCTGCCACCAGCAGAATACACGCTTTTATGCAAAGAAAAATTGATACTGCCTTAGAATGCAATATATGAAAAAATTACTTGGTAATGGATGGGCCATGAGAATGAGAAGGCAGAGCGAGAAATTTGTTGCCTGGAGGAGGCCAAAACTGGGAATGCTCTGCTGTTTTGAGAAAGAATGACAAATCTCACAAGGACGAGCACCATCACTTGCTCCAGCGCTCTGCTGTTCTTAACATGAAAACTAATTCTGCACTAGGTCCACTGATAGAAAGAATACCTTGCAAAGACATTATTCAGGTCCTTTACATGCTTATTTACTTCTGGCTAGTCTACAGGAAACACCATTATGAAGGTGATAAATAAAAAGAAAAAAATCCAAAACTTAGGAAGCAGCAACATTCTGAGTTGGATATCAATCCTATGCAACCTTGACAGCAGATACTTTCTGTTCTCAAGGATTTCACTATGGAAACTTGACATTTTCTTGATAAAGGAAAGATTTTCATTGGACTTTCTTTTAATTCTTGTACAATAGTAATGGAAATATACACTATATATAGAAATAAGTGTTTTGAGAAAGTCTTAGCAGAATCAGAACCTTGATTTCTACTTTTTTTTTTTTAAACCACTATACCACTTTCCCTATTTCATAGGCAAAAAGAACATTTTATATACAAGTAGTCAAAAGGATGCTTCTAAGCTGTCATTGGAGTTCCTCCATCACGATCCATCAGTTTCAGCAGATAATCTCTATTTTCATCACAGCTTCCCTGCAGCTTGGCTGATTTTGCCAGGCATGTGACAGAGACTTCATTTATGCACATTTTTATGTAAAGTGATATCTGTGTGCCAATTTAAAGCTTGAGGAACGGAAGTGTCCTATAACTTAACAGGTAACAGTCCCACCATCTATGTCCACCCAGATGAAAGTGGGAATTCAAAATTATCTCTCTGACATAGTGTGAGAACGGAAGTTTTCTGTTCCAACTGATCTATTGCTAATCTTTGTCTCTTTCAATTTCATCTGAGTGACTGGAATAAAAATGCAAATCAGACTTTCACTATTACTTTCAGTAGGCATGGCATTTACAAAGAAATTTCAATTAGGGGCTCCTAGTCATGTACTGATAATTTAAAAAATAAATCCATTTCAGATTTAAAATTTCCATGGTCCATTTCTTCTCAATGTTGTATACCTTATTTGAAAATCTGGAGAGAGAAACTGTACAGTTAAGAGCATGGAGGTTTTTCCAAAGCCTTTAATACTTGCTAAATAAACGATAACCATATTTTCAAGCTATCAATCTCCTGACTTCTGATGCTTGGCATACTGACGCTTTCTCCTCAAAATCAAAGCTGTTAATCTTGCTACAGTCATATGACTGAATGAGGAACAAGAAGAGTGCACACACATCCCCCTCTCCCTGTGCCTCGAGGCTTGCATTGCCTCCACACACCACTGCCAGCGCCTGCCCCACAACAGTGTCATGGATCCATCTGCTGGCCCCACCCTGGAAAAAGACAAATGACTGCATCAAAGACCAGCAACTGCACATTCAAAGAGTTCAAACAGTCAAATCACCTGAAATGATCTGATTACTGTCATTTTTATCCCTTATGTAAGTTAATTAAAAAGGAGTAAGGTTGTATGCTATTTCTTTTTACAGCATTCTACTTATCAAATGCAGAATTCACAACACTTGAGTTTGGGGTTTTTATAGTCCTGCTTTTCTCATTAACTGTACATCTTAACATTGTACGACATTTTACACTATTTAAAAATACTGTAAAATGAGACAATGTTAACACTGTTGCTGGACTCTTACTTTCTGGTGTTTAGTGATCTGTCTTTTTGCCTCAGTGTAACATTTACAGTTTGATATCAGTACTGCTTTGAGCCTGAGCAGGTCCAGCTCAGTACCTGTTTCTTGTAGAAACAGCCTGATTTCTGATCATTGACTAATGCTGGGCATTCCTGAGGGAATGCTCAGCCATCAGCAAAATAGGCCTTCAGCCCAGATTGTGAGGAAATTTATGCATCTACATTTAAATGTATGTCTTCTTGCATTGGCACTATTCTCATATAGGTAAACATATACAAGATTAAGACCAAGGGCAGGAAATCTCTCTTTTGAGGAAAATCACGAGCTGACACCAGCATTAACTACTTTTGTTAAGATTTTTTTCCAGTAAATGACAAAATAAACAAAGTTTTCACAAATCCTTAACTGAGCCATGTGGGAACCAGTTCATATTTGAAATATGATTTGCTTATTACTTCCAATATATTTATGAAATTAAGAATACAGTTAAAAACTAAACTTTTGAAAACATGCTACAGCAATAGTTTGTAATCAAAAGAGTATGTCAGGCATTAAATTAGGGTTATATAAAGCAGATGCATCAGTTGTAGAAAAAATGTATTGATAAAGTAAAGGAGTACACAGTAGTTTTAGGACAGCATGAAATGCAAATGGTTTTATATTGAAAATACAGAATATAAACTATGTTTCTGAGATTGCACAAGAAAAAGTTAAGAAAGTCTACTGCATATAAGGAGCTCATGAAAATAACAAAATCAAGCCTATTTCATATAATGGATTCAATTATTATAGTGATCTGGTGCCCAGCCTACAGAAAATGTGTCATTTTATTTCAAAGCCTGACAATGTTTTCATGGAAAAGACTATTCTGGGGGTTATTGAAAAACATCTGGAAGACAAAACAGTCATTGGTCACAGCCAGCATAATTTCATGAGGGGAAGTCCTGCTTGTCAAACCTAATTTCCTTCAATGACGGGATAACTCACCTAGTTGATCAAGGGAACCCAGCTGATGAAATCTTTTTGGACTTCAGTTAAGCTTTCAATACTCCCAGAGTATCCTGCTGGACCAAATGTCAGGCACACAGCTGGATAAACACATCATGCGATGGGTGAGCAACGGGCTCACCAGTCAGGCACAAAGGGTTATAGGGAATGGGGTGACATCAGACTGGGGATCTGTCACTGATGGGGTTCCACAGGGCTCCATCCTCAGCCCTGTGCTCTTCAACACCCCATAAATGACTTGGATGCAGGACTGGAAAGGATAAATAAGTGTACTGATGACACTAAATTGGGAGGAGCTGTCGACTTCCAGGAAGGCAAAGAGGCCCTGCAGAGAGACCTCAACAAATCAGAGAGACAGGCAATCACCAACTGTATGAAGTTTAAGATGGGCAAGTGCTGGATTCTGCACCTGGGCTGAGGCAACCCTGGTTCTGTGTATGGACTGGGGAATGAGATAAGCTTTATAATGAGATGTCTTCCTGCTACCTGCAAGCAATTTTGGAAGTAACATGTATCCCATTTTGAAGGGGGCAAAACAAGGAACAGCCACCAAAATGCAAACAAGAGAAACATCATAGAAGTTGTAGAGTCCAGAAAAAAATCTTTCAATTTGCAATGCTGCCAATTAGTGTAAAAAGAGCAAGTCCTTCTCAGTATCCACAGAGATGGTAAGAGCAGTCTATATCCTGAGAATGAAGAGAATGATTGTAAGACCTAAAAGGTATAAAAGTTCAGTAAAAGTGCTCGGTATTTGACATTGGCTGTCAGTCAGGAAAAAGGAGCCTCACCACTGCCACAAGGGCAGCAAACCTTTTGTGGAAAAGTCATCCTGTGTAAAGGAGTCAGACTCATAAAAAAGCCACTGCTTCCAGCAGAAAAACAAAACCAAGAGCCCTCTTGTCATTCCCTGAAGATTTGCAACAAACATATGGACTTGCATTTGCTCACTTGAATTTGTAGATTGAGAGTCTCCAGATTTTTATGAAAGGCCATCATTTTAAGCCTAAGAATAAACAATCTGGGCTCTTTTCCAGAAGATTTAAATTGTTTATTTTTTGTAAGAAGGAGAGCCTCCTTCAGGAGGAATCAATCTCGGCCGCCATATCCACAGGCAGACTTTCCTAGAGGAGTTTATGCCAAGCCAAACAATTTTACCCACAATGGTTCCAGGTAATTTACTGGAGAAAATTAAATTTTCTGGAACTAGATTAAATATCTTCACTGGCTAGAAATCATCCAGCATTGAGCAGAGGTTAAGAAAACCCAAATCTAAACTTCAATACAACTTGTGAATCTCTATAAAAAGTACAGCCATTCTCACCTGTGACTCAAGAAGAGATTCTCTCAAGGAGAGTCTCCTGTGGTCTCAAGCAGATAACCCATGCCCATGGACAGGGGTCAGACTCAAGTCACTATGTTTAAAACAGGACTTTTCCTTCTTTTCACATGAACTGTTTCAGCCTGACAGGTTTGCAGCCAGCCACACCACAGTGCTTCCTAACAAGAGGCCAGCCCTGCGAAGCACCGCATCCATGGCTGTTTGGTGCCATCAGCAGGGGTGGTGCCTGCAACCAAACTCCTGCCATGGAAATTGATACCTGCTTCTAAATCACAGTTTGCAGATCCATATGATGTGACTCGTTGAATACTTGCTAAGATATTATCAGCATTAATGAAAACCAGAGAGGCACACAGACACAGATCTAAGCATTGTACGACACCCAATTATCCTCTATACGTAGGGGTGGGTAACTACTTGTAAGACTACCCTTCCACTAGGCATCCTTCCTCTGCCAATGAAAGTACTGGGTAATAAAGTTTCTGGAAACCCGAATAATGCTTTAAGTCCTGTTACCAGAAATACATTTATTTTACTTTCAAAATCTGCATAATCTCCTTCTCTCTTTTTATTCTTTCCAGTATTGGAAAGGTACTTGACACTACATGCTCTTAGCAATTCTGAAAGACTACTCAGAAATGCTATTGCATCATGTATTTCAGTGGCATTAATTTGAACAATTTTACCAGCAGCCCAGTAAAATGCTTGAAAGCAAAGTTTTTTGGGGTTTGGGTTTTGTTGTTTTTTTTTTTTCACTTAGACTTGTCCTCTTTTTTGTTTTTGACAAAACCACAATCTGCTCAACTGCTGCTTTAATTCTTTCACCGGTGTCTCCTCTAATAACTACTGATGCTCTCTGACTTTGCCTACAGAAGTATGTTGCTAGCTTTCTGTATGTGAAGCAGTTAGAGGAAGAACACCTTTAATTAGAGGGGAGACTATTCTCTTCTTCAGTGAAAGTAGGAAAAAAAAATCAAACAACCTTCCACAAAAACTAATAGAGAACAACGTCAACATTACTAGCACTTTGAGAAAACTTGAGGGAAGGTAAAGAAGAATGTATAAAGAACGCCTGAGGAATGGTAGAGAAAAATGTATAAAGAAGGCCTGAACATTAAAACAAAACAGGTTTTTTTAATAACAAAAAAGTTATTCTCTTTTTCCTTTGCCCTCTAATGTACAGTATCCGTACCATTAAAAGTAGTAAGTGCCTTATGATAGAGTCCATTAATTTTGCACACAAGTAAGATATTCCAATACACAGAAAGTAAGGAAATCATTTAATGTACTCTCAGGAAAATATGGAAAGTGACTGTGAGCCATGGGATTTTGGGGGGAGCGATATGCTATCCCCTTTTTTGCCAACACAGCTATTGTATGAAAACATCTACATAAACTGCAATCATATTTCCAATAAACAGACAGAAGACAGACATCACTGGGTCGAAGAGTATAAATTAGCTTTACGCAGTCTAAGCTGTAAAGCTGAAAAGCCAAATGCTTAACATCATGTCTCCCCAAAGCGACATTTAGTTCATCGTTCCCATCTTCATTTGCTAGCTCCATATGCTGGCTCTCACTTTCCAGATTTCTCACGTTCACCACTTCACGAGCAACGTCTATAAGCACACGCTAAAATCAGTCTGATGAGAAACTCTGAGTAGCTGCATTCATGGAACGACTTCAGCCCAAATGGAAGACTAAGTGATGGCCTTGATGCAATGGAAAGGCGGGAGAGCTGAGATGGGTGGCACTGCAATTAGGGAACACAGGTCAGTGTCTAGCCGGTGACAATGCAGCCACTTCTTCCAAGGTATGGGGTCACCCTCCATGGTACACGGGAGAAACCTGTGTCAGCTGCAAAGCTCACACCTGGCAAAGACACTTCCAAATCTGACAAAAGGAAAATGTAGAACTTTTCTCCTAACTCAGATTTGGTGATTTTCAGAACTAAACAGTGAAACCACAATAGTGAGGGTATCTTAAAAGGTTGATTTGTCACTAGTGTCTTTATGTTATTTGGAAGCAAAAAGACACAAGGGTCTCCTCAAAGTTTTCAAGACCACCTACGAACTGACCTTCTGAATTACATTTATGTTCAGTTTCATTCAGGTTCCTGAATTGTCTCCACAATTTTAAAGTGTACTCAGAAGACAGAAAAGATTGTATCAATTGAAAAAGATTGTATTAATTTCAATACTTCCTCTTTTTTTCAGTTTCATCATAAATAAACAGGACACTTAAGTCTTTATGTTGAATAGGAAAATCCCAACTAAAATGAAGTCAAGTCTGAGGTGTTACAGCCAATAAGCCTGTCTAGAGGCTGCATGAAAATAAGATTGTATCCTGGATGGTTGGGTTTGCCTGATGTAGGATTGCTGCTTATGGAAAGACTCTCAGAAGCAGAGTGACATTGTTGTGACATAACACCTACCTCTCATTTAAAGAAAGTGATTAGACAGAAATTTCATACACCTAAAAGCTGCTTCAAAACTCACCACAATTTCACAAATGCTCTTTTTTCCTAATTCTAGGATGCTGTACTTTATTATTCATGGGCATCAATGCTCTTTTAAAATGTTCTATTGATTCAAAGTCCAAGCAATCATAAAGGAAACTCTAATTTTGATTTGTGTGTTGTGGAAGTAACCAGTTTTCATTTTCATTTCAGCCCTTTGACTTAGTGATAGAAAAAAGCATCGTTCTGCAGAAAATGGAATAAAACAAAATAAAACTTGTTAAAAATGACAAAGACTCCAAATTCTGTACCTGTAGCACACTGCAACAAAATGAAGTCATTGTAATGGCAGGGGGAAAAATACCCCCACCCCTAAACACACAAAGGAAAAAAAAAAAAACAACTCCCTGTAAGAGAAGCAAACCTTGAGAAAAATGTTTTAGATCTGTACCAGAAGATTAAAGACCCACAGTGAATCTGCCACAGCAACCACATGCACCAAACTGATGCATCACTCCAGCCAAAGGAGGACCAGCACTGCTATTTAAGCACGGACAGCTGAATACCAAAGGCCTGTATTCCAACAGGAGCTGGTGGGCTTCCTTATTCCCCTGGGGTACGTTATCAGGGGTGCTTCAGCAGGTTATGCAGCATCCCTTTCCACATCCCAGCCCTGTTAGAAAAGGGGAAAGGGCAACTAGTGCTGCTGTCACAATCCAAGGAGTGCAACCATGAACCACCATGCTCCAGATCAGCGTTGTTGTTTGTATGAAAGCTTAGCAAATCTGACTCAACCTTAAGGGCAACCTTAGACCTGGGGTAAGTACAAAACTGTTTTCTCTAAATAACTCACCCTTGGAATAGTTTCTCACCCACTTCTGCCTTCTTATTTCCTTAAATTTATTCCTTCCTTCCTCTGCCTTCCCTTAAATTTCTCTTTACAAGCTGCAGTTCCTGCTGCAAGTGCAAATATATCCAGTATAATACTACACTTGGATGAGGGATGCTACAGAGTCCTAGGGGCCCTTTGCTACAGCATCTTGCTTGAGGTACTGCTGTAGACAACCCTAAAGATTCAGAGGACTTGTTCAAACGACTCCCAGTTGCACGAAGTAACATTATGGCTTGTGTAGTAATTAAACAGGATAGAATTCAGTACAGCAGGGATCTAAAATGCTCACAATTTTGAAGATGTCCATGCAAACACAAGCATAACACGTGCACTGAACACATGCCAGGGAGAAGGAAAGGTCCCCCTTGGATGGTGAGGGCAGAACTTGCACAGCTGCAAACCTGACAGTCACTGGTGTGAAGCCAAAGCAGCAGTACACTGATCAACCAGCAGAGTAAACTAAACTTTCCCTCCCCCCAAAACTTCAAGGAAGTGATGGAGCAGTACTGCAACCTTGGCTTGCTCTCCTAAACACATGAGCAGCAGCCTCCAGGCATCCAGGAACATGCTGGCAGCAGCATGGGCACCAGCCAAATCAGCCTGAGAGCAAGAAGCCCCTGCCTGGGCACAGGATGGACTGTGAGGGACCACTTTGTGTCCTCCCTTTCAGCCCTAACACACCTTAGAAATGGGAGTGAAGGGCATGCAGGATATTGACAGCACAACTGAAAAGGTTCATATAACAAGTTAATAATATTCCTATTTCCAACCTTTTTTGCTTTTTTTTTTAAATCTGTCACAAAGGCACAATTATCCTTGAGAATCTTTTGCCTTATGAACTCTACAAATTATTTTTAACACTTACTATCTACAAAAGCAAAATTATTCTTTCATGTCTATCTGCATATCCTTTTAAAGTGATTAAACCTTTCTTAATAGGCCTTCAACACACAATAAATGGAAAAGAGAGTCAGGCTTAAGTAGTAGCTATTACTCTTTCCTAAAGCATCTGGATCCTGTTTGTTAAGAAAAAAAGTCATGCCAAGAAAGGGATCTTGGGGAACAACAAGGAACCCAAAAACATACAAAAATACTGCTACACTGATGCTTTTCATTTGTTGAAAAATAACAGGGGTAGCACAAGATCCAATTAGCTGTTCTAAAATCCCAGCTTTATTTCCCTTGGTTCTGAAAACATTTGGCCAGGTTTTTAAAGATTTTCCTACAGGAGGCAAATCTTTCATATGAATATTGGACTGCTTATACCCCCACCGAGCTTGCCAAAATAATACAGCAAGGCATTGCAAGGTTCAATATACCCTCCATGGCTGAGCTGAATTCCTGTTAGACAGATACTTAAAAGAGAAAAACCAAGGGAATAAAATGAGAACATGTACTAGCAATGCTAACAGGAGTCAGCAGATGGATTAGCTTCACAAGGTGGGACTAGTGTACAACAGTGAAAAGATGAAACATCTTGTTCTCCAGCCTTGAAAATACCTTTCAAGATGACATGACAGGAACTGTAATGGTAACTTCTCTTTTATATGTGTGTATGTATCAACACAGGAAAAGCCAAAGGAGCAGGGCTTTATGGATGACCTGAAAAAATTTCCAAACCTTGTGTGGGAAAACAGCCTAAAAAAAAAGCAAGAAATGGGGAACTAAGGAATATCTGAATGAGACAGCAACATAGGAAAGACAAGGAAAACAAAGCAGAAGTTGTTCCTTCTCTCAACCTTAGAAAACCATGTCTCAAGCCTTTTAACATATCTGTATTTATTTCAAAATGATTTATATTGTATCAAAAACTATCTATCTACATCAGCCCCATATACATATACATATACATATACATGTACATATACATGTACATATACATGTACATATACATGTACATATACATGTCAAGTCAACAAACAGGGCTTGGTTCACTCAAGCTGGCTGCTAAATTAACAAGGCAGCTCCAAAACTGGCAACTAAAAGCTGCCCTCAGCAAGTGGTGCTCCCCTGGCTGGTGCTGCACCAGTGTCTCCCTGCTCCTTGTGCCCAGCCTTGGCTTGGCAAGCAGCTCTGGAAGCCGAGGTGGTGGCAGCAGAGCCTGGCTGACCTCCTGCCCAGCCCACCTTCACTCCAGCCAGCTTGTCCTCCCGGCCTGACCCCAAACCCTGCCCATACTGCCATGCCTTCTTTTCCCTCCCAAACCAACTGCTATTTGTTTGGCTGGCCATCCCTATATTAAGGAGTAGTTTGAAGAATAAAGATTTACTTCCCCCTACTGTAAAAATTTCCACAGCAGCTTAACTTCAACTGCAACCTTCCCCACAGTAAGAGGCAGTAAATGAAAGGCTGTGCATGCTTGTGGTCCTGTCACAGGCAGCTATACTCCACACCCTCCGGAGAGGTTTGGGCTACAAAGAAACAATTACTGCCTTTCGATCATGCTGAATGAGTCGGGATAATAAACAGAAGTCACTGCTAGAAATATCAAAGGAACTTCCTTACTATTTACTGTGGGTATAAACGTAGAATGGATAGGAAACTGTTCCAAGACCAGAAGGATATAAGGGCTTCTGCTGTAGAGACAAAAAGTCAAAATTTTTGAAACAAGACAACCCCAAACACAAAAGAGACAAATGTGAGAGAGAGACAAAGAGGTCTTCCAAGGGTGATTCAGCGCAAAACCTGAACTCAAAGCATGATTTCACTTTCTACTCCATGCAGCACAAGCAGAAACTGCAGCCTGAAAGGGGTGACTCTGCTCCTTCCTCTCACACTCCTTCCTGCACCTGGACCTGGCACTCTTGCAGCTGTGACACAGCTCAGACCCCACCAGCTCACCCAGCTGAACCCCGTGCAGCAAGACAGGGAGCAGGGCTTTTTCCTTGGGCACCTGCTTGCTCCGAAACACTGCAATACACAGCTGTTAGATTTACACTCTTTTACCTAACAAAATATTTTACTGTTAAGCATTTAATATTTTTGTTAAGAAAATGTCAGAGAAAGATATTTAAACAACTACTTGATTTTGCTTTGAAATGAGAAACTTGAAAACAAATCTCCCACAGTTTTGGCTTCTGCGAATCAGCAGTTTCAGACAGAAAAAACCTCTGGCTGGAAAATTCCTGACAAAGTTTATTTCAATTGTGCAGCCATGCAGTTAGTGGCTGCACGAATACTTTATCTGAACTGCAGCACCCGATTTGCTTCATAGTTTTTTCAGCCACATGCTGAGAGGTTTGATAATTTATTACTTAAGAAAAACCCAATTGACTTATGAGTAAGGATTAAGTGGTGTTTCAGCATCCTTAGTTGCCAAGGTTACTGTTGTCTTTGCTGTCAGAACTGGAGAGCAGTTGAAGTACTCTCTCCATCCCCCAAACCAATCCAAAACAAATCTTGCCAAATAAATGAAATGCATCAGTGATCCATGGATAAGCACATGCTTCTCCAATATAGGACCACCTCTTCAGTGCTCCTTGCCCCAGTATGAACAAATCTAATTCTAATCAAGTGCTGGTGTCATGAGGCAGCAGAACTTAGTCAAGCAATGAAGTGGAGAAAATTAGTTGTATTAACAACTAATGTACACATGAGTTCCACATAATCCTGCACAAACTAGAACTGAAAGGGCACTGGAGCAGAAACAACAATGTTGATGTCTGACCTGGCATATTTAAACAAAGAGAACTACTTTACTGATCCCCATACTCTATTATTATTGCATTAAGAAAGTAGAGAAAAGCAAGCCAAAAAAATAGCATGACGTAGAAAAACAGTGTCTCGTATGACCTTTTTGTGTGCAAAGCCATGAAAACTTCTGTTAAGGTCACACAATCAATATATTATTATTGACAGCATAGTCTTGGCAGTTTTATGCTCTTTGGGCTCTCACTGAATGAGACCTAAGTCAACTTTTCCATTACTGGCTCTTTAGTACTTAGGATTTTGTGTCTAAAAACACTTACCTATATCTTAAAAATCCTAGATATTATCTTCTATATTGCCCTGGCTGAGATGTTCTGCAACAGTAAACAGAAATGGCAAGGCTCAGCAAGTTGACAGCTAATGACATACAAGGAAAATGCAGGAGAGAGGCAGCACATTGTGCTCCTCTGATGCTCCAGGAATGCCTGAAAGCAGAGCAGCAGCACTCCCTATTCCCTCAACACACATCCTACTTGCACAGAGAGGAAAGTTAGCCACCAGACAAGGCTGATGAGGCTCAGAGAACGCACAGAACACAGTGTCTTCTACGCACCATGTATGCAACAATTCAAACTTGAAGAAAAACAGGATGAGACTTTCAGCAATGAAGGAAACTAAGATAAATGTGGCCATTAAGTAGTTCTCTCACAGCAGCTCTATGTAACTTTTGCAGGTTGTTGTCTAAGCTAATCTTCTCCATGATTGGTGCTTAAAACTATTCTAGCATCACTTACACTGCTGTAATTAGGACTTCTTTTTCAGGTTATCATTTCTGCTCCTTCAGACTCAGCCAGATCCACTTACATCCACTTAGTTACATGTAACTTATGCCACTTATCCGTCAGCTCTGAATCCGGCACAGTAACTTGCCTGCTTGTGCATTTAAATTGTGCTTGGCCTTCAATTTTGTAGTGCAAGTAGCCACTTGTTCCTTGCTGTGGCTCACACATCTTTCATTTCTTCTTAGACTACAACAGATCCAGCAAAACAACATAAAAAGGGTTGATTTCAAGCACTTCAGGCAATGAGTACCTTCTCTAGAAGAGCACTAAAATAACACCACTGGACTAGAATAACACCACTTCCACATTAGGGTTAACACAAAAAGCCTACTGTTGATGAATGATAGAAATGTAATTAGTAGGAGTTCACAGCATTGCTTAAATCACTATTATTTAGAAGAGCCCTCTATACCTGCTGGTGGGCTTTTGACATGCTCTGAATTTGAGAATCGGCAGTAACCAAAGGAGGAGTGTCCCAGAGGAGCTCACAAGCATCGTGTGAAATCAGAGGGATGTCATTAGCTGATAACACACCAGGCCTTGCTGCTGCTGCGAGCTCTGGCAGCCAGCAGGGCAGGTTTGTGACCTGGAGCTTTGCAGCGTGCTGGGAAGGGAGGAGGGGGCAAGGGGAGTTGAGCTCTAAAGGAGTGCTGCAATTTCTGTTCCTGCTTTACGCGGCTGTTGAAGAGGTGTTGCTACACTGCCAGGCATTCCCAGGATGGGCTGGTACCACGGCAGGTGTCAAATTCCTTCCGTGCCACCTGAGAAGAACACACACACACATCTCTGAGCAGCACTGCTGTTCTTTGTATCTTTTCCAGTCTCCTGTTTGTCTGCTTATTGTGATGACAGCTACAGATGCTGACAATCTTGCCAACAGTATTAATTAAAGGTGATAATTATAAAATCTTCAGGAAAGTTCCTGAGCTAAAATTTGATGGTAACTCACAAAGATTCTGCATCCAGAGTTAATGAAAGGTTAAAAAAAAAAAGAAAAAAAGAAGTCTCCAGGGTAAACAAAAGAATATTCCAGAAATTAGTGATCTAGCCAGACTCATTCTAGCATTTCATTAACCACACACCTTTGGTAACACAAACACAAATCATAACTCTAAGTTGTCATTAAAACTGAGGTAAATACTAGATTTCTTTTATGTCTTCTTGCAATTTCTCTGCTTATGAATTTAATCTTGTCATATTCAAAATGTGCCTCATCTTTCCAATATAGTGCTTCTGAACTGCCAATCACTCTGACATTGATTTTCTTTTTTTTTTTTTTTCCCTAAAGCTAGGCTGGGATTTTACAGGCCTCTACTTGGTATAAGGAATGTTACTTTGGTTTTTATCTTTCTGGCACATCAGCCTAGTTATTTTACTTTACTAATTAATCTGCTTCTACTTTATATCACAGCACACATACATTAAAATAAACTCATAACTGAAAGCAGAAATTTTGAGGGTTTAGTCCTTACAAAGCAGCCTACGGAATAAAAACTCACGTTCTCTAAGGAATACGAGTCTGGCAGTTCCAGCACTACTTTGAATATTTTATTTCTTTTTTTCTTCAGGGAGTTTATTTTCTATTCTCTTGAGACCCAGCATACACGCCCCAAAAAAGTCTTCCCTATAACCCTCAAAATTAGAATAAAAGAAATTATTCTATTTCTTTGAGGTTTTTAATAACCTTTGATCCTATTGGTTATGCAATGCTCACATTTTACTCTTGTGGGATATACAGCATAAGAAATATTTCTGCACTCCACCTGCTTTCCCCAAAGAAAGGATTTGGCACAGTACAAAGGTGGAACAGCAGGACAATGGGACAGCACCCACAGACCTCCCTCTGTTTGCCACCTGCATCAGATCACAAGGAAAAAAGTTAGGTTTAGAGCAATGAGCAATACATGTCCTTTTTTTGTTAGAACTTGCTGCTTGACTTTCCAAATGCCTTCTTAGGGATCTTGGGCAAAAGACAGTTATGTGCCGAAGAGATAAGGGACCAAGAGAAGGGGCATCTTAGCGGAATAGGGAAGCCAACATAAAAGACGACTGAATCAGAGAGAGGCAAATGTATGCTAACAGAATTATTGAGTTTGAAAACCTACTGACTATCTCACTATTTCTAAATCTCCAAGCTACAATGACAGTGTCTCTTATTTAAAATTTTATAACTGAGCGAATTTATACAAAATCTCCAGTTATCACAGCATCTGTAATAGCTCATGAAACAGAGCACTCATAGTGTTCTGGTCGTTCCTGTTCTCATAGATGGGTGGGCACTGCAGAGGAACAGTGTGTCAGCAAGGCACAATGAGTCCTCCACGGATTTGACTGACCACATACCAAAATCCCAGGATTGGGATGTAAAGTTCTGCAGTTCAAAAAACCTGAAGGCAAAGCTGGTTTTAATTAAACTGACGTATTTTAGACGTTTATGCAAGATAAATGGAAACAGGGGATTTCAGAAAAAGGCCTGCACTTCTTTACTTATGGCAAATTTAATATGAATAATTTTCTTAGCACCCTCAAAGCTCAAACTGTTGATAGGAAAGGTGATTTTCTGGGAAATTACATGCAAAAGGATAATTATATGACATCTCACCCAATATGACCTTGAGATTCAGGAGCCATGAATCAGTTTAACACTGCCCTGTTCAGCATTTTTTTTAAAGTTCTTTCTGGTATGTCATATATGGAAAAATTGGCACCTGAACAAGCATCAAAGTCTCCCAAATTGGGGATTAGAGTGAGCTCATCCCATCATGGTAAGAACTAGTCTTTGTTCTCAGTGTGACATCTTGCATTAATAGAAGATCATTTTCTCACAATCACCGCCATTCATCTGGAGTGCAATGGGGTCTGCATGGAACAACTCCTCATTGAATTGCAGAAAACAGGGAAATAACTGCCGAGTTTTCCCGGTTACGCTATTGATATTTAAGTGCCGTTCTCTGAGGGGACGTAACAGCTTAACTCCAAAGAGCCTGTGACCTATTTCCATGATTACTGCTGCACTAATGAACAAATGGTTTCTAAAAGGATATAGCCACAACACAAAACTCTGGAGAAAGATGGACACCCCCAATAACAGGGTGGGTTAGACAAAAAACATAACTCAAAAAAAAAAAGTGTTGCTTTTTAAAATCTGTACTGAACAACAAAGTAGACGTTTGTGTACACAAATACTTTCGCAAACAGCAAACAAATACTTTCGTATTGATCCTGTGTTTTAGCTCTGAATCCTCTTGGCTTTGAAGCTATTCTAGCAGCATCTTAGGTTGGGAGGAGATGAAAGGGTAAAGGTCTGAAAACACATATATTGTCCACATGCCCAGCTCGACCATGGCTGTAGAGAGCAATAAAAGAAGTCTATACTAATGTCAAATATTTCCTTTTCACATGACAATGTCTTCAGTGATGTATCTGTTTCACTAATGAAAGCTTAAATCATAGACAAAAATCTATGTTCATTGAGAATCTGCCTTTTCATCCTATTTGGCACCAAGGATTGCAGGACTGAAAGGTCAACAAGATCACAGAAGCCTATGAATGAACTTAAAATAGCACTTGAGCTTGTTCAGGCTCTGAGACCTTTGTTTTACCCGAAACAGGCATCCACCTTGCTTTCTTCATGAAAGCACAGTTACATGATGCAATTCTCCATCCTTAAGAAATCATGCTCAGTCTCATCGCTGTGGATTGCATTTGAACAGTACTTGGTGGGAACCCAGTTCAGTCATGTATGTGGAATGCCACTCTCTCTCAAGAGAACACACATATGGAAAAACTCTTAGATTACTAAAAATTTGCAAGTTTAACGTGAGGAAGCAGAGGCCTCTGAGCTTCTAACCATGGGCTGGGCTAATCAGCTAACAGGTAAGACATTGCTACGTGAAAGATTTGCTCTAAACAACAGAAGAGGTTCTACCTCTGTATGTGACAGAGATCAGCTCTTCTCTAAAGGTCCTTAATGATCATTTGCCAGGTGAATGTCACAAAAGTGCAACCAAGTCCAGCTGTGCCCTCCCCAGGGAGGGGAACCCTTCACAACACATGATCTTTAAGAAGCTCATTGTATCAGTTTCTTTCCTTTCCCTATAATTGCCATGTAGATTTCTGAAGCAATTTACATCCACAAAAATTTAAAGGAATAGACACTAACCATTTAAATATATGATAAAAAAAGAATTTGACCTTGCTGACTTCAGCCCTGCAGAAGTGTCTCACCTAAGATTTGCATCTGTGCATACTCTATAGCTCACGGATAAGACAGGTATCTCCAGGGTGTTATTAATCTCAGGTCTTGCACAGCTGTATCCACCACTACAGAGGAAAATCCTGGTTCCCCACAGATCTCATTGATTTGACCAGATAGTCCATTTGGTACTTCAAAAGCCTTTCCTGGGGAAAGCATTACTAGGACTGATGTGTTCCCCAAGATGCTGTGGTGCTGTTGAATCAGTACTTTCCAAAGAAAAAGTAGTTTGTGAAAATATAAAACCAGCTCCCCTCACTTAGGCCCTTCTTGCCAAGGAACTAAATCAGCAAACTGCTACAAATAGTTTTTTCAAGTAAAACAATTCTTAAAGGGTATTAGCAGTTCAGAGACAATCCCCTCTAGTCATGCATTGCAGCCACCAGCCTGCATCCACTGCTGATCTTTTCTGCATCCCAGACAAAAAAGCCATGCTCAAAAAGCAGCAGCAACCTCTTTGCAAAGTACCCTGCAACAATTCCCAGCCTGTGGGTTAATACACTTACAGGTTATTGTGCACAGCTAACCAAAATGCTCCTTGGGTCATTTACTGGCTAAAAAATTGGACAGTTTGGAAGCAAGTCCTTAGCAACTTTCTCTTGCTGGTAGTGGGTTAGTTTCAAGGAAAAGCAAAGAATATGCAATTTCTATGTTAATCAGTGGAGATCTGTAGATGGCAAACCCTGGAACAAGGTGTCCAAAGAAGCTGTGGATTCTCTTGCAGACCTTTTGATCTGAACTGCACCAGGCCATGAGCCACCTGCTACTGCTTTGAAATTAGTCTGACTTTGAGCATGAGATTGGACTACAGACTGTCAGAGGTCCCTTTCAACATAATGTTTCCATGATCCTATAAGGTCTCCCAAAATGGATTTATGTCTTTTTGATACACATTCTCCAAACTGAGTTTGTCACGGTGGATGAAGCAGACAACGTTAAATATAAAAGTACTTTGCCTTCACCTAAAAGTGCTTTGCCTTCACCTCTATTTACACTTAAAAATTTTCATTGCTTTGGAGTGGTGGTGGTTGTATATAAAAAGGCCTTTCAATATATGAGAATTGGAAGCTTTAAATTTTTTTTTAACCCATAGAGCTACATAAATATGCAAGAAAATTTCTTTCTTTGAGCTTTTCTGTTTGAGTATAACATTTAACTCAAGGATAGAGAGCTTAAGAAAATATACATCTGACGAATGTATGTATACTGTAAATTTTCTGAGACTCGTCTGTTTCATCTGCATTTGTACTATGAGGCCCTGACTTTTCTGGACCCTATAGCAGTTACTGTAACACAAGAGTTAAATAACATTCAGAATATTCCACCCTGGTCACACTGAAGCCGACAGTTTTCAGCAAGGGTTGTGGAAGGCTTCAAGATTCCTGATTTGTGATAAGTCTATTCAGAGCTGTGTATGATCTCATCTCTTTGTGCTCTTCCTCTGCAATCAAGATAAAAAGCATAGGCACATACATCTTCTTAACCTAGAATAAGTCAGTGAAGCTGAGCAGTTCAAGCTTTCTCCCCTGTTTTTTAAGTAAACAAAAATCAACAACTAGACATTGTTTTTGGGTACTCTTTTGGGCTCCCATGTTTTCTTGCTAAATGTGAGACAAGGGATAGACAACTACACATGAGCTATTTTAAAACACCCTTGAAATTCAGTGGTGATAAAGAAGTATTTTTAAGGAACAATTTATTAACTTTTTTTTTCCTTCCCGTCTGTAGTGGGTTGACACTGGTTGGATGAAATGCATCAATCCCACAGATGTCTTCTCTGCACCAACTACATGGAATAGTCCAGACATGAGCTCAGGTTTAGGAGTTCACCTCTATGCTGATCTTTACCAACACTTCTGCTAGTCTTAAACCATGAATTACCCCTCCCAGCAGATTTGTCTAATGTAACAACTGCTTCTTAGCTCAGAAATGTGACAAAATAAGACCTTCCAAGAGTGGCTGGGACAGAGAAGTTTTGGATGATTTTGCAGTACACTGGCATACAAGAGTACAATTTTCCATACTTATTGACACTTATTCCCATGCTGCCTGAACTTGCAATTGATTGTACTTTCTAGAAATCATCTGCCACACAGAGGGAAAATAAAGAAGAACTTGAAATCATAAATGATTTGACAACACCAATGCCTCAATGTCATGAAACGGGAATCCCTTAAGCATTTTTCTGACCTAGTTTTCCTATATCTGTTATGAATTACCAGACTGCAGACAACCTTTGTGACCCTGGACTCAGAATCAAGGGATAATCCTTAAATGTTATGAAAAGACTGGTGCCTCTGGGTGTCCATCTTGACATACGGAAACAGAGACAAACTTCCATGAACCATAAAAACTGAGGTGTCTGAAATCATCATTTTTTTCTGAAATCTTGGAGCATAGACAGCTTACCTTCTTGGCACATTTGCATGCCAAAATTTCCTCATTGTACCAAACAGAAAATGGTCTTGATTCTATTCTTGCCTCATTCATTCCCTTTTACATTTGTGTACTGTGCTAAAGCAGTGCAGTACAGCTAACAGGATTGCTATAGCCAAAAAAAAATACTCTTGCTGCTTCCTTTGACCAAACCCTTGCTCTCAAAACACCACCACTCATTGTCGGTTTGCTCAAAATCCATCTGTGGAGTTTGAAAAACAGTTACAGCCACTTTCAGTGCAGCACACAAACAGAAATTACACAAACATTACCTATATGTTCAAAATCCTACAATAACAAAACTCTTTTTGACAGAGAAATTCTCCCCTTCCATACTCCACTTAACAGCCTGGTGCAATTAAAGACAAAAAAAAGACTCTGTAGCAAGAAGAAAATAATTTCCACCTTTCTTAGTTCTGTCACAGCGCCGAGGTTTGTGCTATTCATCTCTGCCTTGAAGGCATCTCTGTCAGAGCAGAGGGATGCCTTTCCCTTGTCCTTTCTGGGCCCAGTCTCCTGAGACACAGACTTCAATAAAAGCTATTGATACTCAGCAGGAATGGACTTTTGTTAACAACTGGTGGCGAAATACAATCCTAAAAGTAGTAACTTTGCTGCCAGCTAAGTGAAGGCATTAGCAGACTAATTCAATATATCCAGGGGAGCTGCATTTAAAGTGCCAGTCTGCTGGGACCTCCTACCTTCCCCAAAACCCACATTTGATCCTAATCACCCTTCTTAGCTGCTTCTCAGATTCGTTCCTCCAGTCACTTGTAAGGTAAATTCAGCAGTGAAAAACCTACATTTCATTCCACACATTTCATCTGTTGTTCCCAGCAATTTCATGGATGTACTGGTTTTGCTGTCACTGAAGTCTCCAGCAATTCCTTCGAAGTCAAGGCTTTGGCTTAGTCTCCGTACCCCTTGGCCCGTTTATGACTTTCAGCAGTTCCCATCCAACACAACACCCCAATTCACACCATCTACTCTCCTCCTGCTCCTTCAGTGCCAGAGCCTTGTCTAATGATTCTTGGTACACTTCTCTGTAAAGCACCACGACTTCTCCACTGCTTCCTCCCTTTCCTTCTCTACCCCCATTAAGGCTGGGATGAATGCTATCTGTTTTATTTATTTAGTTTCCCGTGGGAGTACATTATAAGGCCGTTCTGTTCTGTGCAAGTGGGATGCAGGAAGGGAGGGTCTCTGCCTGCCTGTTCCCAGCTGCGCACGCTGCAGGGGGTGGATGTCACTAGTGGGAGTGGAAAACTGCTCCTTCCCCAAAAGCAGTGGGCTACGCTAACCTGGGAAAAACCTTCCAAGCCACAGGACATGCAAAAGTAAGACACACAGGAAGGAAGGAGGAAGCCAGGTGAGCATCCCAGAGCAGAAAGGAACTCTGTGGAAGCTATTCAAACCAGAAAGTCACCAAAAAGAAAAATACTCACCCTGAAAGAGTGAGCAGGATTTGTTTTCTTATCATAGAATCCCAGAACAGCTTGGGTTGGAAGGGACCTTAAAGAACATCTAGTTCCAACACCTGCCAAGACCACCTTTCACTGGGCCAGGTGGTCTCAGCTCCATCCAACCTGGCCTTAAACACTTCCAGGGATGGGGCATCCACAACTTATCATGACAACCTGTCCCAGTGCCTCACCACCCTTATACACATCCTTAGAACAGACTAGATTATGTCCTTCTGTTTAATCTGTTCCTGTTCAGAAGTCTGTGTTAACAGAGGTAATTATGCCCTGGTCACTTTTAACATCCCTCAGTCAGTATCTGGGAAACCTTTTCCATGTTCTCACTTGCCTGGATCCATCACATGGAGGCTGTATCCAAACACTGCCCTATTTCTCTCAAAGATTAATTCTATCTATGGAGACCCTCTTACACAAATTTCAGTGAACACTACTCTCTCTCCTCGACTCCAAACCAGTTAAGACCCTCTTCTGCCATGTAAAAATTAAAATGTCACGTATGTGATAATGTACACGTACCCATCTCAATACTTTTCTAAGGATCCATCCTGTACCTTGCTCGTTAGATGAACAGAATGTGGAGTTTTGCCCTCAGTGGCAGCAAACTTCTGAAGCTGCCTGTAGAAAAGGAGAAACTCTTGCAAATCTAGCATGATAAATAAGTCGCTTAGCTTTCTTTGCATGAATGGATTCATTATGTGCAGATGTTCAGTGCACTTTTACAAGTTTTTATGGATGAAAAAGTCACATCATTATTGTGTTATCTGACCAGAAATGAAGCAGGAACCGATGCCATCAAGGAAATTAATTAATTAAAAGCTTCCTGTGTTTTTGAGTTAGAACCTCAGGTGAATCTAAAAGATACAAGCAAAATGAGCAGAAATATATCTGGAGATTCTAAGTGACTCCTGTGATGAATAAAAATTCATTAGAAAAGAAAACTGAATGTTTCATCACACTGCTGTCTCTATCATATACTTAAATGTGCTTTCGCAATTTTACTACAACATCCAGAAAATCACTTTAAACCATGCCCTAATAGATCTTCTCCAAGACAAAGGGAAAAAAAAAAAACCCAGAACAAACTATTTCATTATAGCAAACAAGGAAACTAAGCATCCATGGCAATTTTCTGATTTCATTTATGTCTCGGATTTAAAAAGTGACTCATGTGAGTACTTACACTGACAACTACAGGAAAAAAGCTAATTATAAATTGTAGCTCAATACTTTTTTTGAGCTTTATGACAAAGAGCTCCTTATTTTCAAATCTTACTGCAGCAAAGTACAAAAGTTGTCTTTCAGATACTACTGACATCCGTGCAAGTTAGACAAAACAGTAGCTCAGAGGAATATCCATGTACTAGCAAGGAATCAGACCACCACCACAACAACAATGAGTTTTCTAATTTCTTCAATAACAGACATGATCTACATAGAAAGACATGATCTGGGGCAAAAAATACCTCAAACACTGCAAAAGTGGTACTAGGGCAAGGTAGCTAATGAAAAAAAAAAGTGCATTATGGCCTATAAGATGAGTTAATCAGTGAATTTTTTGTTAGGAGAGTCGTACTTCAGGGAAGGCAGCACTATGTTCTTCCCACTGTCATGGCACAGTGGGAGCCAGGAGAACTGGGAATCCCCCACCAGGGCAGGGTACCTTCCTCAAACTTTCCTTGATTAGTCTATGATGTTATTTCCCGTTGAAATACACCATTTCCAAGGGAGAGCGAGTAGGAAATACTTTTTCTGCAAACAATAGACTGAACCTGGCAAAACTGAAAACTCCAGTCAACAAAGGGTATATACAAATTTTTTAAAAATTATTTTTTTTAAATAAAGCATTAGTAAAAGTATAATGCTGTATTATCACAATGGTACAGTGTTAACTTGTGTGCATTCCATACCTGATGCTTAGGTGCCTCAGGAAAAGACAAAGAACATAAATAGAAAAATACTCCATTATGGGTATCTAGCTCTGGCTTGCAGTAGAGCATTCTGGTTTGCAATTCTTCTATTTCTTTGCTTATTTTGGCATGTAATTCATGGTAGGACTAAAAACACAGGCGTAGTGATACTGCACAACAGGGTAAGGAAAGGTGCTAAGTGGACAGCCTTCAACTACAGCACAGGACAGAGAGCCAGCGAATTTATCCCCAAATCCGTGAACACTGTACATGGCAAATCAGCCCTACCTACTCCCTGGGCACCTTGGTGTTGTACAAGGTGTGCAGGACTTGTTCACTCTGGTGATTACCTCCCAATTGCATGCAACAGGTACACTGCCTATCTACCAAATACTCCAGTTCACCCAGGCTCAATCTAGGAAAGCACCAAAACAGTAATTCTGCTGAAGGCAACAGATCCAGTAACAATGTCTAAAATTAAGATGATGTCTAAAGGGCTTTTGGATTCCTTCCTATTAGAGCTTCCTATCATCAGCTAAAAAAAAACCCCTCAAACAACTGCTAAATCAAAGCATCCAATGTGAACAGAATTCTACTACACAGTATTTTGTTTCCATAACACAAGCCATGGCTGAAAAAGATACTAATTATGGCACTAGTGCAGCTGTATTAATTACAGCTGCATTAATTAGAGCAAATTTCTGTAATTTAACTAGGTTGGCACTTAAAAGTGCTTGTTCAATTATGATACATTTCAGACCTTTGTCCATTTTTTCTCAACATGTTGGTGAACTTTTAAGTTAGTGCTGTGGGGCTTACACAGGTACCCATTCCAAGGAGGTGATGTTTCATAAATGTTATGTCTTCAACTGCCCTTGAGTTATCAAGGGAGCTAATAAAACTGGATAGAGGGCAGAGCTCAACCTGTTCCACCTATTATCTGCTGCAGCCCTCAGATCCCAGGATTTTGTCTCTCCTTTTGGGCCTGCCCTGACAAATGTCAGTCTACAACATTCTGAATTGCTACAAAATCTTTTGAACTCAAAGTGATAATTTCAACAGCCATAAAAAATCCCAGAACTTCCCTTTACAAGTTACATAAAACAGGGTAGGAGAAAGAAAACCTCTGGGTCAAGATTTCTCAAATCCTCAGGATCTGCCAAGCTTTGAATTAGCCAATGCTCTTATTAAAAAAACTCAACACTGCAAGACATTTCCTATGCAAGAATGGGGTAAAGTGAGCAGGAGCCAGACCTCAGCACTTAGCTCCTTACGTGCGGTCAGCATCTTTTTAAGATTTTTATGTTCCAATACATTTGCCAGATGATCCCAGTTCTAAGCTTGCAAGCAGCTAACAAGCTCCTCTGAGCAACTGGAGACTTTGGTATATACTTGAAGCATTTAAGGTCTATTAACACTCTATATATTAATAAGGAACTGCACATAGTATCTTCATAAATACAATTAAAATTTTAAAACCTCTGAATATATAAACAGATAGGAATCATGCAATCATACTGTTTCATTAGAATCAGTGTTGTACATAGGTGTATATGCACAGATGAATTTTTATCTCGACTACAGTGACTCAAAAATACAGAAAACTGAAGACACTCACTTTTAAATGGCACACAGCGATAACCCAACCTAACCAGATTTTTAGAGGTTGTGATGACTAATTAAGTGTCACTGTCTATAGGAACATGCATTAACAGAAAACTCTGTGCATGAGCTTATATGTATACATGTCCATGTGTGACATCCAAATTCATTTAACAGGTCTCTGCTAAAAATACATCTAAACAAGAGAAAGCTAAGCAAAAATACAATCCCAGGCTTGACTGAAGAGGCAGTGAAGAGGCTAAAGCTGTAGAGATAGAATAAAAACATAGAAAATTATTTTAATTCCAAGTAAATTAATCCTCAGGCCAGGAAAAACACACTAATAAATGATATTTATAACATTGATACTGATATGAAATGATACTGATAACACTAGACAAATTTTGCTTAACAAAATAATGACATAAATGTAAAGAAAAGTATGCTTTCTCAAGATACCTATTGGCCTGAGAAAAAATGTTGGTCGTAGTGAAGTTTGAGACGTAAATTGCCTACATGCGGCACACAGCCTACATGCACGTTGATTAACCTCCTATAAAAAAAATCCAAAAATGCATTTCCTGCATGTCAGCCAAAAGGCACATCACAGGACATCCAGAACAGCATCAGGGATCCAGACAATCATTTACAATCATCTCAATAGGCATTAGGTACCCTACTCCTTTACATTATAAACCACTTATAACAATGCACATTAACCAGCGGACAACTTAATAACACAGACGTCTGTCTAGTGTAGCCCTGATTGTCAGCCTTAAGTACAGCACTTAATACACCACAGATAATGTGCTGTCTGAGCCACCAGGAGCAGCTGTTAGCCACTGCCATGGCAATGAAGCAGCAGATATGGATATACCACCTGCTGGTCTGCTCCAGCTTAAACACAGGTAAAATTGTCATTATCTCCGGAACAGTGACCCAGAGATATTATTCACTTATTCACTGCTTTAGATTTGAGCTGCATTATACTTAAGAGAAGATAAGAATAGAACTCCCTGTGCCACATCTAGTGGCACAGTTTACCTAGTTTTATAGGTAAAAACTAATCACTAGTTTATACTACTGTAACCCACATAAGTTACGTGACCAGGCTCCCTACCAAAATCCACTTGTGGCATCTTCTGAATTGGCAGCACAAGCCGCTTGCTTCTTCTATGCTGTAAATCACAGTCAACTACCCAAAAGCCTTCAGGTCACTCCAGCTTGTCCAAAACCACACAAAACTTCAACTATTATAACACTCTTCCCCTAACAAAGCCTAATGTAGCACAGTCATTACTTAAAGCAGTAATGGGGCAAAATTTAATCGACCAGAATCTGTTCAGGAATAAAGTCTGTGCAAAGAAGTATGATTAATGCTCTTCAATCATAATATAAATTGGAGGCCCACAACTCCAGGAGCAAAAATAACCCACATTAACTGTTTGTAAAGGAGACCTGGCTAGGTGATTTATCTTCTATGATCAAAACAATACACTGACTTTTTACTTTGTTATAATCATTAAGTTTCCCTCATTCAACATTCTGAACTGCCTAGTGCTAATTCTCCCCTTTCCCAGGCATGTTAGTTCAGTGGCCACCTTCTTTTTTCTTACTCTTACCTTGGTTTGCTATTTCTCCTGGAGTCTTGACTCTGAAGGCTGTGACATCCAGGGTCCACATCAAACTTTAGCTCCCTAACACTTGGTTTGCCTCTGGCTATCTTTCTCTTTCCCAGATGGACGGCAATCTCTACTGGTTACTCAAACTGAAATTTCTGCCCAGAACTGATGAAAAGAATGAAGTTGGTTTCAAAATCCCTAGCTGGGAAATAGGAACAACCATAGTGTTAAATTTCACCTGCTTTCCTCTATGGAAAAAGCACTCAGATGGTATTACGGCCGTGACATTTTCTGCATCATAAGGGAACAAATCTTTGCAAAACAAACATGGAGATTAAAGCGTAAGGGGTAGTTTCACCTAGTGGCACCACCAATCCCTGCTGCACTTCCAAAATACACCTAAGCTGCACACACAGGCCTACAGAGATTAAACCCTAAAGCAGAGACTGAGAACTGCTGCTCATGAGCAGTCTCCAGCTGATCAAAACTGCCCCCAATAAAACAAGAGCAAACATGAGGAAAAGATGAGTCTGACAACAGTCAGGAAAGGGGTGAGGTCAGGTTGCTGCAGGTAAGGAGGGACTGCTTAAGGAGGTTTCGAGAAGCCAAAAAGAGGTGTCTCTCACATAACTGGGTGGCCTGAGTATTAATCACAGCACTTGGATTCTTGCTGCCAAAAAAAAAAAAAAAAAAAAAAAAAGAAAATCTGATCAACTGGAATTTAATTACAACACAAGACCAGTCAGGTTTTCCATCTCATATCCAGATCTCATAGACGAACTATGGACACATTTTCATTTATTTATCTGTGTCGCTGACACTTGTTGATTGATACAGAAAAAAAAGAACTGACTATTAGCACACGCAAAAATGAGAAGAATCCAGACCACTCCCGCTTCTTTAGAAACCCAGCAACCACAGCACACAGTTATGGGTCAGTACAATGGAGCGTGCAAAAACTCTTTATAATCCTGTCACTGATGACTCTCCAGAGAAATTTAATCTCAGAGTCTGAAGAACAGATAACCAGAGACGATCAACTAACAAACAAACAATTTCCTATCAGCATCAGTGAAGTTAGTGTCTTGCATCCCAGACATTTATTAACACATCAGAAAAGTAAAAACTAGCAGATTTGGATTTTTTTAGGTTTTTTTTTTTTTTTTACTTCTGTAAATAGCACTAATTAAATGAAAATAGAAGAAAAGTTTTAAAGGATAGTGTTCTCCTTTTTTGTCTTCAGTATAAATGCCAGCAATTCATTAAAGAACATGTGCAGGGAACCAGAGCCAAAGCATTCCTACAATGGGAGTAAGTGAACAGGAGCTAAGGTCTAGTAATTATATAGGACAAGGAACCCTTTCACCTTTCCATTTTATGGCCCATTTTATGACTTTGGCATTACATGGGATACTGCTAAAAGGAAAAGAGAAGTGGTTATAACTACTGCATCAACCCAAGCAATGTACACAATACTTAAGCTCTTACTTTCTCTCTGATTATTATCCTCTGGTGAGGATAATAAAACTCTCCTGTTCTGAATTCCCCCCAGGGCATTTGCAGGGAGCTGTATACACAGAAAAATCAAGCCACTACATACTGCACAGACTTCCAAGCAATACTAAGAGATCACTTCAGCTTCAGCTGAAGAAATGGATAGGACACGCTGGAACTGTCTAGTGACAGAAGAAGTCCTGCCCTGCAGCACAGGTAGCATCAAAGCCTTCTTCCCCCAATGACTGGCCAAAACTCTCCTAGAAAGAGTACTATGGGCCACTTCTGTTGGGTGAAAGTATTACAGACTTTTTAACCTTTTCATTCACACCTTCGTGTGTCAACATCAAATTCCAGATTACAGCAGGCACAAGCCAGCTCACATTGCCTCACCAGCAGGTAATCAAACCAACTCACTGCACATGAGGTACTAGTAATTTTAATTTATCTTCTTTACATTTTACTATTTAGTTTAGCTATACCATTTACCTTGGTAAATAAACTATGAAACATTTCCAATTTTAAATATTTCAGCTCTATGATAAAGGCAAGAAAGATACTGAACACAGGATTCTTCCCTGAAAGCACCGAACAAAGCAAAGAACTCCTCACATAGGGCAGAGATTAAATATATGATACTCTCCTGACCCAGATGTTACTGAGAGGCTTTTTTTGTCACTCCAGAGACTGACCTCAATTGTCACAGCAAAAGCATCACCACTGAACATACTGATGACGCTTGATTTTATACTGCTACATGCCTAAATAAGACCCCAAAAAGTTAGTCCTAAGCAGTGTAACACCATAACTGATGGGACCCAATAAACCAAATAAAGCCAGAGATGCATCACTGAAAAACTATAGATACCAAAGTAATAAATACCAGAGAACACAACCCTTTGGTGGTTCAGACATAGCTTTAAACCTCATTTCAGTAGATGACATCAAGCTTATTGTCCAAGCTGCTGTCTCACACTACACTGGGCGTCTGACAGTTTCATTGTTAAAAAGTGTACACTGGAAAAACACAGAGCTGTAACACTGACTGTTATTAAAAGTTATTGTTATTGAAGGCATGATGTTCATATTCACAGACGAAAATTTTATTTTGCTTGTCTCACATTTTGGAGGTTTGTTAGTTGCAGCCAAGCCCAAATCAGGAGCCAAGATGACACCAAGGATCCATGCGCTGTTATGCATATTACAAGAGCAGCTCAGAATAAAGTGATGTAGTTGATGATGTTCCTGCTCATTGCAGGTGGGTTGGATCAGATGGTCCCTTTAAAGGTCCCTTCTGATCCAAACTATTCTGTGAAACTGCAAACTTGTATGTTATTAGTTTTGTTATTTAGATAGGGATTAAGTACACTAATTTATAACCTTCCAAAACTTTACGACCCACACAAATTAACATATCCTGAATTAAGAGGTCAAAACTCAAACGAAAAGTCTCTTTGAGATATAAGAAATCTACAAACTTTGGGAAGTTATCTTTTCTTGTCCTTTGCAGGTACTAATACTTAGAGGAAAACTAAAATACATGCTGAAAGATGGTTTCTCTGCAAGAACATGACCTTGGAATACAGTGTAAAATTTCCGAAGTCAGAAAAGACATCAAGGTGCCCAATTCTCAGTGAAAGTCAACAGGAATTCAGTGTCAGATTTTCATTTATGTTTTATTCTAATGAAAAACAAGAGCTTAATTATAGGCCATCATGAAGCATCCTCAACATTCAAACTGAGTTTAATGAGGGGAGGAGGAGAACAGTGTGGTTGGGCTTTTTAGTTAAAACTGACACCCCCAAAACAAAACAAAACAAAAAAAAAACCAGCAAAGTGTTGTGTACAATGCAAACTAATTACTTTCATGGGAAATTTAATTACTGTGACCCCAATCGGTAACACTTGTCACCTGATCAGAGGGACTCTGCCCTCCCCAAATCGACTGAGCCCATGAACACTAAATTGAATTCTAGCGGCTGCAGTGTGCAAGTGACCTCCCACTCATTAGGAATCGTGCTACACCCAAGTATCTGCAGTTAAGTACTGCTGTGAGAGTACCAAAGTCCTGTATTCACAGGAAAAAACATATTCCTGAACTTGGTTTTCAACACCCACTGCCTCTCCCTGCAAGCAGGCAGGCAAAAGTGGTCAACATCAGACCTTTGTCACTCTCTTTTCTTTTTTGTGACATGCTATGAGCAAAACACAAAGCCCAAGTTCTTGCACTAACACAGAGCTGGCAGCACCAGCTCTCAACTCCAGTCAATAGGCAGGCAGGCTGCTCTGAAGTCTCCGCACCAACCAATTTGAGATGCATGAGCTCCTGGCAGCAAAATAATTATTTCCTCAGAGGTTTTTATTGTCTCCAGCACGCCATGAATTCTGTTCAAGTTCAATGTCAATTTATCACTCTACATTACTAGCAGCAGCTGACATCATGGGTGCAATTGTTAAAGAAAAGGGAAATTATTTCTGCCCTCGTACATTTAGATTCCCTTCCCCCCCAATAAGTGCAGTGAAGGGAAAAGGCTTTGAGCAATCTGAAATCGCAGAATGACTCTTTCTATAAAAGCACTGCACTTGTCCAGCAAACCTCTCTATCTACCACTACCGAATAATATCAGGTACCAGAGACCTGAAAGGGAATAGAGAGAGGCAATATGACCTGCAAAAAGGCAGTATTTTTAGAGTACAATGTAGTTCTTTCCTCTCTAATATGCAGCACATTCTTTGGGCTGAGTGTGCAGCCCCTCTATAGCAAAGCATGGCAGTGTGTGCCACTTACTAATCACAGCCTGGCACAAAATAAAGTGCTCTGCTGAGGGAAGACCAAAGTGCCAGCACCCCACAGGATGGAGCCCACCTGCCTTCATGTCATGACTCTGATACACTGCGTGATATACGATTTTGCTTGGAAATACATATTTTTTTTTAAATTAAGTGGAGTAGTAGTTGGCTTAAAGTTAATGAGATCTTCACACAAAAAAAAAAGGGGCTTCTTACACAGGATGTGTTAACCTATGTCAGTACAAAAATATTTTACCTTCGTGTATCATCAATATTCAACTCCAAAAAGCAACTCAAAAAGCCACCATTTCAACAGAAAACTACAACACTGAAAGACAGGACTCCTTTAAAATAGTAATTCTGAAAGTCACTGTTACTATATTTTTTTCCAAAGGAATCAAGCAACTTTTCAGATGTTCAGATGAAATGAGTATCAAACCAGTGCTTTTTCATAGAGTCCAAAAATTCTGTACCTACCCTTGAAATCTTGTAACCTGTTTGACAATATGGAAGCCTTGCCAAATGGTGTAAGCATTCCCTGGCAACACACGAGATGGAGGGGAGTTAAAAGTGACAGGACTGAATTTGAATCACCACTAAAAGGAAAAACAGCAACATCTATTTAATTGAGTGTGCTGAAACCTGCAGTGTGAATGGCACAATCCCACTGGCGAGCAGCTGCAGCCCAGCTCTTCTCCCTGGTGCCCACCGGCAGGACAAGAGGCAGTGGGCACCTACTGAAACATCTTAAGACAACTTTACTGCAAGAGAGGTCAAACTCTGGAACAGGCTGCCCAGAGAGGTTTTGGAGACCTGACAGTCTAACAGGCTTATATGCCTACTCACAGTATTATTAAAATTTGATCAAAGGATAAAAAGTTCCTGTTATCTTTTGGTACCAGATATTGTCACAAGCGGCACAGAAATTCTCTTCTGTTAGGAAATTAATCTCCGTGGTTTCAGAAACTTCAAAGATGCTTCATTATTGATTGCCTAAGCTAACTTTCCATGTCTTGAAGGCATTTTTTCTTTTTTTCATGTTCACTCTGGCTAGATTCTCAAGCAGCAGCTTTGCCTGAACACAAGGTTTTGATAGCCTAACAGATGTCCACCCTGACTCTGTATTTTAACATTACAAGCTAAAACACTAAATCCATAAGTACTTGAATGCTTGTCACTTTGAATCCTGCATGACTCATCCTTCAAGGCAGCCTATGACAGTCCAAACTGCCAAAGTATTCCTCTGCCATCCTGAAATTTCCTCCTTTGCTGCATGTTTCCCAGTTTCTGATCCTGGGACTGGGTTGAAAAGGCAGCAGCCACCACAAAGCTGTAGCACAGTACCCAACATGGTCCTGAGCAAATCCTTCTGCTTACAGGGCAGGCAATTTGCAGGACATGTCTGTATTATCAGAAGCTCTGCTATAAGTAGAAAGAGGAAGCAAACTCAGCATTTACAGGTCACTCATTCTGGCAACTGAGATATCATGTAACCTTAACATGTGGAGTTCTCTCTCCATGTGAGTGTTTGCAATTAATCATTTAGATTCCCAATAACAAATTGCAGACCCAAAATGTCCTCATTGACTATGCTGCTAAGGTTCACTGGCACAGTGGGAACTTCCTCATCTGCCATCTGGGCTAATGAAGTTACTAAAATTGTTGTCATTCTCTCGGTGGATCACCATTGCAAAGAGAAAACACTCTCTGCCATGAGATTTCAAGTTAGATGGAAGCTCAGCAGCAGTAAGATCCAGAAAAATCATGTCCTCTTCCAGACCTGGACAACAGTACATGCCAATGTATTCTTCTGCCCACATCTGGAAAACATAACTCCTCCTATACTCTTACCTTTGTCCTGGGCCCAGTCTCCATCTCCTCCTTCGTGTTGTTGGATCTCTCTCCTGTCGCACAACCACCCACATTTTCTGATTTCTAATTCTCATACAAATCTCCCCAACAAATTATCACCCCTGAGCAGCATAGTCTATCTCAGTCTCACCCTCATCGTCCAAAAAAACCAGTCTTTTACATCACATCCTCTCTACATGTGAGGGAGGGCAGGGAAATACATCACCTCAGGGCAGAAACGAGCATCATGCCAAGGAGGACAAGTGCCAGGCCCCCACCACAAGCAGAGGCATCAGCCCCAACCAACACACCTTCAGAGTCATTCCAATGTACCTTCAGCCTTGTAGAAGCTCTGTCTGATAAAAAACCAGCCTTATCTTCCTTATTTTTTTTTCCTTTTCACACTCTGTGCTAGTTAGAGCAAACAGAGCTTGAGCTGAAGGAGTGGAGCAGAGTTCAAATGGCATGGGCATCCACTGGAAGAGTATGATGGGAGCTAAAGGACAGCCTTAAGGTCTGGGATACTTAGGTACACCTGGTGGCATCATAAAGGAGACTTACCTGCATTTCTAAAAGTAAATGGATAATCCCTTACTATGAAGGGGAGTGCTATGTACTCTTCAAAACCAGACACGTAGGATTTTGCATTGCTATAGAAAAGCAAATTCATCCCTTCATTGTTTTTCTTTTCAGCAGTTACATAATTAGCCATGAGTACTACAGCTTGCTAAAAACAAGCAGTAAAATGAAATACAGACAAAACCAGAACTCACATATGCTGCTGTAGTACTTATTCTTGAAGTAGTTAGTAATGCCCCTTCTCAGTTTACATGAAGAAGCTGGGAAATATTTCATTTCCCACCAAATCAAGGCTTTTTCTGTATCACTTTAGTTTAGTCATAGCCAGACCTAAAATTTGCAAAGAAATAACTAGATAACAAAGCAAATTTATGTCACAGGTAAGTTAATTTGTAGTTCCATGTTATGGAAGAATTTTATCCTGCAGATGAAAATAAAATTACAAATACATCAGCATTCTGAGTCAGCAAGACCTTATGAAAGAAAAGCAAATACAAGCCAGGTATTTAGACTGAAAACTAGCTGCTTTCTGAAGAATAAAAATTGTACTGCTACTACATTAAAACAAAAATAATAAATTGATGACTTAAAAAAGTTTATTTGAAGACTTGAGGCTTGACCTAAGGGCTGCTCTTACTGTTTGTAAAGCCAGGGCAATGCAAAGGTACAAAGGTGACTCCACTGCAGAGAAAAGAAGCTAAATTGGGTCTCCATCAAATACTGACTTTTGTCTCTATTATGTTATATATATATACACACACTGCATTTCTCCAGCTTTTTTCATCCAAGTAAGCCTAAAAAAGACAAGAAAAAAATAAAATATAGGATATACAATAAATTCCCATAACTGCAAGATGGAAGATGTATAAACCTGTAACCCTGCAGAATCTATTGTTTCTCCTTCTCACCCCAGTCTTTGACAGAAAGTTGATGTGCATTTGAAACATGCATCGATGAAACATCTTGCTAGTAAAAGGTAAAGTCAAGCTAAAGGAAACACTATGGGAACACACACTAAATACATCATTTTCACCTCCAGGTTAAAAATAACGCCAGAGGTTCACAAGCAACTTTTATCAATGTAAAATCGGCGTTGTATTGTGGTTAATGCAACACTTTAGTGTGTATTTAGGGAGAAAAAAATCCACTTATTTCTACCAGATATTCCCTAAAACACAGTTAAAGGCGGTTCTGAGATTAAAGAAACTGAAGTCTTTTCATATGCTATTGAGAAGTGGTGTTTTGGTTTTGTTTTGGTTTTTTTTGATGTGTAGGAAAAGCCTCCAGCCAGCAAGGCATCCATGCAGCTGGAAAGGCAAGCATTCTTCTAAGCTGGATTATGTGACAGCTGGTTACACCTATTTCTAACACTTGCCTCTGAGATAAAATGCAAATACAAAATCTCCCGATTACTTGTTATCGTTAAAGAAACCATGTAATTTTGGGCTTCAGTAGTCTATTGGCTTGGAGTCCTGGCCAAAATCCAGCATCAGGAAGTACACTGAGATGCATCCTCTTACCCTTAAGCTGCATTCAGCAATATTAACGTGTTTTCCTTTTCCTTCCTACATTTATAGAGAAAATGATGTAAATGTTGTGTAATTGGCATGTGTGTGAGCACTCTGGAGAGAATTTTGGTGAAGTTCTACATATGTATGGAGAGACTCTTCTTCAGCAACCTTTGCATCAAATCCATAAATTACAAACAATAAAATCTTGAGTAACCCCACTTAATATCAATGATTAAAAATATAATCAATCTTTAACACAACAAAGGAACACAGCCTGGGAGATATGTGTAGCTGATGCTGGTGGCCTCCAAATGCTCCCAAATGGACAGGGATTATATTTATCACCAGGATAAATGAACAAATTATTTATTGTTCTCACCTGCAGAGTTAGAAGCTACATCCTTCAAAAACAGAAAGTGTAGTTTACAATACCTCTGTGTGCATTTTAAATGCGCAGAAGTTACGGGAAATCTACAAGAGAGACTGACTGTTCTTTGTTTTTTATTGAAAAATTATTATTATTATTATTCTTAAAACAGCTTGGTTTTGGTAAAGCAAAGAGATACGTGTATGAGAGTAACAAGATATGAGAAACTCATTAATTGAAAGGAGAGAAGCATGAAGGTAAGCACAAAGATAACAAGGTGATTAAGGAGCACAACAGAAAGGACCAGAGAACCTACGGAGAGATAGAAAGCCAGGCACAAAGGCAGGAAAAAAAAAAAAAAACCCCCCCAGAAAGCAGGTCAAGACCAGGAGTTCACAAGACAACCAAAGGAACAAAATTTGAAAGAAAATCAGAAATGGAACATGATGCCCCATATAACATTCACTCTACTGCTGAGCAGGGAGGAGCCCCAGGGAAGGTTCTCCTCACCAACCAGAGAATCTTCTCTCTCAGCAGGTGGGCTTTTCTCTGACAAAGGAAGAGCCTAAGTGACTGACTCACTGCTATTTATTAGCACCTGAAAAAGGGACATCCAGCACCTGCAAGGTGTCCTGGCTGGACCCTGGGCACAGAATGACTTCTTCCTATGCTGCAATCACCACAGAGAGAGCAAATCACACTGTACCTGATCCCAACCCCACTAAAGCCAAGGAAAAGGCTGTTGCTTCAAATTACAATGAATAAAATCTGAAAAGCACAAGAAACACAAGGTACTGACTCAGACCCTGCCCTGGGCTACTATCCAGGTGATGGGACCTGTCACAGCTGCCTGCCCCACAGCACTGCTTGTGCTGCCTCTGCAAGTCTCTTCAGGTGCTCCTGAAACTGAGAGCACTTTAAACTCTTACCTTGCAATAAAAATAAGACATAAATACTTTAAATTCATTCTGCTTCAAAAGAGAACTGCAGGGCATTTTATAATTAGCTACAAACCCAGGGAGCCAATGCTGCTGTACATCTAGACACTTTTATGAAATGTCTAACTATTTGGAAAGGTATCAGTGAGAATAAATCACTGTTTCCCCATCGGTGCAGGCTGATTTCCTGATGCCCCAGGATTTACAGCAGCCTGAAGACCTGCATTAGCTGCAGACCAAGCAACCTCAATGCCTAGCAGCTTTAATGCCAAATAAAAGCATTCAGCATCACTTCAGCCACAGCAAAGCATGGCTTTGGAGAATTCACTGGACAAACAAGTAGTGGAATGATACTGGACAGGCAGAGAAACATCCAGTTGATAAAGGTTTCCATCAATACTGTATTTATTACTGACAACTACTGCAATATGGCAAATGCTTCCTGCACACATGGTCCTTGCTTACAAAGCTCAAATTCTATCTTCTCTGGTACAAAACACATAACTGAACATAAAATTAAACACAGGAAGAAACAAGAAGGGGAAGAAAATTGTTCTTTCAGATCACAGGTTTTGATGTGGTCATCTACTGCATTTTAATAGCATCAAAGAGGGTAAATCACTTCTACCAAAAAAAAAAATCCACAAAGATATATTTTGGCATCTATAATATCTCTTACAAGTATTATTTTCTTTTTATTCCTCTGTCAGCATGCATATCACTTCATCGGCCTCCCTCCTATTTCCTTTCTCTCTGGAAGAGAACACTTCCTGCCTTGCCCTAGAAAGTATGAAACCTTGGGAACAGAATAGCTCATTTTTCCACTTCATCAGATGCTGCTCCTGTTCAAACTCATCTCAAGAAATACTGCCTGTGTTAGTGGTCTGCACACTCTCTTATTTTCCCATGCCAAGAAGTCAGCTAATAATGCCAGAGACAGAATTTCTTCCTGCTTCTGTCCAGTTCACGTGAAAGTCAGCTGTGGTTGCTGTATAAAATCACGTAGAAAAGCAGAAAAAAAAAGGGTGATGCCAACTTCAGTAAAAAGAATCTCTGTTCTCCTATGTAGCCCTTCGAGATGTAAAAAGGAAAAAAATAAAAGAAGAAAAAAGCAGCTGTGGCAACATTATTTTAAATTGAAAGCACAAATCAGATTCAGAATCCAATATAGCCCGTAGCCCATCTGTGTCTAACATCAGAGGCTCTGGCCACTCCGTTATTTTACTGCTTCCGCCAGGGATGCTGCCCACAGCACTTTCACGAGTGCCCACCCACGGGTTTGCTCTATCAGTACCAGTGCTCACATCCCTGCATCAACCCCTGGCTGCCACGACAGGTACCAGCACTGACAGCTCTCCTGAACAGCGCTGCAGGTGGGATTTTGTTTGCAGGAATTCCAAGCAATTCCTCATACGCCAACACTGATGCCTGGCAGCACTTGACTCCCAAACTTTGACCCATGTGTGCATTCACAAGAGTCAAAACCAAAGGACAGAAAGAGCAAGGGAGTAGTTCAAAGCCACATCTGGTTGCCACTTGGAGAGATCAGCCTGGAGAAGGCACTCTAAAACACATGCACAGAGAGTGCAGATGGAAGCAGCAGCCAGTTTCATCTTGTAAAACCTCCTCTGGGGAATACTGATCTCCAAAATGATACAGTGGATTATTTAGGCTTGCTGTGTGATCTTTACAGTACCCAAAATTTGTATGCAGGCACACAGAGACACGTTTAGTCACGCACTCAGTACATCCAGGTGTCTACAGTTCACTAGTTATTCCCTTCAGAGAAAAGTGTTTATAATAAATGACAACTTCCCTTTCAGTAGGATTCACACCATATGATCTGTATTCAGTGGAGAAGAGCCAACAAGTGGGTTAAGTTACAGTTCCCCTCCTCCGGGGAGGAGTGAGGGGGGAAATCACAACTTTTTACTTCGAACATTTCGACAATGCAGAAAATAGTCTGATCTGTTATGCCTCTCTTCTCAAAACATGCAACAAGCACCCCGCATTAGCGAAGCTCCAAGGAAAGGTTTCAAAGCTGTTGGTAGCAGCATGCTCCTCTGGAGACTAAATAGTACTCAATTTTGTTAAAGATAGAAACTGCTGCTCTAAATATTCTGAAGGGTAACAGCTACATTTTACAGGACCTCTGTGGAAATTTTAAACGAGGCTTTAAATTTCCTCATGAAATTTCATGTTCTTTTTTTTTAGCATTGTTGTTTCTGTGGCTGGTTGGTGTTTGGTTTTATTTTAAGACAAAGATTAAAGAAAATCCCATTTGTAAACCCAGCAGACTTGTAATGGGACATAACGAGAATCCAGAGAACCCAAAATTTCTCAGGATCTAAAACAAGCATCATTAGCAACCCACAGCCCAGGTTTTGCACAGTTCTTTTTTCAGCTATCAAAATTTGCAGCCACTACAGTGTCAGAGAGCAGGAGACCCCACCTCCTCTCTACTGACCGACAGGATTAATTTGATTAACTTATGGATTGCATGTTTTATATTGTTCAGAGATTGTGCATATTCTTTTTTTCTTGTAGGAACATTAAACTACTAGAAAAATCTTTTGCTAAACTTATTTGGCGAGATAACAAACCGTTATTAGAATTAGCTACATTATTGCAGCTAAAGACAAGGGAGATCTTTCCTCTCCCAAATTTATAGTTTTATAATTGAGACTGTCAATTAAGATCTAACCAAGATTTAGCAGGCAGTAGCTAAGGGTAATTACTGCAAAGCCATTGAGGTAAAGATATGTGCCTTATTTTTCTAGTAGCTGAATTAATTTTTTCTAGCCATTTTGCAGAGCACCCATCTTCTTTATGCAACTTCGCTGCTTATTTGCAGGATACCAGGCTTTACATTAGCAGGCCTGAGGATGGTACTTTTACATTATGGAAAATTTTATCATACGTGTTGTTAAAAATCCCCCTCCCCCCCTTTTATTTATCTGTGGAAAATCTGAATGTATTTTCCTTTTTGTACTCTCATGATGTTATTTATGGTACCACACTTCCAAGCAGAAGATGGATTTGTGTGTTACTAGATGGACACTTAAATCTGGCATGTTGTCAGACACAAGCTGTATGGTAGGACATCTCATTGTGATTTGTGGTTTTTCAGACATGTAACTGTTGGCCAAATTAGTGCAAATTTTCACCAAAAAAAAAGTGGATGGTGTCACTCAGCCTCCACACCAACTCAGTATTAAGGTCTCACTGAAAGCTCTAAAGGGCTCTGTTGATGGGAGACCCCCATTAAAACGATGGGAATTATTAAGTGACATAAGTCTAGTACTCACTGCTGCTTCTCCATAACACACTCACCTAAACTTACCCAAAATTGATAGAAATTAAATCTGAAGGAACACATTACCCATTAGCAACAAGGATTAGGTCTGACAGCTTCCCCCAATAACTCACTCACCAGCACTGGAAAGATCCTCATCTGTCTCCAAGTATGAGGCAAAACATGGGTTTATTTTTGCTGTTCAGAGCAGTAAGATTGCATTAGCTGTACGACAGCCCAAAATTATCACACAGCAAGGCAGCATGAAATATAGCAGAAGTACAGGGGCTGAAAGAAGGAAATCAATGGGTATTTAAAACACCATTTAGTTGATTTACCTATGGCATGAAGCACTGTCATTTAAAAATCTCTCATGAAGACGTCTCTTCTCCAAATAAATGTCTGTACTGAGGAGATTATTTACTAAAAGGCTTTTAAATGCTGCCATTAAAAGCAACGCATTAAAATCAATTAAAAGGTTTTATAAAAACACCAATCTTCTTTCTCATTTCCTATGCTCTTGCCAGCATCATTTTACCCTTTCATACCCCTGCTAAAGCCAAGGAGGTGTTTTTCCCCAATTCAAATAGCACAGAAGAAACAAGACTCTAGCTATTACAATAAAACCCTGTTCTAGGCACCACTCAATTGTTCCCAGATAGGGGTGGGTGGGTGTGTGTGGGCACTTCCATTTAACTTTAGGGCTCTCCTGCATAACGCAGGTTTTCCTTGTGTAGGTGTTGATGAGGAAGTAGATTGAGTCTCATCGAGTAGAATTTGTCAAGGATTTTTGTTTCCCCCCAAAAGACAAGAGCAACCTATTAATTTAGGAGTGGAATGCATCTCATCTAACTTAAGCCACAAAACACATGACTTCTCAGGTCACTTCTCACTCTTCCACAAAGAAGAGGGGAAAGCACACGTATTTCTTAAAAACATACCTAAACTCGGAGCTTAGAGTACATAAATTAAAAACAAAAAAAAAAAAAATCACACTGGCAATTTGTCAATGAAAATTATTCAGCTTTCAGCACTTTCCAGCTTACAGGAATAACTCATGTTCCTGATTGTGACAAGTCTCCTTCAGGTAGCTGAGCTTGCTTAGGTGAAAAAGAACATTTGCACCAAGAGGAAAGGATGGTAAAACCGATGGCTGCACCACAGCCGGCATCTTGAGATAGCAAAAAAACCCTTCCTTTATGCTTATTCCTTCTCCATCCTTTTTTGTTTTGGCTAACCTTTGGGGAACTAAAGTTTTCCTCCACTCTTCCAGAATGAAGATGTAAACTCTAAGCAGCAATTCTATACCTACAACAATAAAAATATGCCTACATGGAAAACTTCTCAACCCTCCTCTACGCATCAGAACTGTGAGGCTGAAGGTTAAAAGCATCATGGATTCAGGCCCTACAACAGTGGGGAAAAAAAGAAAAAACAAAAAGGGAAGAAAAAAAAAGGTGCAAGCTCTGCATTATTTTTCTGCTTAGCACATGAAAAAGAAGCAGCCAGAGATGTCTCAAAGGAGGAAAATTTAAAATTCCTTTTAAATCACAAACTAATTTAAGAGTTCCACTTGTAAATCTCAGAAAATCATCATGTGTTGAGAGTTTGTGTGGTAATTTGAAAGACATGCAATTCACCATTCATAGCCAAGAAGTTGGATTATCTGCTTTGGAAGAAAAATTCTACTCATTCACAGCCTTGGAGCACAACTGGGGCTTCCATAAGAAATAATAATTAGAGTGGGGAGAGTGAGACCTGAAGACAGCACTTCTCTGCTAATTAAGTCGAATTTCACCCATTTGTTCTAGATGCAATATCTGCTCTCAGGCTGGTAGGCAAAGAAACATGCACCTCACACTCAGTTCATTTATTGTGTGGCTACCAGGACATTGCCATTGTTTCACATTTGTGTTCGGGGGTAAAAAAAAAACAAAGCACTACTTCTTGTCTGGTGGGTTGTTGGGGTTTTTTTACTCTTTCAAAGCAGCTATAAAATGCTGTTTCACTTCCTCATGCAGCAGGTCTCTTCTACTTTCTGCTTCTCGATGCTCACAACTCTGCGGAAAAGTCCTCAAGGGCCCCTGAGTTCACGCAGTGTTTTGTGAGGATGCATTACTTTAACACAAGAGATTTAAAACCCCAGAGCGAGCCCTAAGAGGCAACTTCCCAGCAGCTCAGATTAAGGGACAGAGGGCTGGGGCAGGGGAATGGGGCAGTGGAATTTGGCGGCGGCCAGCCCGCTGCGGAGGCCTGGGTGCACTCGCACAAAGGCATCGCCGTTCTTTCAGGCTCGGGTTTTATCAATGAACCCAGCGCATTCCAGGCGCTGTTCCCCGCGTTGCCTAGCGGAGGGACACTCATTGAGGCTTTTATCGCGGTTGAGGTGCCACAAAGGAGCAGGACCGGGAAAGCAGCCCCGCAGCACATCAAAGGCGGGGAGCCGAGCAGCGCCCGCTCCATGCGCGCTCTCGCCGCCGGCAGCGGCCAAGGGCAGCCCCGCTCCGCTCCCCTCCGCGACATGGGACACCCCCGCAGGGATGACATCCTGATCCCCATCTCTGCTCCAGGGGAAGCGCAGGGAGGGTCTGTAGGGGGACAACCAGAGCCCACCGCTCAGGCTCTTGTACCTGCCCGTGCACAAGGGAGGATGCCTGTGACAAATTACACTCCTGTGCCAAGGGAAGCAGAAAATAGCACGCTACAGTCACATTTAGTATAGTCACATCTTACACAAATCCTTCATCCCTCTCTTTAATAACTCTAAAATCTCAGTTTTGACAAAGAGCTGAAAAAAATATCGATATCAGAGCTACAAAGGATGTTTTATATCATCTGTACCTCTCTCTTCCTCCCATCAACAGAGAATTATTTCCTCCATATGGGTTTGGGAGGGCTTTCTATGATTTAGTTTGGGTGATATCTCTCCTTCTGAAAGATTAGTCCACATACAAATAGATACCGCCATCGAATCCTGTTTTCTACTACCTAGTTTTTGTATCTATCCTATTAGTTCTAATTATGTCTTTTTTGAGATATCCCAAAAGCCTTCTGCTACAGCACAGAAAGAAGACTTTCAGATTTTGCCCCTTAAAAATTAAAACAAGCAGCACATAAGGTTAGTTAATACATGTTCTTTCACATCCTTCAGTGTCCCTACTCAAAAATAAATATAACCTTTTTTTCTAAGAGCCCACTGCAAGACAACACAGAGCTAGGACTTCATAGAAAAAGATGCTATCACAAAAACTTCTAGCGAAGGGAGCAAGGAGAAAAGTTAATTAAAAACTAAGGCGCTTTGGGGGGCTAAATCAATCTTTGACATACTGAAGGGTACCAATCTCTTTCAATGCATTTTGGGGCTAATTTTTATTCTAGATCAGCCACCAAAATTCAACTCAAAATATAGAGAAGTAATATTTTATTTAGGAAGTTAATAAATCTTGTGTTAAGCTTATTAGTATAGCACATGATGAACAGGCAAATTTTGTGTTGAAACTAGTTTTCATGAGTATGCCACACCACCCCACATAGAAACCAAAACACTTGAGAATTATATTCTGATTTTTTACTTCTTCAGATACCACATAAGATACAAGTGTTGATTTTCCCAAGCTCTGTAGGGCCAAACATTAGAAGTTTCACTATAAAACATGTTTTTCTAACATGCTCCACGTTGATCTTTATTTTCTATATGCTGAAGACAACCTTTTTCAAATATTTAAAACTAAAATTTCAGATTCATTAACTGCAGTTAACATTAGTTTGCCAACTGTTGTCTCTTTATTCAGATAACAGTCTGCAGAAAATTTCTGTACCCTGAAATCTGAATCCCAATCTAGTTTATCTGGGTTTATGAATACACATATTAGTCTATCATATCATGGCCAGACCACTGCATTTGTAGATGGCTATTTCCCTCTGACAAGGCAGAAAATTGTGTTCCATCTCTTCAGCAGCAAAGATAACAATGCCGCAGAGATGTGGAGCTGAGGCGTGGAACAGAGGTTTCCACAAGTTAAGAAGGATGTGGATATGCTCCAAAGTAGGCAAAAAAAACGCTCTTGCAGACACATCTGGATCTGAGGCTGGACAAAAACCTTCTGCCCAGGTTTGTTTTACTGTTACCAGGTCAACTTTAAAATGTAGAAGCTCTAGAAGTACTATGTTTATAGTATACTCTCAATTTTACCTCTGTTAAGAGGGTACATTGTATTTAAAACCATGGAGGTCCTTCTTATTGTGGCAAGCGATTCCAGTGGCAAGAAAACTGAAGGAAGGCAGTGAAGCTGTCAGCAGAATGGCTTTTCCCGTTTTTGGGGTTGAACCATGTGGATTTATGTGGTCAGTTAAAGCAATGAGTATTTCAGATGAAATCCTAGAATACCTACCCAGCTGAGCTCACTATTAATTTAAAAAGTCATAACACTCAAGGAATAATTGTATATAATCAGGCCACGCAAGCAAACAAGGAGGCAGCTTATTTACAGAGACTATTCTGTTGGCAAGAAAGAAAGCATTACCAAAATTAAACTGATAGAGAACTTGATGCCAATATTATACATAATTCAACAGCATCCCAATTACATTGCCCTTTCATGTTTTTCTGAGCTTGCAGTGAGAGATGGGAGAGACTCTCCCATATCAGTGCCATGGCCTTTCTAGCCTCTTGCTCTCCTTGCCAGCCAGGTATTTACAACACAAATTAGAAGCATCTATAAATATCTTTCCTGTTTTTTCATTAAATAGTCCAAGTCTCCTGATGTAGGGATAGTGTTTGCATCGAAGGGGGAAAGCCAGAAGCAAACCTGGGAAATGCCTTGCTCAAGAGGAAGCAACTGCATGTCAGAACACGGGTTAAAACTAAAGAAGCTTTTTCCTTTGTTAATACCACTGCATTGTAATTATCCCACTACAGCATTAATCTTTCCAGCTACAAATAGCTGGTTTTATGTATACCCTTATTATGTTAAAACTGCTCTTCCACAAGAGGGGATGCTGTGCCTCACCTGATTTTCTATGCAGGTGAAAGATCCATAGCCCTGAGCAGACTAAGGCAGAACAGGAATGCAAAGCCCTGCATGTGATGACAAGTGAGGCTGCTGCCACAAAGACATCATTTTCAATCCAGTGGTTGCCACATCAAACAATTTCAATCACAAAAATCAAATCTTAATGTAAGTTTGCATTTATTTTTAATTAGACATTTTGCTTTTATGAGACATTCTAAACAGATAAAGCCATGGGAAAACAGACCTAGCTCACTTCTGCTTTTCAGAGCCCCATCAAGCCTGCACGTTTAAGTAGGGCCAAATAACTCCATGAGAGCCCAAAGAAGTTGGGGGAGAGGATACAGGCTAGTGACTCTTCCCAGCAAGCACCAAAAGCCACTGTGCTATTTCAGTCTCAGAACCCTGAAGTACTTTCCCCAAGAGACCTGAGCATCTGACCCTTGCCTAAGAATATCTTCCTCTGTGGGAAGGGCACGAAAAAGAGGCAGCCAGGCTGGGGAGAAGAAAGAAGGGGAAGCTGCAGGTGAAGGGGTGAAAGGAACAGCAGCCATACAGGGAGCAGGGTAAAAGGGACAACTAACTAGTGCTTCACAGAAGTCAAAGAATTAAAAGGACAAAAATAAAATAAAATAGTTTCCCAGGGCAGATGGAGCCGGCACAGTGCTGCAGGGCTCTGTGCAAAAGCCACCCCATGGGAGCAGAGCAGGGCCACAGATGGCAGCAGGAGCTCCCGCCATGCACCACGGTGGCTCCTGCCAGATGTCTGGTGGCCCAGAAGTGGCGAGAACCCAGGGGTTTTAGTAGTGAGAACTCAGGGGGGTATCAAACAAGAGCAAGTTTCTTCTCGCATTGCCAGCAGAGGTAAAGAAGCTGCTCTACATCATTCTGCTGGGCTTCAAGATCCTGCAGCTGGAGAGCAGTCTCAGCTTTCTGCCAACGGGCTCTCATCAGCAGTAGGCTGTCTCCTCCCAGCCTCCATCAGCCTCCCACTACAATCCCACTGGGACCTGAAGGAATGTCACCTAAGAAAAGCCCCGAGAACCTGACCCACCATTTCCACAAAGGGGAGTCCTGGACTGCAATGGATGCAGGAGGAAGAAGAGAAGTTTCGGGATTTCTGTAAGGATACACAGTGATGGCCAAATAGGATGCAGTGCACAAACCAGGGCCTGCACAATCACACTGATGTATTCAAGGCAAGCACTGCTCACAAAGGCAGGGCTGCCTGAAGCAAGAACCCCATTGTAGTATTACATTGCATTAAACGGGAAAAAAACAATCAAACACAATGTATTGGAAAAAAATAAATTTAAAGATACTGGCTTGAACAGAGTTTCATGGGAAAAATGGAGCAAGAGGCTACAGTTTGATAGTACTGGCAGTAGCATGGGTGTGGGCATACACAAGTTCAGGTCTTTGTCTGGATCACAATCATCCTTGATGCAGAGCCACTGCAAGTATGGCAGGAACTGAAACCTGCTCTGTCTCACATCCCCTGCAAGGCCTCACTGCAGATGCCAAGAGGGGGCTGTGAGTGTCAATGGCAAGGGAAGGCCAGATGATGTTATTTTGTTCTCAGAAGAGTACCTCCAGGGCTATTAGTAAGTTGAACAGGTACTACCTCGAAAACACCACCTGTCTCGGGGCCTTTCACAGTCCTGTGCTGACCAGGAAGAACGTAGGCTTGAGAAAGGGTTTTCCACAGGCACCATGAAAAGGAAGGAAGGGAGTGTACTGCTATTTAACTGGTTCTTGTTCGACACAGGAAAGGTGATGCTGGAGGATACAAACTGAATAAACAAGACCTTAGCCTGCAGCCCTTGAGCAGCAATCCTGCACACTTCCAGTTTAAAACTCTTTGGCTGAAGAGCCATAGACTGGGGGTTGGGTCCATTTTGATTACTTCTCCTATAGCTGCTCCAGCTTGACCAGTTCTGAAAGACCATAATAATCTGCCATACACAAGAGGAAACATGACTATTTCTTCAGCCATAACTTAATTATCAACAGTAGTACCTGACGCTCCTCAAGTACTGAAATTACAAATGAAAAGCAAGCCAATATTGTACACCTATGGTCCTGTATATGGTACATCCATGTCTCTGTGACCAGTGGGACTAAATTAGTCACCCAAACCTAGGATACATAGCATTCACTGAGTGCACACAGCTATTAATATTTCTGATAATCAGAGTTACCTAATCTATTTTAGCACATTTGACTCTGATGTGACATGCCAAACAACGCCAACATCCTGCCCGCTATCTCCAGTAAAAGTAATTGTAAGTTTCCTCAGACATACGTTGTGTATACGAAGGTGTTTGTATCAAGGTGACATTCATTTAAAAAAGAGAGACTGTGCTGAATCGTACCTCTCCTTTTGTTTAAGGTTAAGAGAGAATATTGTGCATTTGATAACTTATCCCTTTAAACTTGTTTCCCTTCATGGGGTTTGGTTTTGGTATTTTTTTCTTCCCCGAGAAGCAATATTAAAGGTAGCAGAGACTTTAGTGCCTTCAAGGAAGGAAAAAACCTTCTCAAACTTCTGGACATATTTTTCCAACCATTCTAATAATGTACTGAGGGAGTTAGCACTGCCTTTCCAATGAACAGGGCTTTAACCTACAGGAACACTTTTAAGAATATTTGCACTCACTACTGTTCATGTTTCTGGACTAATGACACGGGAAACATCTATTTCTCTCCCATTACCTAGGCAAACAGGCAAATACAGAGTGCAGTCTTGCTGTAGGTTGGTACACCACAGTAATTCCCTGTTGTTCTTTTTTAAAGTACAAAGAAGAGCCAAAGACATGCACATTAATTGCCTAGTGCAAACCTTCCAATAAAAACGAACAAACACAAAACAATCCATGCACACCTCTTGAAGACTATACTTCTTACATTTCCCAGGCATGCACAAGCTGCTGGTCACATGAAGACTACATGCACAGAGCTGGAAGGTTCTTCAGAAAAATTCCATGTCTCATCATGCTCAGAAAAGTGAAAGCCAGTCTAAAAGCATATACCAAGTTACTCTGGCTTTTTTTACGAGTAGGAAGAAGAAAACCTCTCCATCCCATTTTTGGGGTAAAAGCAAATAAAGGTGCCTAAGGAACAGCTTTAACTAGTCTTTCAGGCAATTTATAGGGATCTGTAGTCGACGCCAGCCCTTAAAAGACACGATTAATTGTCATAGCAACCAGGGCACCGAACCACACGCACTTGGGCTGGGATACAGGGACAGCAGTGTGCCCTCTTACCCACACACGCATCTCAAAAGGGTAACGGGCTCCTCGAGGGGCTTCATTGTTTGGGCACAGTTAATCCCCTATAATAGACCCTCTTAACTAGGCATGGGGGACTCTCCCCTTACTCCCCCTTCCTTTACAGGAAATATTGAAACCATGGTGCTGCTGTGGCTGCGGAGGGAGGCTGCATGTTGGGAGAGAAGGAGGAAAGGAAAGAGTCAGACAGGCAAAGCAAACAAAACGGGGGGTTATCATGTATTTTGGGGTCCAGCTAGGAATTCATCTTAAGAACTGATGTACCACTTTTTCCTGTATTGATGATGTATTTTCTTTACTCATACCATAAGTCCTTCATATAAAACTGATTTCCCACCTCTTTCAGCACATCACCATCACCGAGTTTATAAAAACAGCCGATGTGGTTATACCACAGCACACCTGCAGGCTAGTTCATTGGCCATCTCTGCCTATCTAAGATCAGAGCAGAGGCACGGTCATCAGGAAACACCAGAACAGCAAGAACCAGGTCCTTCCCTCCATGGTAATTTATTTCTATGCCATGGAAGCATACTTCAACACAGACAGGCAAAGTAAGATGGAGGTTTTTGTTGTGTTGCATTTCTCCACTCCCAACAAGTGGGACTCAAACACTGGCAGAATTTACCTGAAAGGTTCTTCCCTACCTTCCTGCTCATTCATTTTGGTATCAAAACACAAATCGCTGTATAATGCCCTGTAGCAAGGTTGCTGGGTTTGGTGGTATTTCTTTGTGTGGTTTTGCTTTGTTGGTTTTTTGGGGTTTGTTTTTTTTTTTTTCTGGGGGTGGGAGGGGTGAGGTGTTGTTATTTTGTTTTCTCTAAAAATCAACAGAGCCTATATTCCTACTAATAGACACCTTCCCAGTCTGAACGTGATCACTCCATTTTCCTCCTTACCTGTGCTTTTGGTGCTCTACATACAACAGCTTTGTCTCTTGCAGGAGAGAACTTGTTGTGAAGTTACATTGGAACTAGGCAGCACCTCTATACAACAGTACTGCAAGTGAAAATACACAGCTAGGAGGAGACAGGATCAATTTGGGAAGCAGGACTAACAGAGAAATGCTTCCAGAAAACTGTCTATGTCAGTACAATCTTGTGACCATTCCCAAGGTGGCCAAATTGATGCATACTTTGCTCTTAAGCAATTATTTTGGTAACTGAAGCTATGGGATTGCAGATCAGAGGCACAGTTTTGGGAAAGCTTGTGCATGGCTGCTGGCTCCAGGAAGAAAAAGCCAGGAAGGAAGGAATGGCAATAAGCCTCTGAGAACACATCAGCCAAATAAAAACAGCTATTCACACTGTACTATAGGAGAATGTTATAATACATCACACGCCATCACAGAAACCGAGACAAGCCAGTTCAGTGGCCACCACTGTTTGGCTGTTTTTCTAGTCAGCTGCAGCAAAGAAGCTACTGCACACCTTGGCAGAGGCAGAAGTGAGTCACAAAGCCCACAGGAGCACTGCTGCACACCAGATGTAATGATTTAGACCTGCTGAACATGCACCTCCTCTTTCAGTTACTGTGAAAGAAACTGTTTTGTGGATAAGGCTCCCCTTCCATTTTCTAGCAACAGGGAAACACAGAGCATGCTTATACTAAGGTTTTCCACAAATGCCTATCCTCACTGAACTCAGGCCTTCCTAAAAATAAATAAATTTAACCTGTAACAAAGAAGACTACTGTCAATTTAGGGCTGCATCACGCCTCCACCATCACCTCCAACAGCAAGTACTTACAGGTCTAACAACACACATTTTTCCACCAGTGCCATTCAGAGTCACACTACCTGGTGTCTGGCAACCTTCTTTTTCCTCTCTGCATATTCCTCACACTACTTCCCCCCTACCTGAGTGAAGAATTGGCTACAGCTGATTGTTTACCGGCTGTCAATGCCCAACAGGTCTTACATGTGTTCATCTTTTCAGGAACATCAGCACTAAGGTTTGTAACAATGGAGAAGGCAGGACAGCGTGGGTAGGAGGAAGCTGAGGACTTTGGCAATAAGCAATTAGCTCAGACATGGTATTACAATACATATGACCCAAATGAAATGCTTGAGACCATAGAAAGATATACTTTCCTGTCCTTCCTTCCAGTTTCTTTTACCTCCCATCCCTGTTCTGCTCATCTCCTCTGCTCACAACCTCCTTCCTTTCTTTCATCATCAGTCCAGGCTAGTCTAATCAAATGTTTGCTAAAAACCCAGCTACAACAGCAACCTTTTTCAGCCAGGTTAATGATCTGTGATTTTAGTGAGCTGCCTGTGACAGAAACCAGACCTGGCTTAGCAAAAGCAGAAGGAGCAATTTGGCCAGGAGCGGGGAAGAGACAGAAGTGCGACCTCCTTTTGTCAGTTCATGATACTCTATTAAGAACAAACTCATTCCTCAGCCTTAGCTCATGTTTATCTTACCTAGCGCTGTGAAATGACTGAGAAGTTGAATCTTCACATGAGATAACTTGTGGCCCTCTCTTAACAATCTCTAGGCATCAACAAAGGAGTGATAGATTTGGAAATGGTTTCTTCCCTGCATCACTGCTTCTGGTCTTTTTTAACAGTCTTCTATTAAACCAAATCAATATGTGTATGCATGTGCGTTATTCATATAGTGCACATATTCACATTGTAAGTGTCTCAAATAATAGTCAAGATGCAAATCTCAGAAATTATTGCAAGCTTATCTCTAGCACATTCTTAGCTCCTTCCCTTTCATTAGCAGAGTTTCACACGCAATGTTATGAGCTTCAGCCAGGATCAGCTTTTCACCAAATTACTGCTCTCTGCTGCCATACCTGTCTCCAATGAAATCAGTGTAACTTGTCTTTGGAGTCAGGAAAAAGGGTTAGCTCACTAACACACCTTCTAAGCTCTGTGATGGCAGCATTTTTGTGCCTGGGTAACATGGTTTGTGGGATCATCTCCAGCATCAGGAGAGTTTCAGCTGCCCCAGACTCCACTTGTTCTCACCCAGGTACCAGCCTCTTTGTCCATGTGTGTGTAGCCACATGATAAACTACACTGGAGAGAAGATCCATCTGGAAATACTAACGAACAATGGAAGAAACTTTTTCCCATTTTTTTCCCGTCTGAATCAAACCACCAACCTGTTTTCCGATGGTACTGTGCAAACAGTTCCACCAGCAAAACAAAGGAGGAAGAAGCTGGGGACAGGGTCAAGAATAAGAACAAGGAGATAGGAGTGGAGCAAGGAGCTCTTCTGCCACCTGCCAGAACCTCATTCAAATGAGGCTGACATTTGAAATTCACCCAAATTCACCTGACACTGCTTTCAGTGCCAGGCCACTTCAGGTGCTGTTGGGAAACCTCCTCTTGTATTTTGACAGCAGGTACCCTCAGGAAAGTTAGATGCCTTTGAAGAGCCGTCTGTCCCTCATCTCCCAATGCCTACAAGTACTGCACACATTAATCTTTTTGCTTCTTGGCAAAGTTTGCCCATAAAGTTTCCGAGAAGCAATATAGTAACTGCAAACCAGATGCTTCTGAGTACTATGCTCTGTTTTATAGCACTGTGTAGCATTTTACAAGCATTAACTAATCAACAGCTCTTCCAGGTAGTTAAGTTTAATTGTCCCCATTTTACAGGTGCTGAACCAGACCCAGTGAGGTTGAGAGATTCGCCCAGGGCTAAAAAACCAATTGGTGTTCAATTCTGGACTGTAAATCAGGAGCTACTGTATGTACTTGTCTCCAAGTCCTTTAAAACACAGTATTTCCCCTCATCTGCTGCTGCAATACAGCTTCTCCTGAAAACAAAACAGGCAAAAGCCCACCCCCTCCCTGTCCTGCACTGCACAGGTTGGTCAAGCTGCATTTTATCCACCAGCTGTCCTGTAGCTTTTAGTCATGCACAGTGAGGATAACACAAATCACCCCGCTCTGGCTTTGGTCCCAAACCCCACAGCCGGATCAGGCAGACAGCATTCATGAGGCAACTCACCATTTCTCTAACTCTGATGCCTACTTCTGCATCACACTTACATATGATATTTTTGGGGGTGATTTTTTTTCCCTCAGTTTCCCTTTATCACCTGGCTGATCCTTTTGCACATGCTGTACTTCGTTTATCAGACTTGAGCTTTTAATACCCAGTAACTGCAGTGGGGCACAAGCAGCAGCTACAGCAGCAACAGTTAAATACAAGCCAAAAATTGGTCAGATAAGCAGTATACGCAGTGAATACAGCAACCGTTACTGGAAAACAAGAAAGAAAAACTATCTGGAGAAGAGTGAGTTTTACAGAGTTTCACCTCACAGACCACTGGATGAAACATTATCTCTGTGCGTATGCAGCTGCTGGAGATTTCTCCACATAAATGCTTGGTGAGCTGCTTAGAATTGCATTTAAAGGCTCGGCTGAGACCAACCAGTCTCTAGAGTTCTCTTCCTGAGAGTTACAGAACATTTCTGGTCCATCCAGAGGAAGGAAGGACATAATCCCCAAGCACCACTGGAGCTGTGATGGGAACAGAAATGCCAGAGTTAGGACTGTCTGAAGACTTCTCTCTCCCTGCCATTGGCGCTGTCTACCAGTCTCGAACTGCAGCAGAGACAGAGGTAGAGTAGCTTTCTTACCCCATATTTCTTCTGGACCCCACTTCCCTCACTTCCCACCATGAGCTTTCAACAGCTCAAGCTCTGGAAGCAAGTGAATGAGCTCCACATCAGTTACCCATTTCAGCTGGTCTCTGCAACTGCTCCTCAGCCAAACACTGCTGCTTCTGAAAGATAAATGCACACATGGCCGCTGCTCGAAGAAAAACATGCAAATACACTACATTTGGCAGGCAACTTAGGATAAGTTACATTTGTACCTTTGTTCCCTCTCCCACTTTGGGCCTGCCACACAGAATAGCAGCCAAAATGCATCTCAAAGATGAGGTCTGGTCTCAGAGCCCTAATTTTGCACACCTAAGTTGCTGCCAGTCCCAATGACTGGAGTATGATCATGACTCATTTAATGCTTGATGCATGGCATTTTGTTCAAACTAGTGCCCACATAAATGGAAAAAAATAATCATTGAAGGACAAAGAAAAAAGACAAATTTAAAATTGTCGGAGTGTAATGCTTCACAATAAATGGCAGCTAAATACTCTTGAGTGTAACAGTGTTTTGGATGTTAGTAAGAACATTCATAAATGAGAAAAGAAATTGGTATTGATTCTGTGGGCTCATGTCTCAATACAGCTATAGGTTGTAATGTAGGGATAAATCTAATAAATTAATCTGGCTGAGTAATAATAAGTTCCATTAACACAGTAATGCATACCAAATCAATATGTATTAACAATTTCGGACATCAAATTTAACAGAAATTCTTCTACAAGTTGGAATGTGCTAGAATTTATTTATTTATAATGGGAAGTTGATTTTATTAACTAAAAGATCTCACATGCTTACACACAGTCATGGACACAGAATTTTTCAAGTGACTTACTAGGGTATTACTTGGTGTTTTAAACTCAAGTAACCTCTCAAGAGCAGGAGCAACTCTGAATCCCAGAGATTTTGCTTGGTTAATATAAATCCAACATAACTCTTCCATTTCTGGCAAGCCTTCAACCACCATCGCATGGCACTGCACCTTACCTTGACCACTCTACCTCAGTCCTTGAGTGCATTTCTGCTACTCAACAGTTGTTCTGCTGTCACCTTTATGTTTAAGTGAGAGAAAACCTGGGATTTTCCTTTTCAGTGGCGGTAAGAGGTGCCTTCATACATGTATGACAACCATCACAACTCCTTGCCCCTGTGCTTCCAGATTAAACCCTCCAAATGTTCTGGAATTTACTGAGTATCTTTGAAGACATGATTCCCCCACCACAAACTGGAACCCAGAAAAAACACCCTGAAGCATACTGTGAAAAAATGCTGGTGAGCACTAATCAAAGCAAAGCAGCTTTGGCAGAAGAATGTGAGGAGGCAGCAATGTGACAAGGTCTCCAGGGCTACCCACAGGTGTTGTCTGCTCTGGGACAAGCTGGACAGCACGTCTGCAAATGGTGAAAGTCCTTTTTCTACTAAGCATCCCACCCAGCAAATCAGGCACCTGACCGCAGAGGTCAGGTATCCAAAATCTGACTAGAAGTTACCTGTGCATGTCTGGTAGGTTATGCAGGAAAAGGAGGCACTTCAATTGATAATTACATGTATTTGGGTGATGGCTTTTTCCCCCCTATATTGGATGAAGCTTGGAAACTTTTTCTGCCTGAGGGTACTTAATTCTCATACCCAGCCTGATGAAAATTATATCTACAACATTAAAGTTTTATTTCCTTCAAGTATCAAATCCCATATCCATTAAAATATTTTCCAGCTCCCTGCTCAACTCTTCCCAGCCTACTTGCTATTTTCTGTCCTTTCTCACTTTCAATCTACCCAGGACAATCCCTACAGACCTCAACATACTGGCAGCAGGGAGTTAAAAAAAACATAATCAAAAGCATTTCATGTCTGTAGCAGCAGCAGTAGAGAGAGAAAAGGAAAGGAGCAACAGGTAAGAAACCCTTAGTTTCATTACAGCACTCAGCTTCAAGTAGGAAGAGATTTCGGAAGGCAAATGGCCCAAATCAGGCTGCAGAAACCACTGGAAATACAGAGCTATTTAAACTTCATAAAATTCCAGGGCTTAAAATAATCACAAGGTAATTAATTTACTTTTAGTAAGTATTTTCTAGCATTTGTCTCACCATCATAGGGCAAAAAACCCCCAAAAGATCCATGCAGAATAATATTGCACCCTGGCAAAGCCACAGAGGTACCTGGGTAGGCAAAGACTGAAATCTTGAAAAACAGAAAGCATCAGACAGGGTACAGCTTATGCCTTACCCCTCCTTGAAGCATTTGGCTCCTCCTTTCAGTGACTCACTTCAGGCCTCCTCTTGAAGAGTTAGACATCTACCTCCTCTCTTCAAAAAAAGGAGAGAGAATTCCCCCCGCTTCTACCTTTCAGCCACCACTCTCCTTCAGCCCACCCCAGCTCCCTCAAACTCCCCCTTCCCCTGAAAACTCTGAGATGGCCACGCCAAGGCTACATTAAGGATCAGAATTTTAGTTATTAGGGTGGAGAGATCCAGGAATGAAGCTGTGGAGCTCTCTTCTGCTTGTAAGAGGTTGTTTAAGAGGTATCAGAGCAGGAACAGATTCTGGTATCTCCCTCCCATGATGTCAACCGCTTCTTCTCTATTTCACTAAAGAGGGGGAAGCATTTACACTCCTCTTAACTCATATTCCATTTCTATCAAATGGAAAGCAGAAAAAGCCAACTCCCATCAAAAAACACTTGCCAGATAAGAAAACTAATAAGAATGAATGTGGCACAGAAAAAGCACCCTTTTAAAATCAGTGCAGCCAAATTACATACAGTGAAGCTTCTGGACATACACACAACAGCTTCTTTGACAAATGAACACCAAAGAAGACTAAGTAAACTAATGGCCACCACTATAAAAGTTTCAAATTTTGTTTTCATTCCATTATCAACTAACACTGGATTACAGGTTGAAATTAACACTACGGTTATGGTCTTGCTATTGGACAAAATTTGCTTAATTTATCTGTGTTAGAAATGCAACAATCTGTTTCAAGCATAGTGTGCTTTTGTAAATGAACACCTTGAAGCCTGAAATGCCTTGGAAGATGAGCTAGGGGGAAAAAAAAAAACATCTTCTAGTTCTAAACTTTTAATTTTCAAAATTTCTCATGTTTTGCATTAGGACAAAACCATGAGCTTTTGAGGTTCTTCATCCCAAGGGAACCTCACAGTACATTGTTCACAGCAGCCTTCAGGGATGCAGCAAAGCAGAGTTAAACATGGTCTCCTACATAAGTACTTCTATCAACAGATTACCAAGAAGTCTTACTTGCTCTCCACCCCAAAAAATCTAGTCTGGACACAACAAACCTTTCTGAACAGGCAGTCTTGAGAAAGGCCAATCCTTTTCAACAAGGTTTTGACTCATCTACGTTTTCTGATAGGAAAAAAAAGTTATAGCAAAAGAAAAGATTCACTATCCAGCTCCGAAGTTCCTACAGGTTGCCACAGGTCAGACCTATCTGAAGGTGGAGTGTGACTTCTCACATTACATGGGGAACAGGCAGTGTAAGGAAGCAAAGGTGACCACCACACCAAAGGGAATGTGGAATTATGGTCTGAAGTTACTGTATCAGCTACAAACAGAAGACTGGCTTAAAAAGTGTCCCAGTTTTTTACTGCATGGTGTCCCTTGTAGACAGACGTTTCTGGTGAGATCAAGGGTCACCCACCTCCTCTAGGAAATGATTTGGTTATTCCCGTGTGCCATGGCACACCCTAAAAAGCCGGCACACTCCTCGCAGATGTACGGCTCAGTGTTGCTGTATGGGGACACTCCCTCCTGCACCGAGGAAAAGGTGATGCATGGGAGTCAGACCTGCTACCCCAATCGTTTGGTGTCTCTGAGAAAAATGACCGAGAGTGAATATGTATTGAAGAAACGTTTTCTTAAATCACAAGAGAAACCAAGTCAGAGAAAGCTGAAAGACGAACTTCAAAACTTGAAGTGTTTTCAGTAAAAATCTCAGCTAGATGGATGACAGACATAAATAAGCACAGACAGGTAGAGTAGGCAGCTCACAACATGAATCTCAGAACCACCAATACTTACACACTTTACAGTCATAGCAATTTATGAGTCCCCATTCAGCTGTTCTTGCAACAGGTGATTTCAGCTGAGTTTGAGCTCAGCTCGCAAGCCTTTGAGCATGAGATTTCTGTTATTGTCGGTCTTGGGGGCTGATTTTTTGTAGTTTTTAATGTCGAGCTTTTTCAGCAACTTCTTTTTCCTAAGGTTTCCTGGTAATTAGCCCTAATCAGTATTCAAGTGCTAATCTGTAAGGCTATCTGCTGACTTAAAGGAAAGGAACACCTCACTAATAGCCCCAGTGTTTCCCTCTGCCTGCAGAAACAACCCCGATAAGGACAGAGACTCCAGCCATCTCCAAAGAGACAGAGCCACAAAGGGCCCTTCTGATCGCTCCTGGCATCTGGCCTTCCCCTTATTAGCACATTAAAGCTGCTCTGTCCATCCCATAAGAGCCACTCTGTCCATTCCTCCCGCTTTCTCTATGGAGCCATTTATGGTGCTGCTCCTTTGAAACCCCCCTAGTTCAAGAGGCAGTAACCCCTTCCCAAAGCCCACAGCACAGCCAGTGTCAAAAATTCCCACTAACAGACAGGCACCCAGTAAGCACCGGCACTTGGAATGTCATAGGTAGACAGAAGACACCCACATATTCTGCCTTGCCAAATTGCCCCTCCTAGGGAAAGTCTTTTCCCAAGCAGTAGGGGGCTGTTGGGTTTGGATTACAGTGCGCTTACCATATCACATCACTTCAAACGATTCCTGCTTCAGAACGGGACCAGCAAGGCTTCTATCTCCTAAAGCACAAATTCTCAGGAGCAAACACAAGGCACAAGGGACAAAGCTTTCCAGTCCTGGCCTTTAAACCTGTTAGGAAATCACACTCAGGCACTTTGAAACCAAACTCGGACAGATTTCCAGTGCTGCATCAACTATATGGAAGCTTTTTGTACTCTAGCTGATCTTCGCTCTTAACTCAAAGCATTTTGAATGTACTATGGCATGCCAATAAGCAAGTGTGTATTCACCGAAATAAGTTGTTTGGAGAAGGGGAAGAGCATATTTTTCTCCCATTTTACAGGTATTTCCCTCATGCACCCAAATTATTGGGAACACAGCTAATTTGCAGAAGTCATTTGCTTACAAAATGGCGATTACAAGTGAACTAATGAGAAAAGAGTGGACAATTTTTCATCACTTCATTTCTTTATCCTCTGTCAGGATGCTTTCCTACGGGGCAGATATGACCTTCCCACTTCCTCGACCAAAAAGAATAATACTAACAGGCACAAGAAAGCCAACCTAGTTGCTTTATCTATGCTCTGATCTCATTTTCTTTGACTTGCTTCAGAATGGTATAAATATTTTTACCTAAAAGGAGAACTGTGGCTATCTGAATTGAGCTTGGGCTCATTTTTCTACAGTCACTGTTATTCTGGGTGGACTTCGAGGAGCTATTTGTACTTTTTAAGAATAAAAATCCCAAAGGAAGCAAATCCTTTTGTTTTGAAGAAGAAAGCAAAGCAGCTGAAGGTCATGAATACTCATGCTTTTTTTGGATTTAAAAATGATATGTTTGATCCTTGACTTGCTTTTCATTAAGGAAGAATGCCATAAATTATTTGGTTTGTTTGCCTCTCTGATCAGTCAACTGAAAGACGTTTTTGCTTTGGGGCAACGAAACACATTGTCTCAATTTTATTATTATTCAGCTCCAAGTTCTTTTTAGTACATAAAATCCCTTTGTCTGATTTATTATGCAGGTGCACGTTATTAGAAAAAAAACCACATTGGGTTATAGCTTTTGATACTTGCAGTGCCATTTAAACAGCTCTCACCTCTGAAGAGTTAGTAGCTTTGACACACAGTTCAAGTTCTAAGTTAGTCAGCTAGTGGGCCAAACTCTTCCTCAACTCCAGTATCAGGGATGAAATGGGCCAGTAACATACTAAAAAATCAAAAGTTTTACTCAGACTGCACCCAAAAAGACAAGCTTTCTTTCAAAAAGAATCTAAATTGCTTTTCTTCAGATAATTTTGCTCAATAAATCACTGCCTAGTTCAATGAATTATACTTATTAGAAACATTTTTTTCTTCCTTTTCCTAAGACAGGAATTAGACCATGCACTGGCTTTATGCACAAGGCTGGAATTTATTTGATAAAAGTAAATAAGTGAGCAAAGAAGCGGAGAAAGTCACACTGCTCCACAGACAGCTTTTGCAATTCACTAGTGCAGAGAACATAACTACAAAGCTATTTAAGAGATGAGATGGGACTGAATGGCTGAAATAACTCTTATTCCATTTTCTGATTCAAGTTGAGTATGTCTCTAATATTCTGATACGATTTTTAGAAAACTTCTGAGAAATACAAAGTGCCGTGCAGCAACTGCCAGCAAGAAAAAGCCCATGAAGACAACCTTGAAACAGCAAGATAAGGCACAGCTAGACTTTATAGCTAGTATTCCTTAAGGAAGCATTAAGAGATAGAAGTGGGTAAATCCAGAAAAATGCATGTGCCATCCAGCTTTCTAAAAAAGTCCTTGTCAAGGAAAGCAATACAACAGCAGTGCCTTAGACGTTTCTCTGGAGACCTGAATTCATTGACACGGCTATGGTGTTTTTTGTTTCCAGGAATAATCTCATTTACTTAGCTAAAATAACTTTGTCATAGTATCTAAAGATATTAACTCATTTTGCTTGCAGAAACTTCATTTTCCCTCCCTGTCCTGCTGCCCAGGACCACAGAGATAATGTCCATGTATAAGCAGGTATCTCACTTGCTGGCTCTCATTTAGAGACAATTTGCAAGAATCCCCCAAGGAGATTACTTGGCAACCTGCTCCCCCTGTGTTTCAGCAATGTTTATTGTCTGTCCAGTTCCTCTCAAGAGGTGATAACCAGACTTCCCAACGTGAGATCAACCTGTAAATTAGTTCAAAAGGCTTCAGGGACCACAGGCAGCGTGTGCCAGGTGAGTCTCTGCCCTTCAGATCACCCAGGGAGTGCAAGAAAGGGAGACAAGACGCCTCTTGTGCTGGAAAGACAGCCAGGTGGAGAGAGCTGAGAACCACCAACAGGTATCTCTGAAATACACGGGTGCCAGAGCAGAGGCACAGAGAACTACAGAACTCCAAACCACATGATTTATTTTCGTGCTTCCCACTAGAGGTGGGAGTTAATGAGGAGCAGGTGAGTCACTGCTTATTAAGTGGTCCTCTAGAAGCAGACAGAGTTGGTGGAGTCCAATTATGGCTTCACAGAAGTTTGGGGAAGCAAGCAATCAAGCAATCAAGCAGCCATCATTATTCTTGCTCTCCCCTGCAACATAGCGGGGCAGGGTCAGTCAGGGACACCTGAGCAGCAAATGTCACAAGGAAGGCACCAGACAGGGCCCTGCAGATGGGATTTATGGACCATGGGTGTGAGGAACATATCTGCAGTATGTACTCACCACAACATTTCCCCTTAATGCAACAGCAACTCAAAGCCATCCTCTCCCAACTCAGAACCATAGAATCATTAAGGTTGGAAAAGACCTCCAAGATCCTTGAGTCCAATCAGTAACCCAGCACTGCCAGGTCCACCATTAAACCACGTGCCTAAGCAGCACAACTACTTCAAGGAAAACAGCAAGTTTGATCCTGTTGCGATAGGTCCTGTTCACCATCACTGGCAGCCCAGAAAAAAATCCCATAATTTCATTGAGCATCTCCAGTCCTTCATCATTCTAACCATTCACTTTTGTGTTTTAATTTGCTTTCTTGTTATGGACAACTTTTTTCAGAGTGCGGTGTTTGCTGTGATCACTGAAATAGATTTTTACAGGCAATCAGCTCTGCTTTCAGTGTGCTGTCTCTGAAATACCCTTCAGGGTTTGTTCCAGTGTTTCTCTATTACCTCAGGATCTACTGAGTGAACAGAGAAGAGAGGTTGGAAGGTGAAGCTAAAATAAGCTTCCATAGCTTGTAAAACAATTTTAATTTGTTTTAATTGTTTAATTTGAATTCCTGAATTGCCATGGAAGGCAATTCAGGAATCAGCAAGTGCCTGAGTAACCGAACTGCTACAAAGAAAGTGAGAAAGAAACATTGATCAGTTTCTGCCAGTGTCTGTCTCCTTTCCTCCTTAACCACACCAGAGTCTGTCCCCTCCCTGGGCACAGACTTCTTAGCAGGGCCTCTTGTGACAGGACAAGGGTTTTCCATTAAAAGATTAGGTATAAGGAAGAAATTTTTTATTATGAGGTTGGTGAAACTCTGGAAAAGGCTGCCCAAAAATGTGGTAGATGCCTCAACCCTGGAAACATTCAAGGTCAGGTTGGATATGACTCTGAACAACCTGATCTAGTTGAAGATGTTCCTGCTAAATGCAACAGGGGTTGGATTAGGTGACCTTTAAATGTTCCTTCCAACCTAAACCATCCTGTGATTCCACCAGCCATAAGCAGGTTTTTGGCAGTCCCAGCTGTTGTCAACCTCTTTATTTTGATGTCTGCCTGAAGATCCCCTACTTTTTCTAGCAGAAAACAGAAGCACAATGAGTCGGTGAGGAACCTTTTCACTTACGGGTCTCAAGCAAATGGTGGACATGAAGTGAAGATAGCACAGAGAAAGTGTTACCCTCTTCCAGGAGAAAAACAATTGGAAAAGACAATGTTTGGTTTGTTCTGGTCTCCTACTTCTTTAGGGAGATGGCATACATATTTCTTTCTTTCCCACATGTGTTTACATGCTATTGTTCCCATAGAAGATGAAAATATAAACATTGTGTTAGTATTCATTTCACTGTACCTACAGAAATACTGATGAAAGCTGTGATGTTACATTAAGACATTAGATCACATGTAAACTTGAAGCAAACTTAAGGAAATCTAACTTGTTCAAAATTTCCATTGATACACAGTGTGGGATTGGCTAACAATTAAAACATCTCAGTAACAAGTCTTCTCCTTCTCCATAAATCACATAAATTTGGAAAAATTTTACTCTTATTTCATGTTTGAGGAGGAGATAAGAACACAATCACGAAAAAGTGACTGACTCCTGTTCCTTAGGGTGCTCTTCTGGGCTATGAGAGATCTCATTTCTAGATTCAAGTTTATGAATCAGAACAGACTTGAAGTTTGGCCACCAGAGCAAATTTCTAGCTTTTCCCCCTTTAAAAAAGAAAAAAAAGGAAAAAAACCAAACCAAACAAAACAAAAACCCACCACAACCTAGGTATTCTCATTTCAATCATACAATCGTATATAAAGAACAATAAATATTGACTCTTTATCTACAGCTCAGTCATATACATGCATAAGCATGGTAACTACTTAAACTGTACAAATTAATCCAACACCTCCTAGCCATGAAGACTGTGGTCATTTTGATGACTCCCCAGAAGTCATTACTACCACCCTTGCACAGGAGAGCCTATTGCTTTTGTATCTGATCTCTTCACAATATCTTCATATTTCTCTTGGTACCTCTGGGAAAACATCTTTTCTCTAGTGTCTTGTTTCAGGACTGGCACACACCTCAGGATGACCAAGCAGAAGGAGAGTGGGATCTTGCAAGCACAGGACACGTAAGATGAATCGGAATGTCGGGTTGAGGAATTGAGTCAATCGAACTATACTGCGAGTTGCAAAATGCATGTGTACAAGAAAATGTGTAATTGAGTTGAAGCAGCTCTTGTTACAACTTCTTTTCAACCCTTGTCATGCTCAAATAACAAAGATAAATATTTCCTGTGTTACTGAAGCTTTGGGGAATCCTCCTAGAATGGTAACAGTTAATTACCTGCGTGTAATAGGGATGTTCTGAGAGCAAATAGCTTCGCGTATTTTTAACAATGTAACACGTGTAGGAATTGTAATTTTCTAATATTTAAAGCTTGTAAGGGTCAACGACTTTCATCTTCAAACCTAATACACCCATTTAGAAGAGCTGGGTTCAGTAGCTCGTCCATGTTACACGAAGCTGAAACTAAAGCCGGGACAATGAGGCCAACGCGGGTACGAACCATCCCATTGCTGCAAATGCTCTGTCTAGCACGTAAGAGTCATTAGGCAGAAGTGATGGCTCCAGCTGGCTTTTCAGACAGGAGCTCCTTCTGGAGAAGAGCAACCAGTTAGGCACTGGATGGACTCTGTTTTGTAGTAAAACCCTCTGCCCTAATCAAACGCAGTGCAAAAGAAACAACCGGCAGAGAGGGGAGCGTAAAGGATTAACTAAGATGGTTCCAGCGTTTTCTTGTGCCTTCGGTGAAATAATTTACTCCGAGTACCCTGCAGTTTTCCCATCTTTGCACCGACCACTCTGAGCCACACGCAGGGGCGAACGGAGCGGCTCGCCTCTCGCCAGCAGCCCCAGCGTGCTGCTCCCGGGGCACGCGAGCTGCTCGGAACCGGGCAAAGATCCCACACGACGCCACCCGGCACCCCGGAGCATCAGGCCGCGCCCGGCCGCTGCTGGCGGACCCCGGTCGGGAGCCCCAGGAGCCGCCCCCTCCCCGCCACCCGCGCTCCAACTTCCCCGGCGCCTCCGCCACCGGCCGGGCTGCGGCTGCGGGGATGTCTGCTCCCTCCTCCCGCCGCCCCGAGCCT
>VWZT01002654.1:466071-539501 GCA_013397055.1 Pachycephala philippinensis
GCCATCGCGCCGGGACCCCGGGGCAGCGCGGGCCGGGTCGGTCCCACCGGGGTCCCTTGGGGTCCCGCCCGCCCCCCGAGCTGTGCCGGCATCCCGCTGAGCCCCGCGCTGGGGGGCGAGGGGGGAGCCGCGCCGGCGGAGCCCCGAACTTCGCCCCGTTAAATGCTCCTCGGTTTTCATTGGGGTGTTTTAGTTGTCTTTTTGGGGTGGTCTTTTTTGGGGTGTTGTCTTTTTGGGTTGGGGATGCCCACAGCTGGGCGGCACAGCACTTCCTCCGCTGGCCGGTGCTGTGTGAACACCCCGTGGTTGCCGTACACTTGTCTTCTGAACCGCGGCACGGCCGGTGTCGTCTTCAGCGAACTGGGAAAAGTGTAAAGAAAAAAATCGCCTCTGAACAACGCCCTGGCTCTTACACTGCCAGAGGCACGTAAGGGACTGAGGGAGGCATGGCAGTTTCTGTAAAGTTCAGAGCTCCATACATTTTTCATAGAGACAGTGCACTTGAAGTTCATGCCTGGGCGAAGCTAGTTGTAGTGTTGTGTTTCTCTCTTTCAAATACTGGGAGACTCCCCAGAGAGAAATGGAATGAACGTGGGTTCAATATTTCTTACTCTAAAGATAACGATATTTCACTTCAAAAATTGAGTGAGATTCAGAGAAGGTGTCTTTTTAATCGATCACGTCTCTTTGAAATATCTTACATTATAATTTTGCTAAGTCCTGTAAGTTACATACGTTTGGTATTTCACCTTCTTCATTTTATTGTTCCCCTCTATTTATTTTTGTCAAGGATTCTTTCGGTATATTTCTGTTTGTGTGAACCTTACACAAAGCTGTGAAGATGAGATGAACATTCATGATAAACAGGGAAATACGGCTGTAAAGCCATGCACTGTCCCTCAGGGAAATCAGATAGATGCGATACTCGAAATTACATTTGCCTTTTTTTTTTTTNTTCAGGTCCGTAATGTCTGTTTGTAGGAACTCTTCCTTTTGCCAATATCAATATTTAATATGTCGGTTTACTCTGAGTACCTCAGCAGCCTCCGTCTAACAGGTCTTCAGATGAGATCCGGTGGAGCATGTTGCTTTACCAGAGGAATGCTTTTGAAGATGGGGCTCGCTCACTCGAAATCCTGTAAAGTTCATTCTCTGTTCTGGGCAAAAAGCCAGCTGTTTTCAGCGCGAGCCGAACCTCAGTTGAATCGGATTATGCTACTAAGAGATTCTCCTCTCTCCCATTCCCCCCATGGCAACCACATGTTTCCGTATGTGGAGAGAAGATGAGGTTCATTCTCCCTGGCAGCTCTTGGAGGTGGAAGGGAGAGGGGCTCGGAAGCTGCGGTGCCTGCAGCCGGGCGGTACAGGGTTGGCTGCGGGGCTGGCAGCCCGGTGCAGCCGCCCGTGCTGAGCTGGCATCGCCTGAGTCCAGCTGTAGCATCCCCCGACTCGCACACTCATCCGTGCCCTACGGACCTCCAGCACCTGTTTGTTAACGTTTCCATGCCCTTTGTTAAACAGGCTGTTTCTGCAAGCTGCGGCTGGATGAGTATTCTGGAAGTGCTCACTGTGACGGTGGGAGAGGGTTTAGGTCAGAGATGTGTTTGCTTCTGGGTGCTCAGGGGCCATTTCAGACTAATCCGACAGCTGAGCGGATCAGAACAATAGTGTTTGTGTAACTTTATTCCCGCTGATTAAACCAAATGAATGCATACCTGAAGTCCAATTTGGAATCTGCCGATAAATGGGGGGGGCTGTAGGGAGGTCCTGTTCTCCGAGCAACCCCCTTATTTGGCAGCCCCCTTTCTGGCAATGCAGAGAAGAACTGTAGGTCTGTGCAGACAGCCCTGCTGCCATCGTGACAAATGGATTTCTTGCACATGCAGGTCCATCATAAACACGACGCCAAACTTTTGCTGTGTCCAATGAAATTGTTTCCAATTACTTTTCACTTTGTCTCGCTACCACACCACACAAGTAGCATTACACCATCCCATGGCTTCATGCTTTTAATATTGCAGCTTAGCCACGCAGGGTTTTTTCCATGATTAGACAAAATTACTGGGAGGAGCACTTATACAGGATGCATTCTGTTTAGTCATATCAGCAGTGGAGTGCATCATACAAACAGTAGGGACTGACTGAGAGCAGCATTTTTTAACGTTTTAATAATTACTCAAGATGCTGTTCCTGTGGCTCAGTATCCCTCACAGTCCTAGCACTCCTGGCCTGATTTCAAACAAAGTGAGCTAAGCATGCTCAGCTCCCTTGTAACTGTTACTTCCCGTGTTGACATTCAACTATGGCAAGTCTGGCATTTTCATTAATGTAACACCCAACTGGAGTAGTTTACCAGAATATAAGCATAGAATCTGTATAGTCGTGAAAATTTATTTTTCATTAAGCATTTCACCTCCCAGGTGAACATGCTAGAGGTTAGTCCGATGACTCCTTTTTGTCGTTTACTCTGAAGAAGCAATTTGCCTTCTAGCATTGAATCTGATTTTAAGTGGAGGTTTTCCAATATTGTCACATGAGTTTAAGCCCAGACTCTCAAAGGCACTGAACTGCCTCAGATGTTTTCCTCTCCAACAGTCTCCATGAATAAAAGGAACAAAACTCTCACTGGAGTTCACAGGGGACCAAGTCCTTTTAACTTTTGAGTTTCTGTCAATAAAGGTATACAGAGCTGTTGTAACAGCAACCTCAGTGACTGCCTAACACACTGCCCAGGGGCCTGGCCTAAGCCTAAATCCTCATGCCTGAAGAACAATCCTTAAGCTAGATGGAGAAGTCCTCTCCTGGGGCTCCGATCTTGCAGCTGTGCTCTGATCCCACTTGAGACCTGGAAGGACCTGTGGCAGGACCAGAGGCTAACCAGTAAATAGAGGGACAGCATAGTACCAGTAAAACTTGTCAGTAGGGCAACAGTACTAACAAAGAAGAAATTTTTATAAAGGGATGTGCCTACTCCTCCAAGTAGGTTGGACAGTCTCCCTGGATGTGAAGACTTGGGCTCTCACATCAGATTAGCCAAATTTTAGGTATTTTAAACTCCCAGCTGAGTCTCCTGAAATTGCTTTTCTGTGGTACTGTTGGCATTCCTTGGTTCTCAGCTCCAAGAAAATAACTCCAAATTTCAATGGTTGCAGTTCTGTGGAACAGCTCTGGGTGTTGTACTCTCAAGGCTGTTTGTCTTGTTGTGGGGATTCAGTCAGACAAACCAGACTCTTCCATCACATTTTTTCAAGGGTGGGAAAACTGAGGTACTGAAGCAGCTCTAGCCAAGACAGGACGTGCCCTGTCATTTCTCAATCAACCACCAAGGATGCCAGGAGGAAGACTCATGGTCTCTTTTTCATCCCTCTGAATTACTATTCTATATTTGCTGTTTGATTTATATCAAATATATAAATTTTATGTTGATATATAAATTTTAATATTTGATCTAACACTGTTTATCTTAAACCTTTTTATTTTATAAAAACATTGCTTGATTATGACTAAGAAATCAAATATTACTTTTTTTCTTTATTTCTGGAATGAAACAGTTGCAGCTGGAGGGAATGAGATCTTTCATTAACACACTCTGCTGCAACACCAGATGGATCAGCATTAGCTCAGGGCTGCTATTCATCCCACTTGTTCCTTCATGGTTCTCCAGAGAGGGGTTATTCATATTTGTGGTGAGTTTGGGTTGAGCACCATCCTGAAGTTGTAGTGCTTCTGTCTAGCTTCTTTGAAAGAAACCCAGGTATCTCTACAGGCAGAGCTGCATTGGGAAGTGGTGACAGCCTTTGTTATGGTGCTTTTCGGGGACAAGCAACAGCCGTGGAGGCAAAGTGTTGGTGTGCACAAAAGCCCTTTGCTGAAAATCCTTCCAAGCCTCTTCTTGGGCAGAGTTTATTGGGAGAGTCCAACTATTCCAACCACCTCCCAACACACATGAGAAAGATTCACAGAAGTGACAAGTTTCCAACATGGAAGGTTGACTATGCCAAAGAAAAGGAAGGGTAGAGCATAGCAGGACAACCTTCCTGTTATTCCTCAGCCTCCACGTGCCAGTGTCCCATCTTGGCACCATGGTTGCCATTGTTACAGATAATCACAGCCTCACAAGACAGCTTCTTACGAGGTGAGAAGTCACCAGTCGTGAATGATGAGTGTAGCATGTCTATTCATACACATTAGTGGATGAGCATCTATGGAAAGGCAGCATAGCTGTGGGGAATATCAGCACACTGTCCACGTGCAGTCCCCAAACAGGAGCTCTGCATCTCATGAAACAAGAGGAGAGGCGCATGGAGGCACGGACAGAGCTGCTCTCCCTGCTGGTTCTCACTTCCTTGCCTTGCATGTGATGTGAGACACCCCACCTGCATAGCAGAGAGAGTGAGGAAGGTTGTGGGTGGCAATGCCTATTATTCACGTCCATCATAAAAATACTTTATATTTTTCATTAGTTGCAGGAGGGAATATAACAACTGACTAATAATTTTCACTCTTGTAGGGGAATATTCACACACACGCACAGAGACAGGGAGAATTGCATTGAAATACCTTTGGAGCCTGAGACCAAGCAGCTGCATCCATATAAAAAAGATAGATTATACAATACAGAAAAGGTAAAATTAAATAGAATTTATTCATTTCCATCACCTTGGGTGAGCGGCAAAGGCACAATAAAAAGTGCAATAAATAATCTGCGAATGCCTGAGCTTACAATAGTACAAGGTTCACAAGCAGTTCAGAAGCAGAACATCTGGAATAGCTCAGTTTCTCTGGAGGAGAATGGGGAGAGCTCCTGCCTCACATGTGATTGCCTCTTCTTTGAGATTTCCTTGCTTCACTGCTGCAGCAATCATTTCAGCACGTTGTTGTATCCATGCAATCACCGGCAGCAGCTTTTTGACAGTTGCAGACGTTTACCTACTTGTCCTCTTCCTAATTTGCATAAACATAAATGAATCCTGCAGAGATTAATTAAGAACAGTATTAACTTCCCTGCTTTGCTTGTAGCATAGGTCACTCACAGACTCCAAACCTCAGACTGGAAAGAGAGCTGAATCTCGAAAGCAACAGCTCATCAGCTCATCAGCTCAGGACACTGCGGGGAGGCAGACTGTTATTTCCCTTGCTGATATTCAGTACCGAAAAAGCAAGCGGGAAGAAGTCCCTAACCTGGTAGCAAAAGAGAAATGAACTTATAATAAATCGTGTGTTGCCAGTTTTGTGCAGCTCAATAGCATTTTCAATCTACTTGTTCTTTTCAAGAAACCACATTAAAATTACTTTTATTTGTTTTATTGTGTGATTCCTGTCCTTCCTCATTGCATTATTAAATGTTAGCCCACAGCATGCCTTGATTTAACTGTCTCTACTTGCCCAGAAATAACAAGTTTTTAAAATAATCCTGTTGTTCTATGGAAAAACAATAACTCTTTTCAACCTGTTACTGTTCAGCAATCAGAAAATGTGATACACAGATGAGAAAAATCAAACCAATTCCTTTTTATTTTGAGATACCAAGTCTTGAAAAGTCCATTCAGGAGAAATATGACAATCTAATATTGCTTTATTTCCTCACTTACCTGTACTTAGTAGAAAACTTTCCAGTCCTGCAGGATCTTCTCTGCCTGGGGGACTCAGGGAGCAGGTTGGAGGTATGCTTTGACACACAGCTTGGGAAACATTTTTGGAAAGGACACACCTCACAGCAGAGGTGGTTTATTAGTCCATTTGCAAGCCAGATAATTAACAATCTGTCAAGGAGAGGCCTGGGTTTCCAAGAGTGAAGCTGCCCTTGGACTGAGAGGCATTTCACTGCCCTGGTTTCTGCACACCATCTCCATTTAGCAATAGCTCAGTGGAATGTAGAGGCCTGTGATGTACATGAGATAATACAATGTGATCTCAAGGTCCTCCTGGCCACACACTCTCTGGGTAAGCAATGTCCAAACAAACACTCAAGGTGAGAGGCGAGAGATGTAGAATGACAGAATCATTTCAGTTGAAAAGGACCTTGAAGATCACCAAGTCCAACCATTGACTCAGCAATGCCAAGGCCACCACTAAACCATGGCCTCAAGCACCACACGTACACATCTTTTAAATGCCTCCAGGGCTGGTGACTCAACCATTTCCCTGGTCAATCTCTTTCAATGCTGAAAAACCCTTTCAGTGATGAAAACTTTTTTAATATCCAATCTAAATCACCCCTGGTGCAACTTGTCCTGTCAGCCTGTTGCTTATTATGTGTGAGAAGAGACCAGCCACTGCCTTGCTACAACCTCCTTTCAGGCAGCTACAGACAGCAATAAGGTCCGTCCTGAGCCTCCTCTTGTCCAGGCTAAACAACCCCAGCTCCCTCGGTTGTTTCTTGTAAGACTTGTTCTCCAGGCCCTTCACCAGCTCCATTGCCCTTCTCTGGTCACACTCCAGCACCTCAGTGTTGCTCTCTTTTAGTGAGGGGCCCAGAAGTGAACACAGGATTCGAGGTGTGGCTTCACCAGTGCTGAGTACAGGGGGACAATCACTGCCCTGGTCCTGCTGGCCACACTATTTCTGATACAGGCCAGGACTGCGAGATTCCAGGGCAAAGTGACACAGCAGTTTTGCTGGACAAGAATTCCATTTGGAAAAAGGATTTCAACATTTAAAGCAAATCACCTCAGGAGAAAAATGAGAGTTCATTTTGCAAGGGAAAAAAACCATTAGATGGACTGTGGAGAAATTAAAGGGGCTTCCCAAACAGTAAATGTGTTAACCTCTAGAGAAAGCCAACCATACATATTGTATGCCTTAGTGGTATTGTAATACATCTCATTGACAGACTTTTGTCCTAGTTAATAACACCAGAGGCCTCTGGGTTTCTAATTATTGCTGTCATATCTCCCATAGGGAAATAAAATGATAGGGCTGAAACCTAAATTAAACCCACTGGAGATGTGAGCAAGATCCCAGGGAGTGGAGCCCCAGCCCCGACCGAGGGCGAGTGCAGTGTGGTCCTCCCTCCTCCCCCAGGGCTGTGGGGAGACGGGTCCAACTGAGGACAGGCTGCAGAAAAACAGGAGCAGAAGGGTTGTGTTTCAAGCAGTGGTCATGACAGTGGTGCAGGTTTAGCTTTTCCCTCTTCGTTTCACCTGTGCAGTCTGGATATTTGAAATGGTACTGCTGTGACCACAGCTGTGTCTTTGCTGGCACTGCCTACCCTTCACCATCTTTTCAAAGTTCTCATGTCTTCTCTCTCTGGCCTTGTGTATATCTAATCCCACCTGCCTCAGTTGCCCTGCACAGTCCCACCTTCTCAGAGCTGATCCAGACATCTGTGACAGACAACACAGCAATGCTTTAGTTAATTCTACAGGGGAGGAGAACGACTGACCTTTGCACTGCCTTTCCTTCTTTCTATCATTTCTAACTTCCTGAGACTCCCCAGGACTGTCAGCATCCTGGCTACCCTAGAGTAGGGAAAGCCTACCCTTGAGGCTGCCCTAGAGTGTGGGAAATACAAGAATAAACATGCTATTTTTCTAGCATGACAATGCTCTAAAGCCATCAAATCAGAGCATCTTTAGGGTAGAGGCTGCAACAAGCCAGGTGCTTTATTAACTCCATCAAGTAATGGCACAGACGGCCCAGGATAGAAAGTCTCCATCCTTGGAGGTTTTCAAGATCCAACTAGTGAAATCACAAGGCACCTAGTCTCACAGGAGGCTGGACCGGAGTCGTTCTGTGCTCTCTTCCAAAGAAAGTTATCCTACAGTCCCAGGAATTAGGATTTTAGTTGTGCCAAGTTATGTTTCAGCAGTATGTGTAACTGTGGGGTCAGAAAAATCCAGAAGGGGAAATAGATGGGAAGAGTAACCTTTTCACTGCTTCTCGTTTTATTAGGATAAAGTTACAGATAAACACAAAAGGATGAGGATCTATAAAGTGACTTTGTTCCAGATGGTGTTCTTCAAGAATGAAAATAAAATGCATGTAAATAAAGAAACAACAAAGTGCTCGACAAGTGCAAATTCTTAATTACTCCAATTTATTTGTAGGAATAGCAGAGATTCAGCTCTCTTGCCATATTGCTTGATGGACTGGAGAGAGGAGCACCTCTTGGAATTATTGCCTCAGTAAAATTCAATACGTATGTGGTTGACTGGCTGTTTTAGTGTATCCATCAACAGGGGTAACAACTAATAAAACCAGACAAAAATCAGAATACTTCCTTTGGAAGCAGTACTCTCTCGGGGATATTTATTATTGGTTTCTGGTGATTCTTTATATCTGGTACATTTTTGTGAAATGTCTTAATCTTTTAAAAATAAAGATTGATCTCCAGGCATTAACAAGTTCTCCTTTCAAAGTGTAAAGTGCCTTTCCATGTTATCTTTTTTTCATGTGTCACTCTGTTTTGCAGGCCTTGTTGGCAAGACACAACTGCAATTCTGCAGGTGAATGAGAGGAAGGATTATTGTTAAGCCAAGTCCAAAAGCTAGTGTGCTGAAGGAATTAAAGATTAAATACATGGGGGCAAGAAAATCACACCTGCTAGTCACACTTTGCCAAAAGGTGAACTCTTTGGGTGATTAATGAAAGTTTCTGTCAGGTTGAAGGCTTTATTAAATTATTATTTATTATATTAGTTCTGAATTACTGAAATAGCAGCAGGAGACATGATTAACAGGACAGCTTGTGCTTAGGAAGGTATCACCTAATGAGGTCATTATGTCAGCAGCATCAGCAGTATTCAAGATAAAGAAGGCTACATGGAAAGTGGAATTATTTCCATGGCTAATCTTGATTGATTCCAGAGGTTAGATTTGATGATTAGAGAAGTCATGTCCCACATACAGTCTGAGAACATGCTAATGGTTAATAGAGGATTATCTGAATGAACACTGAATTTTGAAAACGGATATGGAAGCCAGATTCTATGGGCAAAAGCACTGGACCAAATTCAGCTCTTTTTGCTGACTGGGATGTTAACTTCTCTTGACTTGGTCCTTTTAACTTATTCTCAGAGCATGTTCAACACACTAAACAACTGATGTTTAGATCCCATGCTAAACAACTGATGCAGGACTTGGGTCGAAATTTTACTTGGTTTGAGACTTTTGCTGCAGGTGCATAAACTGCTCTGGCAAATATGAGTCTTCTGATTTCTACACACATTTGTACCAAACTGCAGAGCTCAAGCCTCGCCCTGCTCTGCACTTAGGATGGAGAGCAGGGAAACAGGATGAATAATGTGCTTGTCCTGGTGTACAAGCAGCCAGGATTTGATTCTTCCTACACTGGGATTAATGAACATGCCTGTCATATTCTGGAAAGTATTTAACTGCCATGCCAACAGAAGCAAGAGCTATCCTCAGTGATAAGAACTACTTAGCAGACAGATATAATGCCTGTGTTGAAGCAAAAGCAAGTAAATCCCACCATAATATGCTCCTGTACATACTGTGAAATCCTTCTCAAGGAAGCACAGCCTGAGTAACAGAGTTTAAATCCAGTTGAGATGCTTGGGACTGTTTTTCAGCTTTCTCTGACTCAGTAACCCAGCATAGAAGAACTGGAGACAAAGTACCAGAAGAGTGGTAGACATGCAAAATATTTCACAGCATCACTTGAAGGCTGACTTGCACCCATTAAAATTTATTGCCTGACAACTAATCCTGTAAACTACTTCCTACTGCCCTATGAAATCCTGCCAGATAATGCCAGCCTTTCTGCTTGCTGAGTCTTCCCCTTCCATGGACAAGCACAGACTACATTTGCAGTTTGAGATTCAACTCCCTCCACCCCAACCTTTCCAAAGAATTTACCAGAAGGAAAAATGGGCAGCAAAGCTAACACTACTGAAGGGGAAGTGTCCTTTCAAAGTCTGTGAAATGCACAAAGACATTCCAAATTTTACATCCAAAACTTCTAGTAAAGAGTGGAAATCCATGATACAAAAACACATAGCCCACCTTGAATCCCTCTGGATTTGAGTCTGAGTTATTTTGAAACTACAAGCAAGAGCAGATGGGTTGATGCAAGATGCAGCCTCAGTACTGTGGTCCAGGAGCAAAGAAACCACAAGTCCCCTGCAGTACAGCATCTGCCATTCAGTGAGTGTCAGCTGTTCAGATTAAAGAGAGATGATTCTTCTGTTCTTTGAAATACCATAGGTGGTCAGTACAATAGCTGCACATGGGATATTTATTTACTCCAGATGAGGATCTCCTGTATCATAAAAATCTGGCATGTCCAAGCTACGTGTCATGACAAGACAGCAACTTGTGCACTCACACTGAATCAAGAGTGTACAAAAGAGTGTACAAAAGCTGTACTGAAAGCAATTCAAAGAATTTAGTGGATGAGAGGCTGGACATGACTGGGCAATGTGCACTTGCAGCCCAGGAAGCCAGCTGTGTCCTGGGCTGAATCAAAGGCAGTGTGGCCAGAAGGGTGATGGAGGTGATTCTGCTCCTCTGCTCTGCTCTGGTGAGACCCCACCTGAAAGTGTTGCAAGCTGCTCTGGGGTCCCCAGCACAGGAAGGACATTGATCTGTTGGAACATTTCCAGAGGAGAGACACCAAGATGTTTAGAGGGATGGAGCACCTCTCATACAAGGAAAGGCTGAGAGAATTGGGTTTGTTCACCTTGGAAAAAAGACGGCTTGGGGTGACCTAACTGCAGCCTTCCAGTACCTGAAGGGACCCTGCAAGAAAGATGGAGGGGACTTTTTACGAGAGCATGTAGTGATAGGAAAAGGGAGAATGGATTCAAACTAAAAGAGAGATTGAGATTAGATATTATGAGGGGGTTTGCTGTGAGGGTGGTGAGGCACTGGAACAGGTTGCCCAGAGAAGTTGTGGGTGCCCCATCCCTGGAAGTGTTCAGGACCAGGTCGGATGGGGCCCTGAGCAACCTGGTCTAGATGAAGGTGTCCCTGCCCATGTCAGTAGTGCTGGAACTGGATTGTCCTTAAGGTCTCTCCCAACCCAAACCATTCTATGACTCTATGAAAAATACCATAATTGATTATGGTATTTCCACCTGCTGGACTAGCTGCTGGATTAGGAGTCCCTGTGGGTGGCATATATCGCCATATACAGGGATGAATACAAGAGTCATTGACAGGAGTCATACTCCAGTCGTTTTGCTTAAAATAAAAGAATTGTACAAGCAAAATAAAAGCTATGTGCCTGTCCTTCCCAAGGGCCTGGATTTCAGACAGAGTGAGACATTGTCTTCTTGCTTTGTAGACTATTTCAAGGCTGCAGTACCCAGAGGAAGCGTTTACACTGAGTAGCTGGACATGAGCTCTGGAGCCGTATCCAATGGTAATGCAGCAGTAATCTGTGCACAGAGCAAGATAGAAATCTTGGTAGGCCCCTTACAAGCTGTAAGGTTATGTCACAGTAAGCAGTGCAAGCAGCTGCAGTAGCTTTCTGAAAGGTCTGGAGGGTTTAATAGCTACAGTATAGCAACAAAACATAGCCAGAAAATGTCAGCGTGACAATTTTGGAGGCTTTCAGCATAAAGCTTGGAGACCCCCTGAGCATACTCTGGAAGCCAAACCGTATGTTTTTTTTACAATCCCTACCATGTGCCTGAAGGTCAGCACTGCTGATGTTTCTGGCACAGACAGCTCTTCAGGAGTCTCTCGTGGTGTTTGGGGATGATTTTGAAGCGGGTGAAAAGGTTTTTTCAGCACAGGCTATTGCCTATATACAGCAAAAATTAATGATGAGAAATGACAGCTAAATGGGATGGAAAATACAGGTTTACAATCATCACTGCTGTTCTGAAATTTTTCTACTCCCCAAACCCTGCCCAACTGTGTGTTTTGCCCATTTCTATGCCTCTGTGCCATCTTCTTTCCCTTCTTCCACCACTTTTCTGCTTTTTGCAACACACAAGATGGTATCAACAAGCTCCATTTGGCTCCTGCAAAGGAAGAAAACCTAAGCTTTGACTTTTTTCCTTTGCCTCGTGGCGTTGCCGATCTGAGTGCACTGGTTAAAAAAAGAATCATGATTGGCATTCATGGCAGGAGCAGAACGGATGCAAGATAAATCAATAGGAGCATGGGCTAAACCAGCTTCAGTACATCTATCATAGTAATTTACCTAAGTTTAAATCAATTTAATTAAACTGACTCACTTTTCTGTAAAGCAAGGCTTTACAGTGTGCCAACCTTAATCCATTGACTGGATTAAAATAATAAAAAAAGAGTGGCTGGTGACTTTCAGGTTCAAGATGATGAGTGACTGGTAGTGTCAGAGAAGGAGCCATATGAAGGTATCTGGATGTGCTCTTAAAAGAAGAAAATTAATCAGAATGGAGAAATTTCTCTTAGAGTGCAGTGCTGTGTAGTAAACAAGGCCTGAATTGTTGACCCTGTGCGTTATCAATATCCCTGTAACCCTTGCCTCTGGTGGACAGTCACCTCTTAGCAGAGCAAAAAGCCTTGCCTGCTGACAGAGACAGCATAGTATATTAATATCTGGCCACTTTACAAAGTAAAATTTACTTGTTTAAATCACTTTCCCCTTTAAACCACTTGTTTCTAGGGTAAGTTTCACCCCTGGCAAAGGTGGAATAACACAGCTATGATATTTACTTAAAAGTTTGTATCAATTTGGGCACCTGGAGATCTAGTTCAGCTCAGATTATTAGCGAGAATCTCCTAAGTTGTAGTTTGAGTGTCCTAAACTCTCTAGGCCAGCCTAGACTTTGCTGCCTCTCAGCAATACTTTCAAGTAGTCTGTTTTGTACAGCTACTGTGTCATGGGACATTTTGGGACACAACACCAGAGATCTCTGGTTGAAATGCTCACAGGCATGGTAGGCTGTGAAGCCCTGCCCTTTCCATGGAGAACATTTTGTTTATGGCTGGGGTCATTTTTACCAAACCCAGTTTTTAGAGCTCATCTGTTGCAGTAAGACAAAGAATGACTTTATGAGAGAACTCTTCATCATCCTTCCTATCCAGTCGACAGATGACCTCCAAGCAAACAACATTTTCAAGCCCCCCTGTTACAGTGAAGTTGACTTATTGTCATGCCATTGTTGCTGGCAGTTCCTCTGCCTGCACTGTGACCACTCAGAGGCTCCTATCAGACATTGGGGTGATGTTACCAACTTAAAATTTTCCCCTGTAGAAGGGCTGGGAATTTTATGTACAGACTATGTAATGATACAAACCTATTTGCTTTATTAATCCCCAGCTCCCAAAATAACATCTCTTTCTTCTCTAGTGCACAATCCACTTTGAAAGCACAGACAATTTGTATGAACCTGACAAAATATGTTACATACATGTGGTTTTCTGTTGCTTGTCTTCCCTTCCTTCCTTGCTCCAAAACCATGAGGGGAATTTAAGTGCCTTGGTGACTGATGTTTCTTTTAAAACTAACTATTGTAGATGGTTTACATGCAGTTTCTTATTCTGGGTGAGACTTAATTAATTTCAACAGGCTCTTATTTCCCAGAAAAAAAAACCCAAAAAACCTATTCTAAACTTAATGATAACGAGTCCTAAAATAATCTCAAAATCAGGATTTTCTGTCTGAGAACATGCAAGATTTCACTTTAGCCCACAAATATTCTCGTACAACTACTTCTGTTTTTCTGATTGCTGATTTTATTTGGTCCACTTCTTCCCTGTCTGGTTTCTGAATTTTTTTTTTCCTCCAGAGTCTGTCTGACATCTAAGGAGCAAATCACAGCAAATAGCTCCTGTCTTGTCTAGCTAATTGCTACACTGACACTATGAGCAACAGCAAAAGAAACAAGATGGGAATTTGAGCAACAATAATGTGAAATACTTGATAAAACAGGCACAAAGGGAAAAAGACAAGACTAGGAAAACTGCAAACCATCAGTGTTGCACTCAAGTCCCTCCTACCATGTTTAATATTTCTTTCTCCTAGTAACAACTGATCATCACAGTGCTTCCTCAGCACTGCCTGCTATATTGTATGCCACAAATAAGTACATTCTGTTAATCTTAGACTCCTTAATTACTGGCCACTGCTATTGCAATAGTGTGATGCATTTATCCATCCTCTTCTAGGAACATTTTTCTTGTATCCTATTTGTTTCTCTTACCCTTCTTGGCAACGTGCAGCTTAGGATAAAATGGTTTCGTCTATCATAGCAAAGTCACATGTAACTGCTGCCAGCTTGAGTTTTGTGTGGAATGCATTCTAAAGGTTCACCAAGCTTTTGCCTTGATTAGCAAAAAATGGAAGTTTCACACTGAGTGTTTGCCGTTATCAAGAAACAATCTTCAAACATATTTAGAGCTCCATCTCTTGCACCAGTCTGGATAGTTATGGCACAGGCTCAGATATTGGGACTCTTGGCACTAGCTAAGAAAATACATCTGGAGTGTTGTTTAGCTGGACTCTAAAAGTTTAGACTGGTAAATGCAACCCCAAACCTGGGTATTCTGGACCAGTAAGCTCAAATGCATAGAAAAATTTGGTTTTGAATGGGGGAGGGTCTACTAAAAGTTGGACCATCGTTTTGTGGCTTTGTAAGATAAGGTCCTTGGCAGCAGTACCAGCCTGAAATGTTGGTGGCCTCCCTTTCCTCTTCCTTGCAGCCCCATCTCTTCCTACTGTTCCGCTCAAACAGATTTCTGCCTGAGGCACTGTTGTTCCCACAACACTGTGAATGTGATGAAGGAATCAACAGGCCTGCTCCAAGAGTGTTTTTAGTTGGCCATTTTTAAGCTGGGCCAGTTCTGTGCTAGGTTTGGATGAAGGGCTGGCTCGTGAGGAGAGCTGGGCAAGCAGTGGCATTGGGCAGCAGCCCCTTAGCACTGCTGATTGTGCTGCGGTGTGGAGACTTTGTGCCATGAAACCACAGCTGGGGAGAGGGCTGCCAAAGGGCTGGGTGCCACCAGACTGCCAAGAGAGCCCCCATCACTTGTGGTTTTCAGATTTCTACTCATTCAGTTAACACAGAGTGGCACTAAATTAAACACTTGACTGTTAAGGTCAATTAAGTGACCTCATTTGCAGAAGTATAGCTCCTACATGTGTCACATTCAGGGTTAGAAGCCAAATTTCTGGAGTTACTTTCATAACACACGAGGCCAGGTTTGCTTTCTTGCAGAACGACACCTGGCAGAAAGGGGCTTTGTGCCTGCCTCAGGAAAATCCTGCCTGCTGGCTGAGGTTTGAGTAAGGAGATTATCTCTGCTTCCTCACCTGTAAAAAGATAATTACACTGCCCAACTTTCTAAAGAACCTTTGCATCTCCAGATAAAATATACTACGGAGAGGCTATACTACATGAATTATTCAAGCTAAATTAAACTAATGAAGACTGTGGAAACTCAGTTGCTTTTGTTTCTTTTTTTAATGTGCTAGGTTCAGATTCTGCAGTGGCCTTTGTGGTCTCAAAATATTCTGAAAGCAGAGCACTGCTAGCTCACAGCTCTGCTGAAAATATTTTCTTCATTGTCTGAAAATATATTAATTTAATTATTGACAAGTCCATTTGTGAGAGAGCTATTGAAGCGTGACCAGCTCACCACAGTGTTTTCTCTAACCATAGAATGCCACAGGGAGTGAAAAATGAAAAGTCAATGCAATCTCCGTGAGACAGCGAGATGGATTTATGAGGAATTACAGGCTGGTTTATAAGGAAAAAAAATTATCATTTGGACAACAATGCAGGATTATAAGGACAGGTCTTGCAGTGTCCAGGAAGGACCTAGACAGAACATGTACAATGTCACCCCAGGATGCTTTAAATCCTTTGCACCAGTGCTTTTGGGTTAGCTGTGCTACCATCCCTGCTGTGGGCATCTCTAAGATCCCCTCTCCCTTTCTCTGTCCCCAAGATGCCAGGAGATACCTCCTGCACGAAACTCTGCAATTCTCACCCCATAATTTGGGATGTGGGGTCAGCACTAGTCTCCTGGTAGGCTGCAATAGCACCTTAACAGAAATAAAATTATTATTTATTTTGCCAAAAAGTTGCACAGCTCTTAGTAGAACAGATTTAAGAGAGGTGCCTTACACATTATATTTGTACTCATACTTAATTTTCGTTGATGGAGCATAGGCAGACATGGAATTTTTCCACAACATGGAGAAGTGGAAACTGGAAATCAGACTTGTAGCCTGTTTGCCATGATTAATTTAATTTTTCTTTCAGACTTATCTTTAGCCTGTCAGCTTTTCCTGGCTTGCATAATTCCCTGCCCATTTTTGGAATCTTAGAGGTGTTAGGGGCTCCTTTGAAAGCAGCCTTGGCTACTGGAGGAGTGTCCCAGCCTGTCTGGGTAGAGACAAGACATTGTTATCCTCAGTCCTTTGAAGCTGAGTACCTGAGCCAGGCTTAACCAGGTCATTATTTTACTTTTACTTGCTCATATCTGTAAAAATCCCGTTATTGCCTGCTTTCAATTAACTCTACAAATTCAGGCGAGCAGCAATAGGAAATGTGGGGATGGGGGCAGGAGGAGCAATATAGCATTAATCAAAGGGTCCTGCAGGCATTTTCCCAGTTTGCCTCACTTTGTTACCACAGAATTCCACGTGATCCTGAAACCAGGGATTCTTGCCTAGAGCCTATAATAAACAACCTGTCATCGCTGTGTTTCTGTTTATTTAAATTAACAAAGGGATAATTTCTGTCTGGCATGCAGCAGAGCGGAAAGGCGGGAGGGGAGCAGGCTTGGCCATGCCTCCCACTTCCTGCTGCTTAGGTGAGGCTGGGCTGAGTCCCAGTGCCAGGCAGCCCCTGCTGTCCCCTAAACTGTGCCTGAGGCTGTGGACACAGCTTGGAGAAGGCCTCTGTCCCAGGGAAGGGCAGGGGTTTTGTAATTTGCTACAAAGTACCTGCCTATCTACCAGCCAAGCCAACAGGTTTATTTTACCCGGAGGCAGACCTCAGACCCAGATCTCAGACCCAGACACACACTGCACTGCTGGAAGGGACAGAGGGAGGGAGCATCACCTGCTCAAGGTGAGGTTTTGGCAGCTGCCAAGATCTTCCACTGCTTCTGCACCCACTGGCATGAAAATAGAGCTGAATGCAGACTACCTAAAATCTGAAGGGAAAGGATGAGGTTCAGGGAGACCCAGATATCTATTCTCACTGCCTTCTCCCCTTCGTTTTCTGGGTGTGCTTCAGGTTTAAAGCAGCTGTGGTTTGGAGTGACTTTACTGAGCCACTAGAAAGAGGCAGACTGCCAGGGGAGGACTGTCTCATAGAGCCCAGCTCAGGTAGGTCTGCTGTGCTTCCATGGTGGAGTAACACAGGGCTGTGCCCCAGGGGTAGTGGGATTCCAGGCTGTGCTGTGAAGAGGAGCCAAGTCTTCCCCTGTAAAGGGCTTCACAGCATCTCCTCACACAGTACAGCTTCTGTGTCTGAGGCCAGGCTGTGGCCTGACTCCCAGCACTTGGAACCAGCTGCTAGCTACAAGGGTGCACGGGTGTGGTGTGGCTCTGTAGCTGCTGAATGCTTGCAGGGGAACTTTTACATTAGGGTGAAATTAGAGTACATGTTTTCCTGTGGTCTGGTCTGTGGTGGACATCTCTGAACCTGCCCAACACCTCAGCCACACACAGTGAACCAGAACACAAAGGCATCACATTTTGGCAAACACCATGAATTTTTTTCCCCCCACAAAAATAAATCTCAATCATTAGGAATGTATCTATAAAACCCATTTGATACTTCAATTTTGTTGAGGTGAAATATGAACAAAGTGGTGAGTGCACATGGATGTTCTTGGTTAACGACCTGGTGAGGTAAGGGTGTTTTTTACTCTCGTTGTTTCCCATGCAGTGAGCACAGCAGAGTACATGAGCTCCTCACACTCATTATTTGATCACCTCCAAAAATAGATTCCTGCATATTTCATCCACCAGAAAACTTGCAGAGAGAGAAAAGACCTACTTTTCTTTTTTTTTTCCCTGCCAGTTGTGCCTGAAGCAATGTCGCACTCTGAGCAACTACTGGACAGCTTTCATACTTTCTCCTGCTTCACGAGGAGTTGGCTACACAGATGTCAGGGTCCTGAGGGCACCAGGGGCCTTGCTGCACCTGCCCAGCCTTTGCTGGATCCACCTGGGGCCAGGAGCCCCATTTCAGCCCAACCTAAGGTCAGTCCCTGCCCCACTGACACCACAGCAGTGCTGGCTCTGTGCTGGAATCCCTCAGTTGTATATCTCAACCTTGTCTCTGGTTCTGTCTCCTGCCTCCTCTCCTTCAGCTCCTGATGCGAGCTCCTGGATGGTCCTTGGCCCTTATTCTTCACTTCCCACATCAGAGGCCACTGGTGGACCTTGTTACAGCCATTGTCTCTGCCCACCACGGCCAGACCCTGTGGGCAGCACCCACTGGTGAGGGCATGGCCTGTGCTGGAGTCACCCTCAGGTCCCAGCTCATGCCCCTTTGGGAAGAGCTGTCCCTCACTGAGGAAACCAGCTCTGACAATACAAGAGTTGGAAAAGTGATGGCAACGAACCATCTTCATCTTGCAGTATTTCTGTGTGCAAGCAGTAAGGAACATTACTGACTCTGTGCTAAGCGGAGAGAAAACATCTGCAGCCCGAGTCTTGTTCATTGGGGTGGCTTTGCACAGGAACAAGGGGGAAGTGATGGAGCTCAAACTCCAAGGTCTTCCTTTTAGAGCCATCTAAGAGTTTCAGGGCCATTTAAAAGTCTTTAAAGAACCCATTAACTATCTGTAATTTTAGTTTATATAGCTTACTACTTTTCTGTCTTGTGACAATGCCTGGTTCTTAGCAAATGAAAGTCCTCTCAAGCCTTTCCTCACTTGGTACAGGCTTCATTCCCATGACCATCCCAGATGATCCTCTCCAGTTTGTCAATCTCTCTCTCATACTGGGGGACACAGTGCTCCAGCCATGGCCTTGCAATTGCTCATCCATGAGGAGATGCTGCTGCCCTCAGCCTGTGGTTTCCCTCTGTACAGCCCAGCCCAGCCCAGCTGCCAACAAGTCTGGGTCAGCCAGGCCCAATGAGATGTTCCTGTTTTCTCTGCCCATTCACACCCTCTCCTCTGAGCTGTCTCCAGCTGATCCCATCTCTCCTGATGGTTATTGCTTAAAAATAACAGCAATGCCCAGCTGTGGTGCAGATATGCATCTCTGTGAGCTGATCACAAAATGGACACACAGCTCAAAACCAGCTGGCAGAATACAAAGATAGTTCTAGCGATGACAGATCTTGTGACAAGTCACCTTGTTGTTTCTTATTTTTCCCAAATATAGAAACGCTGACATTTCTGTATTTTCTTTTAAAAAGAGTTGCATACCTTATGAACAGGAGAGCTGAAGCCAGACCTCCATACCCTTCTTACATTTTATTAGTTGTCAACATAGCATTTGGTAGAAGCAAGACTGTGACAGAACACAGGTTTTTATAAATATTGCCTAAACTGCACCCCTAACTTCCTCTCCTTTCTTTCAGCCTCCTTCCTATTTCTTATTCTCTTCCTTTCATCATTGTAATTTCCTTCTGACTCTTTCTTTTATTTCTCAGAATCACTGGTCCTTCTCCTGGTTAATTTAAGCTTCTGAAATAGCTATGAAAAAGCTTGTTTTCCCAAAGAAAAAAAAAAAAGCTGACATCAGACAATAAATCGTTTCTATGAATACTACTACTAGTATTTCATATTCAGCAATAAAAGACAGACAAAGGGCAGAAAGAAGTTAACTTTTTAAAAGTTATTAATAGAAGCATGGTTTAAGAAAAATATAAACACACACACACATATATAAAAGAACAAGTAACTGCAAAATATCTTCTGACTGATAAAAGGACATCAAGAATATCAGATTCTTAGTCTAGTTCTTCTTTCTCCTTATATGAGATAATTTTTTTTTCTTCAAAAGGTGATTATCAAGCACAAAGCAGACATTCAATTTGTCTTCAATTGCCCGCAGTTTTTCCCATTGATATTGAATCAGGGAATATCCAGAGGAACAAATTGAGACTATGCATTGGAATGTGGGAAAAAAAAAAGAGAGAGCAATTATGACTGAGATATTAGGACTTAGGTTTTATATTTGCAAAATCTTGTATTTTCCAAGTTTTACTCCGAGGGTGAGATTCTTGTGACTTAACCATAGCCATGCAGGGCTGTCTCAATTGCTGTAGAGCGTCACACCAGTCCCCAGGTGCTGGTCCAAGCTGTGTGGCAGGTTTTATGCCATGGCTCTCAGCCTTGTGCAGATGTTTTGTGCGCCTGAAATGGCATGAGTTCCTCTGTTCAGGCACTGCAATTGCAAAAATATCAATGACACCCAAGCGCATTCGCTGGGTCAAAAAGGAATGACAAAGACCAAGAAACTTGCAGGCTTCTGTCTCTCAGCTTACTTTCTGTATCAGCAATTTACTTCAGTAGTGCCATGAAGTGCAAAAAGGTATGGATGTGTTAGGGATGAGCATGTGAAAGGCAATCCCAGCAACTCTGCACAGCCAAGAACAGGTCCTAGCCTCAGCCCAGTGCCCCTCTGAAGAAGAGGAAGGTCACACTGTTCCTGCAGTAGTGTGAGCCATGCCAGCCTGTTACGCACTATACAGAATCCCAGAGAAGCAGGTCAACATGACAAAGAAATGCAACCCAGATACCTTGTTTATCTGCCAGGGAGTGAGAAAAGATGCTGCTGTTGGTTTCAAATTAAAATGTGTTTTAGTACTCTCTGGAGAGTTTGTTGTATTCATCCATCACTATTGGTTAGCTATATGTCCTGACATATATCATGTGTGCTTTAGAAAGCTGAGGTTCTCGGCATTTCCCAAATTCCTAACATTTAAAACTATCTGATCCCTGATGGGACACCTGGATTTGCAATGCTGTTGAGCAATCACAAGTATTCCTCCTCAGCATTTCATGTAATACTGAGAGGATGAGCTACCATAATGAAATGAAATATAATGTTAGCACACATAAAGAAATCACAGGAAGATGGGGCTTTCTTGCCAGACACTTATCTGCTTGATTTTGGAATCCCACAACTTCAAAGAGACTGAGTAGGAATGACAAACTGGAAATACCCTTTCCTGTAAAAGGAAGGGACATAACTATGTTTCATAAGCCATTACAATCCAGATTGTGAATGCCATCAGAAACAAAGGATGTGCAGTCTGTTAACTACAGATTAAGTTTGGTGACACAACACTCTTAGCTGGGCATGCTTAAATCACTGACAGATTACTGCTGTCTTTAACAATGTAACTTACCAGCTACAAATTTTTGCTATAATTGGCCCAGCGGCTCTGTGTCCAAAGGTTTGCCTGCCTCATGTGACTGCTTGCTGGATGAGGAACTTAGGAGTGGAAAGAAAGAAGAGGAGAAAGGGAATTTTCAAGGGATCTGCTCAAGAATGAATTTATTCATGATGCCAAACCCCACAGTAATCTGCCTTGTCTGCAGTGTGCCTTTATTCAAGTCAGGTGGTGCATGGAGCCCAACTAAGCCAGAAGAGGACTCTTGCCCTACCAAGTTCCCACCCTCGGTTTAGGCTGTTGTTTTCTTCAAACAGCCTTTTTCTCTAGAGGGGACCACAGCATCCACTATCAGAGAAACAGCACAATCCACTTTCTCTGGAAGAACTTCACAAAGAAAAAAGCAAATAAAATCCAGATTCCCACGGGCAGAGATGCATCTCACTCCTTGCCCATCTCAGTGAAGCCTAATGGAGCGTGGCCACATGTGGAAAGATGTTATGGAGGCACTTTTGTTCTGTTTACACTCTGGCAAACTTCATTTTCCTTCCCTCTATGTAACTTCACTTGTGAGTTATTAAATCTTCCTTGGCAGCCCTTTTTGGGGGTGGGGGTTGGGGGATGGAGGGTTCCTGGCACTTGAAGTGCATCCTGCCTAGGGGAGGGCTCGATGCTGAAGGCAGCCCACCTTGCACAGCCCAGCATAGAAAACAGAGGCAGCAGAAATTCATTTCACACTGAAGAAGAAATTCTGGGTACCAGAAATTTCAGCTTTACTTTGGCCAAAATTGTTTCTGTAGGTTTGCTGGCTCACCTCTATACCATAGGATGCACAGTCACAGAAGTGTCTGGGGCTGCCAGCCATGCAAATCTTACAATGTCAGAAGTTGCCTCCCAGGATAGAAAACTGGCATTTCTTCTGTTCAAAACACTATGTGACCACATTTAACAGATTTATTTCCTTTGTCTTTGGCTTCTCTGAGTGTCTGTAATACAGGACGATAAACAAAGGCACCAGTTTCTTTATAACAAGGCATTGTGCCAACAATACATTGCATTTATCTTCAGGCTTCACTGGGGTGCTTTTGAGGATAACCAACCTCCTCCGTACTGCACCTTCTTTCTTTAGTTTTAACACATTTTGGGAATGATCAATGTCTCTTACTCCTCTCTCATTCTTTTTTCTTCTCTTCTGAGTATGCAACCCTCTTTTTTTTTTTCTTTTTAATGTTTTGCATTTGTCTCCTGAAAAGGTACAAAAAAATCTATGGATTGCTGAAGCATGGGGTTCTTTTTTGAACAGTTTTGAGAGGTGAGTATGACGTAAATAATTACTTTCTCAAGTAAAATTGGCTCAGTTCTTTCTGATTACTTTTTTGAAGCTACATTTCAATACAGCTCTGATCAGATCAACCATTTCCCATTGCAGTATTTTTTGCCTGTGTGTTATTTTAAGCTTACCATTACCATGGGACTTGAATTCATTTGGAACTCATTAATAATCAGTATAATTCCCTTTCATTAGAAATCTCTAACTGGAGTAACTGCTTGTTGTGACAATTCCCACAAAGTCACCATCTTTGTAGAGATGCAGCTGGTGACGACGAAATAACATGTAACTTTATATTAAACTAATATTCCCCAAAATGACAAAATGCCTTAACATATTCCATGCATAGTTAATAGGAGATCAGAAGGATGAAAGATACAGATAGGATCATTTTCTTGGATATCAGAATTCCCTTTTTTTAGTGTGGCACAGTAGAGGGATTTTATGTTGCATATATATGCAACTTTCCCTGCACAGTGTATTTTTTTTTTTGCCATGTATAATGGAATTCACAACACAAAATGCTGACAAAGCTGATGAAGACAGCGTCCTTCCCAACAATAACACAATGGCTTGGCAGTTCATCATGTCTGAAAAGCAGATTTTATAATCAAAGACATTGAAATCTTGTGGAAGAAAGAGTTAATAAATTTTTTTAAAAAAGAACATTTCCTTATTGGAGCATGGACTGCAATCTCTGATTTTCCCTAAACTTTCACTGAGCAAATATATCTGTATTTTGACCCTCTTTACAAGTTAGTGTTTTTGTAGAAATACTTGTACTGGGCTAACAAAGCTGTGCACAAGCATTCATGCGAGGGGTGTCAGTGTGTCACATTTCTCTGAACAATGACAGGCTGCAGAGTGGGAAGAAATTTTAAGCAGCTTTGAAAGAACATGGAACAATTCCTTTGTTTTGCATGTCTTCCATGTGTATAACTACTCTGCCATGTGCCAGAAAGCTGACACAATAGTTTGGCTAAATTTGGTGAGACTAGGAATTAAGACAGAGCCTTTTCTATGGCCACACTTCTGCTGATAACTTTTGAATTCTTTTCTGGAGGACAAGGAGGAAAAGAGTAGTCAGCTCAAGACGGTCTGGAAGCAAATCCCCTTATTTGAAAGAGAATGAGGACAAGAACAAGGACATGTCCTATGAGTAATTAATTGTGTGTTTTGCTGTCCAGCCTTGATCCTACATCAAAGATGGCAAGTGTCCAGGGGCAAAAGTTTCTTTCAAAAGTGTGCAATTACTGGTGGAATTTTTGTTGCTACAGACCAGGCCATTTTCTCAGGAAACTCCTATTTGTCTCTCAGTGCTTGAAGGGTCCTCTTTCAAATTACTTCCCTCGTTTCCTCCAGCTCTGTGACTGGATGTGGTAGAAGGCTGCCATTCAGGATGCAATAGGGGGCTGCCATTCCTATTGGCTTTAAGTGTTGGCTTGATCTACAAGAAAATAACATCCACTTCACCAGTGGCTGGACTAAAGTGGCAATGACTCTGTGCCAGGCAGAAGGGCTGCAAATCATCTGCCCAAGGGTAATGTGGACAATTCTCTGCAAACTGATCATCTAAAGCACTCTTTCGCCCGTAGCAATGAGTCTTCTCTTCCTACAGGGGGCATTTTTACTGAGCTCATCTCAAGTAACAGGAAGTTCCAATTCCTCTCTCTGTACCTTCGGGGAAATCTGGCTGGCACCTTGGGTGTGGGCAGCTGCCCTATGAGAAGCACTGCCAAGAGAATTCAGTCCCATCCCTGATGAGGGTGCCATGGGACCTCCCTTTGCTTTTCAGCACGAGAAGACAAAGCTCCTGATAAAGCAAAGTGCTTCCTTAAACTCTTTCACAGCTCAGATGCATTGTGAGGAAAGAGACCTTCATGCTCCTAATGAGCAAATGTGTTCAGAGTAAACGCACTCCTTGAAGGGCGTTAATGCTTTCATCACCACTGGCTAATGAGCCTGAACTTGCACCTTGTACTAGATACTAATCAGATTCCTCTTTCGGTACTCTCTAAAGCACTGCAATTCGAGCTGCCAGCAGGCAGTGATGCTATTTAAAAATAACCGCACATGGGTGTTCTTATTTAATATTTCTGTCACAGGAGTTGGCAAAGGTCTAGTCCCAGGCAAGACAGGGGCTCATTTTAATATGCATTGCATTCTTAATTTCTTTTAAAGTTATTATTAACTTATTCCATTTACAAAATCAAATAAAAAGACTTTTAAGTGAAGAGTTACTGTTTCTTGTATAATGTAATTTGATTTTTTCCCCTCCAAATTTCAAATTACTTTATTCCTGTTCTTTTTTTTTTTTAATCATTTGCATAATCTACAACACTTTCAGGACTTTCTTACTTTGCATAAATCAATTTCACTTCTTGTTCACTTCATCACTTTCAAGGGGATTCTTTTCTGCTTTACTGGACTTAAATTAATCCTCTGGAGAAAGCAGTGTCATGACACGGCCAGCATCAAAATCTGCATAATGAAAGCAATTTTTTCCATTTAAATTGGCACTCAAGAATATCACTGCTCATTAGCAGACTTTAGATCTTTTATTTCATTTTAAGAGAGAAGGACAAGCATTCTTTTCCTAATATGAGTTTCTTGCATAAGTATTTATTCAAAGACCTTTAAATTTATTGCAGTGTAAGTTAGGTGCCTAAATACCTTAAAAAAACCAGTCTGTGTGATTTGTAGAGTACTAACACTGCTAGAAAGACTACCAGAATTTTCAGCCTTGATCAGAGTGGTGGTCTGTCTCATCTGGCTTCTCTCTGGGGTTAAAACTGATCTGAGAAGATGGTTGAATAATGGATGGATGTGGAATCACTTATGATGAAAGGAGAATTTCTGACTAATTCCAGGCACTCAGCAGATGCTTTTGCTGCTGATGATCTTAGATGAAGTTTAATACAAAATCTGTACTGAAACTTTTAATTGAGAAAAGTGCTCAGTATAACAGAAGGAAAGCTTCAGGAAAAAAAAAAAGCTCTTAGCCTGGAAAGGGGTGAGATGCAAATTCTGTGTTCCTTGACTCTTTGGTACCAGCAAACAGCTGCAAAGCAGCCACATCTGTTTCACTGGAAGTCTCCAGGGCCAGTTAGCCTTCCAGGGTAGATGCCCTCACACTTTCCCACAGTCTGCAGGCTTTATCGTTAATAATTCTGTATTTACCTTTCACAGCTTCAATAGCAATATCTGTGTTCGGGGGAGGAGGGGCACTTCTTGCCCTCGGGCCTGTGGCACGGCTGCAGGATGGTGCGGGCTGGGCTCCCCGTGTGCCCGTAGCCTTGCTCAGGCTGCAGAGCCCGGGGCTGCCCACGGCTGGCTGCTCTCCGTGGCCTTGCTGCAGCTCCGACACGCCTGTCGTGCTCCACTCAGCTCAGCCTCGCCAGACAATGCTGCTGCTCAATGATTGCAGGCAATCGGGGCTCCGCACTGACCTTCTCCATTCTGCCCTGTCACAGTTCCTCGCAAAATACGTGTATTACTGGTTTTGGTCCAGTTGTCAAAAATAACATTCTCTTTCTTCTTAAGATGAAGATTATTTTCTTTACTTCACCTGCAACTCATTGTTTCCATTTGAATATTTTACAGGATCAAGTAGCAATGATATCTGCTTGCCTTTTGTTAAGTTCCCTGCATTATGAATGGGATGTTGCTTTTGTCTGCTAAATACAATTATAAAGAGCATTTAAAGACTCAGAAGAAAGTGTTGATGCACCTATTTCTCCTGCATAAATGTGTATTTTCCAGTCATTGACTATTTCTTTGTAATTGCTATGATGTAGAAGGAACACAACAGAATAAATTCAACACGGGGAGCCTCTGATAAGAAAATATGTTTTTCAGAAACAGCATTGAAGGTTATATTTAGTTTGGTAACATTTGTGAAAGACTTTTTAAAAATTATTTTCCTAGTTAGTATGTATTATTCCAAAATACATGCCTTTGATTTTAGAAATTGTCAGTGGAAATGAATAATTTTCCCATAATTTTTAAATGTCTTGTCTGTCTTACATATTCAGTGCCAAATAAAAGATTCCGTTTATGCAAAATTTATTTGTGCTAAAATCTGAAAACGATTTACATGCTGGAAAAGTGGAAGACATGGTGATCTCTTTTCTTGCAAGACACACTAGAAACAAAACTTCTGTCTGACATATTTCAAGGTACACACTTCTGTTTCTTCTTCCGTCAGTCTTCCCCTAATTCCCTGATCTGCTGTGAAATAAACGCAAGAGCAAAGAAACTGCTTTTGGCCTTGGATCAGCAATATTTTCTTGTTCATTTATCAAGGTTTTTCAAATGAGATACCTTGGTTGGTCAGATATATAACTGCATAGAATTAATTCTTTTTGGAAATTGTATCCTATTTATCCCAGTATCTTTTGAGAGCTGCATTTGTGAAGGCACTCACGTTTTCTGCACTCATTCATGGACAAGATGCCTAGAGCTGGGTCGAGAGGAGCGAGTGGGGATAGTGACAGTCCATCATTTGGACATTGGGAGGGTGCACAGGGGGAAGCTGAGTTTGGTTCTTTCACCCTGTGTTGTTTCAAAGCTTATGTTGCAGTTCCTGGATGAAATGGATGGTGCATGTAAAGCCATGGTGTAACTTGGACCTGAATCTTCCATTTCCTCGGTGACTGAGCCAAGCCCTGGGCAAGAAGAGAGCAGCCATTCTATTGAAAGGCAGCGACCTTGCTCATTCCTTTATCCAAAAGGCTCAAATGAATGTTGGTAAAGTATTTCATACACTGCACAGCACTGGCCTGTGGACAGAGCCACCTGCCAAAGACAGGTTGCTCTCTGATTAGCATTTTTTTCTGTCAGCCTTGAGCATCCTCCTGCTGACGACATTATCACTAGGTGCTCCAGGTGCTGTTTCCTTAGGCCCTAACCCTCTCCAAGCCTCGTACAACAGGGCTGGTAGTTCCCCTTCATGTCTGTACTTGAAATATTTAATTTCTCTGGCTGGGAATATTTTTTGCTTCTACCAGCCCTTAGGTTTTCAGCCAGAAGAAAACCATTTGACCATTTTATGCCATTGTAAAGATCAGAACCCTTGGGGTGCAAGAAGCACATTATACTGCAAACCATTAAAAATCCTACTGCAAAAAATTTACAGACCTAGTAGAGCTGGAGCTCCTACGGTCAGGATGGAAACTCCCTGTCTCCCTGAGGTCAGCTGATCATAGCAGTTGGAAGGCAGAAAAAGATCCTGCTACAAAACAGTCAACAATCTCAGACTCCAATATCGTTTTCCTTCTTCTATTTGTATTAGGTTTTCAAATACAAACAGAAAGCATGTTCTTTATCCCAGGAGTTTTCACTCTAATGGGTTGTTAATGAGCTATCAATTACTTATGCAAAAGGAAATACACACATACAAACACATATAATATTATTCCTTAGCTGAAGGATTTCTGTGTTTAAATGTTGGGGGCTTTACCTTCCTTGCCTGGGTCACTGGCCCTCCATATATCTTCATCTGCAATCACTCTATTACAAGGTCTAGCACATAACACTTGAAGAAAGATTGCATATCTGAGGATCATGGGCTCATGCTCTAATCTCATACAGCATTGGCAGTTCCCTGGGTAAGTTGATATGTAGCACTTCTGTGCTATCGAGCAGTCCCAGTGTATTAATCAATCCTCAAGCCCTCTTGTGAAGCTCACTAGCTGTTAATCTTATTTCTAGAGGCACCGTCTCCTTCTTGACTCAGGATTCTTGAATTACAATGGCTAAAAAGCATTTCTGTCCATTCACAAGAGGACCAGAAGCTAAACTTTCTCCCATCCAGCCTTTGTCATTCACACAGTGAGGACTGATCATTGTCATGAGCTTGACCTCGTAATGAAATCAGTGACCTTGAAGGTGGCACAGGCAATACAAATCCTCTTGTTCACCCCAAGTTTAGAAGCCATTTGCCTGACTCCTTTGATCGGCTTCTTCATGAATGAGGAGCCCCCAGCAAGACCTGCCTGAACCACTTAAGTCTCTCCCTCCCATATGGCGCAGAGGAAGCATTTGTGTGGCCCAGGAGGATCAGGACACAGATCACTAAGCTCAGTCCTCGGGCTGCTATGGATCCTTTTCTTTCCTTAGGCTCCTCTCCTACATTTTTCTGCATATTCCACTCCCCATTAACCCTGTAGTTGTCCCCGGAGTAGCCTGCAGCCTGGGGACTAGCATCCTCCTACCATCCAATTTCCTTCCCTGGCCCATCTCCTTCACTGCCACCTGCCTAAGCCCCCTAAGCATGGGCTGGGCTGCCTGAGCAGAGCAGCACACAGAGGTGCTGGTAGTGGAAGTAAAAACCAACAGTAAAACTGAATAGAAAGCAATGTAGAAATTTAAAGAAATGTAAAAGTGTAAAACATATAGAAACGAGATTTTTCATTTTTTAAATGCATTGCTTTTTTCCTGTCTGTGTGTGCGTGTATACATGTTTGTGTGTGTGGCTCGACCATGTCCAAAAAGCTTAACATGCTGGAATTATCCAGGCTGCTAAGGGTTAAAGTATTTATGAACTTGTTAAGAGATGGGAACATTATGCACTGTTCACAATGTTTAATTTTAACTGCCACACCAGAGAGACTCTTTGATTACATTATCAGATTATTCTCATTGAATGTTAGTTGTTGTATCTTTTTTTTTTTTTGACAGTGCTATTTCTGTGTTAGAAAAGATATTCCTCCTAATTGACTGGAAATGGAGGATATTAATTAGCCAGGCTTTTCAGGCAGAGAATTCCAGCTGCTGAAATCCTAGGCCTGTAAAGGGTTAAATGTCAGTCTAGAAGATTAATGACTTAACTGAACACATTTTATCACAGATACAGAAAATAAATCCCTTTCCCAGATAGTCACAGACCGTGTGTACCACTGAGGAAGGGAACTGTGCAAACCAATAAAACCTGACTGCTCCTGCACCAGCAAACAGCAGCGATAAGACAAAAATCATTATGAGGATCAAAGTGGCTGAGCTCCTTGCCTAGCACTGATGCTGCAGGGCTGAAACACGAGGTGTGCTGCCCACCTGGGGCGACATTCTCCTCAGGAGCTCACAGCCTGTGCCCTCACCCGGCTTTCTCAGCACAGCAAAGGAGGGATTTGTGCTTTCATGCCAGGTTTATGTGAATGAGAGTATCTTGTGCTGCTGCACAACAGCTCGGAATTAAGCCTTAGGTATCTGGCTTTTTAAATTTCCAGTTTCTCCTCCTTCCTTAAAAGTAAAAAATCTTCCCATCACCCCACACACTTTCCCTTCTTCGTATGATTCAACATAGCTGGCTGTGACTATAATAAGATGCAGCCAACGATGCACCTACTGACTGTCAGTGGCATCCACAGAACATGCAGGAGCAAAATGAACAGAAATCTCTCCTGGAGCACAAACATTTAGCAGTGACAAGAGCAGTGCACTGAATATAACACAAGCGTTTGGCTGCATGAGTTTTAAGGCTTGCTTGCCCACAGGTAAGGAAATTAATTTGATGTTTAGATTAGGTTCGTGTCCACACACTGTAAGTACGGATTTAGTGGCTTTTTGGCCAGAAATGAAATCAAAGATGCTCAAACCCACCATCTTTAAAATGTTCTCTTTTCCAGGACTAAATCCTTAAGGTTTTAATTGTTAAACAGTCGAAAGTTTGTCTTGATGAGGACAGAAAAATATCACTCCTTCACCCACAGAAAAATGTGTCTTGGCTGGGTGGGTGACTACTCTAAAACTACTGCCTCACCCTGAACATTGACTTGTTCAGGGGAAAAAGTATATAAAAACAAATCCTTCAGGGAAAGAATTGCATCATCGTACATTACACTTTCAATTTTTCAATGCAAGACTGCTCTGTAATTTTGCAAAAGTGGCTTTCAGTAGTAGGAGCCATCTTTATTCTAGCAAGATTCCCCGAGGAAAGCCCTGTACACCAATACCATGGACATATACAAAACACCCACCTACTTCAAAAACATTTGCAAAAATCTGCAAAAACGAGGCACTGAAGAGACAATGGGACAGTTATTTGTACAACTTGAATTCTGTCCACTTGTGTGACTCCTGTGGCACAGTCTTACAAAACCTTTCTCACTTGGTCTGCTGCAGTGTAGCAGGAGAATGGGAGAAGGTAAGGCACTTGTTGAGCAGGAGGTCAATATTTCGTTTTATTTCCTTTTTTCTCCAGTTTTTAGCCCCAGGCTTTGTCTATTGCAGACTTTTCAAACCAGTTCTGAATAAAGATCTATTTTCCCCTGGCCTTTTCTTTAGCCTTCTTATTACTTCTGAATTCTTCAGGTGCTGGTTTAGTTGCACTTCCTTGTAGATACTGCCTCCACAGTGGGTGGAGGGTTGAGGCACTGGGGGATGAAGGTCAGGGTGGACTTTCTTTCCCTTGAGCGGCACACACAAGAGTAGGTTAGCTGCTCAGGACAGGGTTCCCATGTACTTCAGCTGCAGGTGTTGAAATGTCTGCAGTGGAGGGGAAAAGAAAAGGAAGAGCTCCAGGATCATCCCACAGAACAAGGGGAATGTCAGATTCTTGACAGTAGGCTGAAGTGACTGGACTTTGCAGTGAGGGAGGAAAATAATGGAAAGCTGATTCAAGAATAGCCAGACTCCAGCTGGTACTGCCTCTTTGTGGAGCACCTGGAACAGAAGCTCTGCCTGGATGCCCTGGGGAGCTCCAGGCTGGGCCACGTCAGAGGAATTTAACCTGTCCCAGTTCCCTGTATAGTTTTTGCTTCCCAAGAGCAAAGCCTGTGCAAGAAGACTTGTCCCACCACACAGCCCTGCACAGCTGCCTGTTCCTGTCACAGCTGGAGGGTCTCCTCACTCAGGTCCCACCAACAGGGGATCTGCACTGCGAGGGGTCAAGGGGCACCATCACCTTGTGTGGGAAGGAGTCCTGCTGGGACAACTTTGAATCCTAATTTTCCTGTACTCTTCCCTGAAGTAATGAGCTGCAGGAAGGAATTTTCTTTTTATAGAAAGTTACACAAAGGAACTACACAGGTTCTTTGGTTCTGCCTTTGCATCCCAAAATATACAACTTTCTTCTTGATACTGTATGATCTTCAGTTACCATACAAAAATAAATTATTTGCAGGAGAATGAGGGCGAGCTGAAAACTTATTTATCATCCAACCATTATAATGTGGTTGATGATCAAACAACCTGTGAAGCTGAGATAATTTTCTTCATCTTCAAGTAGCCACTGGAAAGCCTCATTACATGCGTGAAGTTGCATTGCTTAGCAACAACATTTCAGAAATTCAAGTTATCAGCATGATCACTAATAAGACGGTAAGCTGCAAAAGAATCCTGAATAAACTAGATTCATTTGCATTTCAAAATAAATGAGAGTAAATGTCAGATTGTGTTCTGGAGTATATGAACTCTTCGTAGCACAGATATATTGCGTTTACTCAAGCATTTGTACAATAGAGACAAATGTGAAATGTTTCTAAAATTTTATAAATGCGGGATGTCTGTGGGCTCTAGGTATTTTACTACTCTTCAGCTGTTAACTTTAGCTAAAGAAGTCTGCTATCAGCAAAACATGCTGTCAAAGTGTAGCACACACAAGAACAATTAGAAGTGTTATTTCCCATGGCAGGACAGGAGTGTGAAGGAGGACAATGATACAATTAACTTGTTGCGGTGTACGGGATCCATTTGAATGACTGTTTGGTTTATATAACCATAGCTTTGGGAACACTTTTTTTAATTTTACAGTTCCTCAGGGAAGAAATTTGTTAAATGTCATACGAAAAGCTTTCATGGCCTCTGTGTCAAAATGTAGACACTTAAGAGTGGCATGTTTCACAAATCCAGAGTAAATCTGGGATGGTTCTGTAGCCCCAGATTTCTGGTGAAACATGCAGAAAAGAGAGTTGTGGGAGTGCTCAGTGAAAGTGAAGTGAACAATAACCCGATATTACTGGTGACATGTTGCCTTTCTCTGATCTGGTCGTGACATTGATCAGCAACCAAGACCAAAGTACCTGTCAGTGATCATGAAGCACTTGGTTTGAACTCGTTCTCATTTTGTCTCCAGAGAACTGATCTTGAAACACTTCCTTCATTTATTCATTCACAGAAACAGTATTTGGGGGAGAAACCCTGTTTATTGCTGTTCCTTTACAGGCAAGCCCCACTTACCTTGAGAAAGACATTGTCTTACTTACCTACTTGTGGTTAGCAGGCTCCTTCTCTAATTAGCATGTGTATGGATATTCAGGTACTTCCAAAAAATGCCACATCCCATCAGTATAAAACTTTCTCTTTGGCTGCAGAGGAAGCCTCCCAGCCAGCTTTGACTCATTGCTTCACAATGCACACACTGAACTAGAGGAGAGGATTTTTTTTTCTAAGAACACCACTGGGAAAGACGAAGTTAGATAGTGGAGTCAGATATTTCCTTCTCCACTTTCTCCCAAGAAAAGAACAAGACTCATCCTCCAGGCTTTCTTTTAGTATTAGTTGCCAGCAAATAAAGACAAATTCCAAGCCAAGTTTTCTCTAGTCTAGAGGTCATTCAGTGGGAGATCTCTTTCCCTGCAAGGGAAGAACATGTATCTGAATGACAGGCAAACATATCTGAAGGAGAGAAAAAGAGTTTGACCTTGCAAAAAAGACAGAGGTGAGGCTGTTTGGATACTTCAAAAATGTGAAGATGCATAGCTTAAATGCCGCACTTCTTTCAAAGACTGTTTTGAAAACATTTTCTGCACAGTACAGAATTATTGGTTTGCTGTAGTTTTCAGGTCTTTTCCAACCTAAAGACCTAGTCTACAGTTATTTCACTCTGCAAGCAGATATTATTTTAATTTTGTATTTTAAAGAAAAAAATTAAATGCATGTGAAGTGGTATTCCACTTTATTTGAAAGCCTAATGTTTGAAATAGTTTGGAAAATGCTGTAATTTTGAAAACTCTGAAACCTTTTGTATTTTGACACCCACACACAGCACTTCTGGCCTACAAAATAAGGTAAGAATGGAAAATAGCTCATTCTAAGCTTCAGTCATGTTTAATGCTGGAAATAAAACATGCAGACAACCTTATAATTCTTATAAATAATGATTCTAGGGTCCAGAGCAATAAATTTGAAAACTGCAGTTTATGATAATGTATTCTGCAGTGACAGTAGAAAAATAGGTCATCATTTTGAAAAGGAGAGAAGCTATCTGTCATGTTGAACACACCAACAGGAAATCTGAAGTAGTTTCGGAGGCAGTTAGTCCAAGATATTGCTCCTCTGACCCCCACGTCCCCAAGCACAACATGTGAGTGAAGAGCTTGTGGTCTCCGCTGTGCAGGCAGAGTTACTGCACATATCCACCTCAAGACTAGTTATATCTGGTGTTAATAATCTATCTCTGTGTCTGTATCACAGATTATCAATCTGGGTGCCGTGAGCCAAACCACGTAAGTTTTACCGAAAAAAAAGAAAAAAAAAGGCAAAAAAGGGAGGAAAAAAATGAAATGAAAGAAATATGTTTAAAGAACAGGAGTGACTGTCCTTAGCTGTGTGAAAGGCATGGTCAGCTGCAAGTTCTTGCAAGGTACAAGCTACCACAGAGCAGTGAATCATGCTTTATCTTCACCCAGTTAAACACAGTTGCCCCCATAGGTCTAATCTGCCAGTTTTTCTGGCATATAATTAACACTTCAGTGGCTGGACTTCAACCAAAACCTGTGGATTACAAGGAAAAGTATGTTCAAACCGTACCTCTCCACTAGCACTAGGTGAAGATGGTCAAGTCTCTGGCAGAATCTGGTTTTACCTTTGTTTTCAAGTCTCAGGGATACATTTATCCCTGCAGGTTTATGGAGCGGGGGGGAGGTTCAGTTCCTCACAACTAGGGCAGGATGCTGAGCCTGTGCTTTAATAAATATTTGGCACAAATCTTTTTCCAGCCAGACAAAAGCAAAGTTTTCTTCACCTAATTTGCTTTCCGAGTTGTCAGTGTCTGATTCAGTGTAGTCTGATGCTTTATTTTTTCTTTGATAATTGAATTATGTCCTGTCCATTTTATCATTAAGTTGCAAAAGAGGAATTCACTAAATCTCATTTTATTATATTTTTGTTTTACTTTTTTCCCCTTCCACACTCCCTTTTCAGCAGGCAAAATCATCCTCAGACTTCTCTTTGCATTCAGCCTTGTTTATCGTCTTTACTTGGTGTTCCTGAAAGTGCACTGCTTATTCAGTATCTCAGGAATAGTCTTCTTCTGCACTGATCTCTGCATAAACTCACAGTAATTGGTCTCCAGCAGCAAATTTAAGAATTTTGTTGAAAATCTTGCATTTCAACACTAATTTTGAAATAAAAAGGTTAGTAGCAAAGTCAAGGAAGAGACATCTGTTACAAAAGTAAGTAAACTGATTTGTCTTTAGCTGACTTTGCATCAAATAGATGCCCATAAAATGTCCAATAATAAATGTGCATCATAAAAATTATACTTGAAACATCGACAAGGACAATTCTGATCAGAAAAGAAGGGCCTCTGCTCACCAGCACTGAATATCTAAAGGTTGGTTGTCTCACAAGGACTTGGTTGTCACACAAGGACTTTCCTTGTGTGCAGCCTTGAGCAAAGAGTGCTTCCAGAGGACAATTCACTGCCCTAGTCCTGGATTTCTTTTTCTATAGTAGCAGTGTCTGCACTCCTCCTTGAAATGAAATATCTGATGTCTGTTTCATTCATTCCATTAGCTCCTTCTGTGTAAAGATATGTACTAAGAGTCCAAAGATATTCTCACAAAACTCACCTGGGAGGAATTTCCAGTTAAATTTATGGAGGTAATATTGCTGAAAGGAGAGGCCCCTCATACAGTGGGATTGTGCTATGCCTGAGTCATGCTCTTGGTTACCCCTCGGGACACTGGTGGGTGAGAGGCTGGACACGACCTGGCAATGTGCACTCATATTTCCTCCAAGGGGAAAACAGGCAGGTGCACTGGGTCTTTTATAATGGAAAAACTCAAAGGAGGAAGGAATTGGAGGAAAGAAACCCCTGAGAGCTGACCTGTCAGAGACTTCTACATTCTCTCAGTCTTTCAGGGGGAAGGAAACAGGACTTAATAAGTCTGGGAATTTCCTCACCCCAGGCAGTAACAGCAGCCTATTTGGCATTCTGGATTTATAGATATATAGATAGCATTTTTCACAGTTGCAAAATGGACAATGTAAGATTTCAAATTTCTTAGTATCTGGCCTTCAGACATTCTATAGGAGCAGAATTCACTCCAACTTTTATTAGTTCAGCTTTACTCAGATCTATTTAAAAGGTAAGTTATAGAAATTTCCCTTTATATGATATACAGTAGGACACGGATACCATAACAGTATCATAAAAATAAATATTTACTACTTTACATCAACAACATCTCAGTTAGATTGGGAGTGTGTATACTTAAGTATGGAACTGGGCAGCTGAGACAGGATATAAAAATCCATCTGGGTTTGGAGGAAGTTGTTATCAATGCTCAAAGAGCTTAACAGAGGATTACCTCATATTTTTCTTTCAAAAGCTATACTAGACTGCTCTGTGGTGGACATGAAGAGAGCAAGCTGCCAATAATTTTCCTTTCGACTGTTTTCTCATGGCTATCTTGTGGTCTGACTAATAGGACCCCCAGGGATTTTGGTGTTACTGCACGGATTTCCCACACACTGTATGGTATGGGTTTGATTTTTTCCAGAGTGCAGATGGTTTTAGTTGTTAATCTCTGTAAATTCCTGCTGACCTCTCGTACGTGCATGGTTCTCTCCCGAAGAGGTGGTTCAATCTGCCTTGTCTGTCACTCCTCTTGCAGCAATTGGAAAATGTTTTAAGTCATTCTGGAAATGTACTTTTAGTGGTGGGCTCAGCCTCCAGAAAATAAAAATCTTTTCCTTGTTTCCTTGTGTTTTTCCCAGGGAATGCAGATTCTGACTAGTAAGAATATTAAAGGTTGTGGGGCACAAAAATACTTCAGAAAATGTGTAGTTCCTACTTTAGCGGTTGGTATGTTCTTGGTTTGCACCTTATTCTGTTTCTCTCACAAATAAACTATACTTTTTCATTTATCTTTTACTGAAGACTAAAATTCACTGTTTCTGTATCATTTCTAGACACACTTTCGGTAGCAGGGGGAGGGAGTGTACTTCCTTTTCTCACAAGAAGGTATTTTAAGCCTTTTGCTACCAAATTATTATTCAGGTAGCTCCCCAGGAGCAATGACTATCTTCCCGTATTCCCCAGACGCAACCTTTTACTATTTCACATGGGAGACTCTTGAGCTCCATCTTCTGGAAAATGTGGGACAAGGTTGTTTTTCCGGGCTAGTTCCCGTGAAAGCCGGGTGGGTTTGGGGCAGTGGCCAGCAAAGCACTGCAGGGCAAATGTGCCCAGGCTGCCACCCGAGGCAAACATCCCCCTTGCACCTCCTTTTCCCACGTTCTCGAAGGAGAAGGTTTTGCAAGACATTTGGAAAATACAGGTACAGTTCCAAGGCAGGTACCACCCAAGAGATCTCTTGGGTAAAAACCCTTTGTGATTATTTTGATATTAACAATTGTGTCGTGGCTGGGTGGAAGTGGCCTTACACGCACATTACCCTCAGTTTGAACATCGGCATGAACAGGTTTCCTCAAGCCAAATGTGGGCATACATAAATACCTTTGATGGTGTTTTTAGCCTGTTGGATGCTTTCTGTGTTTTGGCTTCACTGAGGGACAGGAGATTTAAGCAGTCCTGGCTGGCACTGACAGGCTGTTTCTCTTTGTTACAGGAGAGGCTGAATCAACACTTCACATGATGCTCTTACCTTGATCTCCCTTACTCAGCAGCCCGACTTTTTGTGCTGATTTCAAAGCCACACTATCAATTGTAAGAATTTCCCTTTGTTTATTCTGGACCACTTCTCCGAGAACAGAGCAAATGCAGCCTCCCCCCAACCCTGCCCTGAAATACCACACAGACCAGCAATCCGGGCTGAAATGCTGGCAGGAGCTTTGCCACAGCCTGCTCCCTCAGGGACCACTGCACCATCACCCCTGAGCCAGAGGGAAGGAGGGGGAAGGTGGTCTCCAGGGAATCCTGAGCGTGCTTTGGTGCCAGTTGGTTGTTAAAATTGTTTTTGCTGATTCTGTCCCAGAGAAGGATGTTGAAGCAGGACTGTCCTCCTCATGCACACGAGCACCAGCACATGCTGAGGTGCAGAGTCAGCCCCCAGGGATTTTAGGGCATTTGGGCATTTTTGCTCCATGGCACTGCGTTTTTGGGGATCCTTTGCCGCATGTGCACTCCACAGGGCCGCAGCTGAAGTATTGCATGGGAACACAGTAGCAGTAGTGCAGGGAGCACAGGGCCTGATACAGAGCGAGAAGAACCAGGAGATTTGGTGAAAACTTCTTGTGCTCTTCAGCAATAAACTCAGTCCTTCCCTTGGGGCATGCCTGGAGAAATGCACTTTCATGACTATAGTAGTGCCCAGAGGCACCAAAACTTGAAAAAGGCACATCAAAAAGAGATGGTTACTGCCCAGAAGAACAGGATGAAAGCTGGATGTAATAGGGGCATCTGTAGGTGGAGGGAGGTTATGTCCTTAAAAGGATAAACAGGGTTGGCTAAGGCTGTTTAGGAAATGGCAAATTTTAATTGTAAATAATTGATTTTCACAGAGGCTGTGTGGGACTAGGAGGGAAATTTAAGGTCATTAAAAGAAATATGGATCCAAAATTCCACTTCAAACCAGAGTCAGCTTCAAAGTTATGTAAGGATCCCAGGGTTGCCTGGGACATGTTTTAGTGAAGTGTAGCAAATTTTCAGGGTTGCAAAGACTGCACCCTGGGCCTTGTTTCCAGCATGTGACCCACTCATTGTGACTTCTGTTTTCCCATTTCCCCCATATGTGGATGGAAAGTCCCTTGTTGCATCTTGTGACTGTTATCTCTGGCCCTATCCTGGTACATCTGTCTGTCTGTGTTTCCTCCACGGCCCACTACTAATTTGTAACTTAGTTTCAGAAAGCACTCTTCATTCAGAGGAAGAGAGTGCAGAAGTCTCAGTAGTTGAATAACAACTGCAGCGTCATCCTCAAATGTTTTGTTTCCTTCATCTAATTCTGAAAAAAAAAAAAAAAAGGAACCGAAACAAAACAAAGCAGTGCTTTCACTGCCTGAATGTCAACAGCAACAAAATTTAAGCTTACCAACAGCCTCAGACTAATTCAGTAATTTTTACTCTCAACAACACCATTACAATATTATGTTGAAGATAACTCCAGTTCCACTCACCAGCCTGGGGGAAATAAAGCTCTTCTGATCCGGAGTGCTTGATCTGATACTGGAAAATCCTCTTGTATTGCCACGACCTGAACCCTTCATGAATACACTTGACTTCCAGGAGAAATCAGGGTGCCACTGGATCCCCCTGGTTATCATGCATTTAACTTTGAATAGGTGCCCACTGTATTTATATTGGGTGTGTTATTCTGATTTAATGTGATCAAGTTTTCTCATGGCAGAAATAGAAAAGAAGTACCTGGAGTTATGTCTGAAGGCTAAAATGAAGGGAGGCTTTTGTGAGGTGTTCATTGACTGCATGGATACAAAAATCCTGTACTGAACAAGTGCTGGATGCCTGCAAAAGAATTAACCCTTTTTCACAAATAATCTCTGAATTGCAAACACCACAAGATTTTCCTCTCAAAGAAGGGAATGAAAAGAGAAAAAGAAAGCGGATCTTTACAAATACTGTTACACTTTGAGGTTACTGCCAGGAAGTTATTGAAAGTTCTAGGCCCTTACAAGACAGGGAAAATCAAGTTTATCTGAGAACTCAGATACAAACCACTTTTTTTCTTTTCAATCAACAAAATGCAAAGAGTGAATTTTCCTTCCTGCCAATTTTTGGCAACATTCCCCCAAGTTAGGAGCACATAAGCTGATCAGCATCTGCACAAAGTCTTCTTGGTCCCCCAAGGCTTTCCTCTAAGGCTTCCCTTCCCACAGGACAAGCTGCAAGTGCCTGAGCAGGGGAATGTGGGGCAGTGCTGGAGGAGAAAGGCAACTTTTCTAGAGGTGCTAGAACAAGGGGTCTTGTGTCCTGCTTCATTCTGTCTTGTCTTTGGGGCTCTTAGTGTTGGCTAAGTATGCATGTGCAGCCCTGGCATGTGGTATGGCCTGTGAGCACAACCATACCATAAATGTTGTTAACAAAATGTTCTTCTATTCCCAGCACCCTCAGGACAACCAAGTAAGTGAAGTCCTGGACAAAATATTGGTTGAAGGAAGAGATGAGAGCACTCTTCCCCTCTCTGTAAGGTACCCAGCAGAGGGTGCAGTCATCTACGCTACATGCACCTGCACAGCAAGATGGATTACATGAGGAGGGCCGTGAAATTATTCCAAGGGCTGAAGGACCTCTCCTATGCAGACAGGCTGGAAGAGCTGGGGTTGTTCAGCCTGGAGAAGAGAAGGCTCTGTGCAGACCTTAGAGCACCTTCCAGTACCTAAAGGGGCTACAAGAGAACTGGAGTGGACTTTTTACAAGAGCGTGTAATGATAGGACAGGAGGCAATGGCTTTAAACTGAAAGAGGGTAGATTTAGATTAGATATTAGGAAGAAATGTGAAGATGATGAGGCACTGGAACAGGTTATCTAAAGAAGTTGTGGATGCCCCAACCCCAGAAATGTTCAAGGATGAGGCTTTGAGCAACCTGGTCTAGTTGGAGGTGTCTCTGTCATCACAGGGATTTTGGACTTGGATGACCTTTAAAAGTCCCTTCCAACCCAAACCATTCTGTGATTTTATGACTAGACTCCTTTATTGAAATAATAGCAGTGTCCCAAATAAAACAGAAGTTTTCTTTTTCCTTCTAAAAGGCACAATGTTGCACAAGAGCTCAGGGAATGCTAACCGATGAGGAGTGTCTGGAAGCAGAGCTGGGAAGGGCAGCCAGTGCAGGGTGAAAGGGAGAGGAAGAAAAGCATTGTGGCCTTGGGGTGAGGTGGGATGGCCCCAGAAGAAGCCAGACCTGCAGAAGCAGTGGGGCCAGGGGCTGGAAACTTGGGAAGAGGGAGATTGTCTTCTGTGGCCTGCCCTGAGGGAATCATGGCTCCCACATTCCCCAGGGGCAGTGGGATGGCCTCAGGTGGAGGGCAGCCTGGGGAGGACCTGCTCCTCCAAGAAACTTCTACAGAACTCCGGGTTCCCATAATGGAAACCAGAGGAACTTTCACCTCTCTATGTTGTCTTTCCCATGCCATCCACAGTCTACAAAGGAATTCAGGCCCTGCCCTCTCTCCCTGCACAGAGGACAAGATGAAAGCCACAGCCAAGAGTGCTGCTGGCGTTATCCTTCCCACCACAGTTTCCTCTCTTCTGCTAAAAACTGGTGCCTGCTGAGGGTCCAGGCACCCCTGTCCAAGGCTTCCCTCCTCACCACACTTCACATGGCATTTCAGATTTGTCAGGCAGGAAATGTGCTGTTTGCTGCAGTAAAGCAGCCAGGAATATAGATTTTTCTAGCCCTTTGAGGTGGTTTTAATTCATTTCCCTTACTTTCCCACAGCAGAGGCAGGATTGCTTCCCTTTTGAATGCAGAGGTTTTCTGCCTGTGCGGCCTTGATCACTTCTAAACTCAAGCACTTTGGCAAGGAAAAGGTGAAGAACACATTTTCTTTTCCCCACAGCATGAATCTACCGGTGTTTGCTTTCCCAGAAGACAATATATCCAAAGGAAGAGAGGTTTTTAAAACTTGAAATGTTGGAAATGAAGGCTCCTTGCCTTTTCATTTCTTGTGCACAGAAATATTCCCCATCAGTGATGAATAAAGTTCACATGGAGTTTAACCAGTGGCTTAGGTAAAATTTCTTCACCCAGATCTTAGCTGGTGTAAACACTCCTGCTTAACCCTGAGTCAGAAGTCTGGAGGGTCAGGAACAATAAAAATAAAACATCTACACAGGGATTAATTATTTTTTATTAGAAAGACCACAAATATATATTGCTCTCTCTCCCCACTTTTTTTTTTTTTTTTTTTTTTTTTTTTTTTTTTTTTTTTTTTTTTTTTTTTTTTTTTTTGAGAATAGGCTTAAGAAAAAAGGTGAAGAAACTTCAATATAAAAGAAAACTGTTTTTCACATTGTTTGTGGCTTGCTGGCCTGGGAGTGCCCCGGGAAGTGCACTGCAGCAGTGATGCCATCCCCTAACATGTGTTTCTTTCAGCTATGTACAAGTTGTCTTCCCGACTCATCTCTTTCAATCGCTATCTTTGTTTGCTTTACCTATGTTTTTCTCCTTTCTGCTTTGCTGGTTTTTGCAGTAAATTAGTGTGCATGCTTTCCATTACATATATCATTTCAAACACAGAAATTTTCAATCCATTTTGTATATCCTAAATCTTCTTGAGCAGCATCATGCCTCACTTGAAATCCCATTTTTTGTGACATTCAGAAGCAACATCAGCAGTTTCAGCTACAAACCTTTTAATTACTTTTTCTTTGATTAAGACAAATTTATTTCCCAGAGTTATGTGTTTGCACAAAAATACAGAGTACAGAAAAATCCTAAATCAACAAAATGACACTGGTTTTGAAAATTACCCTGGCTGCAAATATTTATCACTTGAACATCTGTCAGAGCTGTATGTCCTAGAAACATTTATACTAAGTTTTTTCTTAATGCAGATGGAAGGAAAGGCAAGAGAGGGAGCTTAGAGGCAAAACCACACAGCATAAGAAACACAATCTAATCAAGTGTCTAACATACATGGATATTAATCTCCTGCTCTTTCAAAAATTATGTTCAATGTTTCCTCTCTTGTTCGTTTGGGTTTTTTTTACGTTTCCTTCCTCTGTTGCCTCAGTTCAAGAGGTTCAAGCAAAAAGAGATGCTGATAAATTTCTGAACATGATTTCAAATAGAGATAAAATGGATATTTTTTTTTTCCAGTGGAGCCCAGATACCAGCCAAACTCAATAATACTTTTTCTGTGGAAAATTACACACACAAATTCCACACAAATTCAAGAATGTGTGTGCACACCTGGGAAGCAGCTGTTGAAGGAGCCAGTCTGTATTGGCTCATCCCAAATGATCCAGCTGTTATCCAGCTGACAGCCTTCTCTTGTGGTGCAAACTTTAACTTCAGTCTCTATGGCCAAAATAACAAATGAATGAAGAGCTTTCAGCTCATGTTGTAAATGCAGTGTGCTCTCAACAAACATCTTGAAAAGAAGGCATTACCTGAAAGTTTAGTCACTGAGAATAGGATTGTCCTAATTGAAAAAAATGCTCAAAAGGCCTTCAGGATGTTACCAACTCTTCAAGCTACAACTTGAGATGCTCTTCTGGCCCTTGAGGGGCAGAGCAGGTCAGCACTACTTTCAAGACAAATGTTTAATATGCTTAAGGAGATTTCTAGGTTTGCTGCACTAAGAACCTAAGAATGGCCCTGCTGGGTCAAACTCAAAGTCACTCAATATGTTGACTGGCAATGGCCTGCAGCAGGTGACTAGGGGAGACCTGTGTGACAGTATATGGAACCTTTCCAGGCCCTGCTCATATTCAGCACCTGAGCTGGAGGTGCTTTCTTTGCATTTCTTTGAATTTTTGTTCAGAAATTGAAGGCAGGTTTTAAATTTCACAATGACCTTGAGTCAAGTAAGGAAGACCAAGTCCCTGAATGGCCAAGCTGAGGCACAGCAAGGTCAGCAGAATTGTCTCTCTCAAAACTCAGTGGGACTCAGAGGCAAAATGGGACTAGGAAACTGGTGTACTCTGACAACAGTGTGCATGCCCAGATAGAGGACAAGACACGACTTCAAAAAAAAGGGCATCTTCTATTGGCATTTGAGTGCCAGTAGGGTTGTTTCCCAAAAGCATGTTTTTGAAAGCTGAAAGCCACTTTGGACTAGGGGTGTTTCCAGTATGAAGTGGGAGCACTTGGACAGTTTTCACAGCTTCCTTTTTTTTTCTTGGAAAAGTAGCTGAGAATTTCTAACACTCTTTACAATAGGGATACACTGAACAACAGTCTCCACCCTCCTTTATACCCACAGCAGCCCTTTGATTTCATCAGTGTTGATTTATAACATTAGAAATTCTAGTGCTAAACCCAGGAATGTCAGACATTTCCCAAGACTCCTTACAGACCCAGCACGTTCTCCACAGCTTTGAAATCTGCTACACTTGGGCAGTATTTTATTTTTCCCCTGTATTTTAGTATTGCAACCCTTCATTGACCAAAACTGCATAATAGGTGATCTTGGCTGAGTACTAAATGACAGGACCTGTAGCAGCAGGATCCAAAGCTGGCAGCTCCTTGGAGAAGGAAAGATGCCCGGAGCACTCTGATGCTTGTGGTTTCAGGTTTGCTGTTGCTCTGGGCAGTGTAAAGCAAGGTACTGTGTCAAGGACAGCCAAGCTCCACAGAAATTCTTCAAAAATAGTCAGTAATGTTGACTGTCCCAAAAGACCTGAGTTTCTGGAAGAAGATGCTCAGTGCTTCTTAAAAACTCCTATTTATTTCAGGCTGGGTCCCTGAGAGCATGAATGGGTCTTGGCAGTCCATTTTTTGCAAGCAAGCGATTTTTGTATGCCAACTCAGCATTGTGCAAAACATAAAAAATAGTATTATGCTCTAGGCATGGAAAAAACTTGCCTTTTTGGGGTTTTTTTTCCATTTTATTTATTTATGGGGGTGGGGATGGGATGTATTAGATCTGCAGCTTCTCTGAGCCAGAAAATTTTTATTCTTTTGTAATTTAAATTTCTGTCTTATCTCTAAACTTAACACCTTGCTATACCCATCCCCACTCACAATTGTTTGTTGATTAAAAAGATGTGTTACCGAGAAATTTGCTTTGAACCTGCTCCTTTTTTCCCTTTTAAGTATCACTAACTTTCATTTTTTGCATGTTTGCAGATTCTGCAGTATAGGATGCCCTCCCGTTGCCCTTCTTTCTGATGTTAAGAAATTTGCTCCATCCTTTGCAAGTGACTTTCTTCTATCAGCCTGCAAACAACAAAAGAGGCTTTAAGGATGAAAGGAAGAGGAAGCCAGATTCACTTTTTAATAGTCTGGGGACTGGACACTATCCCCTGGAACAGTGGAGTTTGACTGCAAAAGCCCAGAGATGATTGAATTAAGGTCACACATGTAATGTTATGTTCCCACAGGACAGCCCTGGGTGGACTTTCATCATGGGTCTTTTGCTAAAAAGATGTATAAAAAAAATCCGCAAACATGATCTGGAATCAATATGATATTATTCTTTCCTTTTCCTGCTTTCCACATTGCTGCTTTCAGTCTGACAATACCATGACCTTCACAGTCACCTCTGCAGAGATCCTGCTCCCTCTGGAGCAGCAGTGGATGCTCTGCAGCTGTTTGCTTCTTCCCCAAAGTCAGATAACAAAAGTTTCATATCTGAACATTTGTACCTTCTGGTTTATGCTTTTTCTGGCTGGTTTATGCCTTTTTTTTTTTTTCTGAAATCCACAGAATTTTGTGCCTTAAAAATAGTAAAGATTTAAACCAAAGAATTTAATTTTCTCAGCATATTATGGCTCAATTTATTTTCAACAGCCTTCCTAGAATTTCCTCTTTTTAGAGCAGTCCTGGTGCTCTCTATGTTCACATTAACTCCTTAACACTTAACATTAGCACTTCTTTCTACACAAATGTCTTTTTTTTGAAAGCTGGGGTTTTGCTTAACATACGATATACTCTGATATACTAAAACAATTAATCCAAGAAATTTTCTAAACAAAAACCCCAAATGCACAACAATTCACTCTTTGACTCTTCAGACATAATCTTCTTAGATAGTGTGATAACATATTCTTATTAATAGAGTTGATTATCTGTTTAGGAATATTGTAGTTCTGCATCAATAAAAGTACAACCTTTTTTTCACCTGGAGAACTAGGCTAGGCCACCGAAAATAAACATATATTTTTGGAAAGTATTGTTCTAAACATGTCAAAGCAGCAGTATTTATTCAGTATTTGTATACAGTGAAAATTGAAGGTGCAGGATGATCATGCTGCAGTACTCATTTCCTGCATAAAAATAAACTGTGCACTACAGATCAGAGAGATCAGATGACATTTAATTGATTCCCAACTCAAGATCAAGATAAGCTGACACAATGCCCTGAAGAATAAGCCTTTGAACAATTTAAGGTCACAATAATGTTATGATCGGTCACTTGTGGGCCTGTTGTCAGATAATACGTCCTGGCCATGGAGATTTGAGTTACCTGAGCCACCTCTTTTACAACCATAATAAAAATTAATAAGCGTAGGTTATGTCTCCCATTCACTGATTTAATATCAAAGCTGATGCTATCTGGTGGTGGATGTCTTACTGTAAAAGTCCTGGTGACTTATATTTTCTAGTTGTTAGTTGCTTACAAAACAGTAATTGAAGGTGGAATTGATTCTTCCACATTGGACAGCAGAATGCTGAGGACTTGAAAAGGAGATGTTCTCTTTGGGCTATAGCAAGAGCTGATCCTTTGGGGTACAGTAGGGCTGGGGATACCCATGCAGGTTTCCCAAATATGCTCCCGTTTTTTCTTCTGGATACTTTGTCCAAGCAGAATTTGGGCACATCTACCATCTGTCCAATCTTTCTGGACCGGTGACCTTCACCCTAGAGCTATTGCATAGTAATTGAAAACAGGTGCTGTCCCTAGGTGATAGAAACAGGTATGATGCTAACATGGCATCACAAAGGTTTGCTGTGCCTGTGCCTGCCAGCTGCATTTAGCCTTGGTCCGACAGCCAAAGCTGCACTTCTGGTCCATGCAGAAACCGTGGACACAAAGTGACAGGTGACAGCACTGATACTTCCTGGGAATACAGGGCTGGTTACTCCCCCAGGCACAGAGTGCTTTGAGAGATGCCAGGGAGAAGGGTGGCAGCCAGAGGCCGTCAAGCAGTTTATGTTGCCCTGGTAGTACCGTGGATATAGTGTGAGGAATGGGATTCTAGCTCAAAAACACAACTCTTGCTCATGTTTCTCCAATAAAAATATATATAGTACCCTTACAGGCACTGGTAGCAATTCTTCAGGTGGTGAAAAATGAAAACAGCTATCAAGTTTTGCTACAAACAGACCCATTCCTATTCATTGTACCAAGGTTTGGGATCAGATGCACAACAACTTTAGGTGCCTGAAGATGCAGGAGGCTCTTACTGAAAGCAATAGGAACTGACAACAAGGTGATTTGGAATCGTGATTAGAATGGGCATAACTACATTGGCAAACTCCTTAAAAACTGAAAAAGATGGACAAACCTGGCCCACACACCAGAAACAATACCACAGTGAGCCATAAGGGTTGTGGTTGCTCAGAGAGATTTTGGCAGAGTGTTTGGAGAGTTTTCCCTAAATACCATTTACACCTTCCCAAAAACTGTTTTAGCTGCATACTGCAGGGGGAAGAAAAAGATCTCCTGAAATCTCCAAAACATAAAACCATTTCCAGGGCTTTATAAGATGCTATAACAAAATCCACTCATGATATCACGTAAAGAAAGGCCTGTGATAAATCAATACCTTAAAACAGCTTGTCTGGGTTTTGGGAGCTCTGCACATTTCGAAACATGGCACATCCTCAGATGTGGCTATTTGCCTCACACACTTGGGGAGGATCTGTGCTGAGCCTCTTTCATGCCCTCTATTAGCAAAGGCTTGGCTTTTTCAGCTGAGGGGCCAAATCCCTCTCTGCCACAGGCTGCCAGAGGGCAGGCAGAGAGCACAGCTCCAGGGTTGTGCTGTGGTGATCCAACAGGTGACCTTCAGTGAGGGGTTAGAGGAGAGGTTGCAGCTATGGGGCTGGGTGCTCCCATGTCTGCTGCTGGGTCTGTGCTGTGAAAAGGGCTGGGGAAGGCAGGGGGCTGATGAGTGTGATGGGGCTGAGCACCCCTGCTCTGTCCTCAGCTACGGCACCCTGTGCTTAGGTAACATCTCCTCTGGATGCCAGCATCTGAGACGCACAGTACAGCTTTTCCTGAAGCCACAGCAGGTCTCCCATGGGCCCCCTGTACCGCTTTTGCCTCCTTAGAACACTATGAGAAAGAGTTAATTTTATGAATAAAACGCCAGTGACCCTGAGACTTCTATTCTTTTTTCCTATAGTTATCTTTCCAGTTTAACACAGCTGTTACAGTAATGCATCAGTGGCTTGCTGAGGACTGCAAACATCATGTACCAGGAGCTTTCTAACAGCTTGCAGTTATTTTTCAGAGCTGATGGTTCCTTTCTTGTGTTGTTATCCTCATATATAACTCTGACCGCGCAGGTTTATAGCACAGCAGGTCAAATAGCAAGTGACTAAGTGGGGTGGAGTGCCTCAAGAGCTGAAAGCATCGTTTCTGCTTTGTGATTGGGATTGCAGCTTTGCTGTCCACTGTCACAGATGTTTACAATTACTTTTAGCAAGGCTTTTGGAGGTGTTTCACTGATTATCTAGCCCCTCACTTCAACAAAAACATTTTGGTGCTGAAGTGTCCAAAGCAGGATGATGAAGCTGGTGATGGGTCTAGAGTGTAAATCATATGAGGAACATTTGAGGGAGCTGGGGTTGTTTAGCTGGGGTTGAAGGAAAGAAGGCTCAGGAGAGGCCTTACAGCTCTCTACAACTACCTGAAAGGAAGTCGTACCAAGGCATGGTTCAGCCTCTTCTCCCAGACAATTAGTGACAGGACAAGAGGAAATGGCCTCAAGCTGCACCAGGGAGGTTCAGGTTCAACATCAGGAAGAATTTTTTCACAGAAAGGGTTGTCAAGAATTGGAACAGGCTGCCCAGGGAAGTGGTGGAGTCACAATCCCTGGAAACATTCAAGCAATGACTGGACACAGCACTTAGTGCTATGGTTTAGTTGGCATGGTGGTGTTCGGTCAAAGGCCGCACTTGACGATCTTGAAGGTCTTTTCCAACCTTAATGATTCTGTGATTCTGTGTTTCTAATTTAATTTGTTTTTAAGTCCATACATAGGACAACCTAACAACTCTGAGGAGCTTGGTGTGCAAAGTGACTTCCACTTTCCCAGTCCCCTAGAGAACCAGCACTTTACAAACATGAAGAAGAGCAGAAATTAAGAGCAAGCTTCTCCACAACCTTCCTCACACACTGCACTAGCCTGTGTGCAGTGCAAACAGCTGCAACCATTGTTCCTGTCTCTATACATGCCTTGTGAAGGTGAAACACCCTGTTAGCAGTCTCAGCCACAGTAACAATCACAGGTCTCGCTTCTACTGCAGGAAAAATGGATTAATTTGACCCTGGTCACAATAAAAATGCAGGATAAATTGGGTAAACACAGTCTCAGTGTATCAGGATTTAAATGCCACTAGCAGTAAAATGAGGGAGAGCAGGAAGCAATAAAACTCAGCAGTATTAAACTCATTATATTGCACAACTGTTGTGGTATTAATGAGCTTGTTTTGCACATAGACAATGTGTGCAATGTAGCTGAGCTGGTGTCAGTATAACAGGTTTTATCTTTTTACTCCCATTCCTATGCACTTTTAAATTCATACTGGAGATGATGCATAAATTGAAATTTAATTTTCTTTTCTCTTTCAATTGAAAAGAAAGACATCCCCCAAAAACTCATCTTGCAGCATTGCTGTCACCTCCCACACATTTCACATATTTTAAAGATTCACTACGAATAAAACCACACACATTCAAAGTAAGTCAACTTTTAATTTATTTTGGAAAAAAAAAAGCTTCTTAATGAGGGTAGACTTCTTAATTGGGAGAACTTGAAAGCCTTACTAGTAAGAGCTGCAGCTGCAGTACCACAGGCTCCTACTGGGAACCTGTTGCACGGAGAGGAGCTTCCTCTCGTGTTGCTGCCTTCGTGAGGGGATCCTGCAGGATGAAGGGCCTCCAAGCAAAGGTCTGCAACATGTTCTCGTCAAGTAGGTTTGAGTCATGTGAGAGCAGAAGGGACATGACCAGGTGGAGGCTTTCTGCCCACACAGGAGTGGGGTTTTGCAGAGGTGGGGAAAAGGTGACAGGTGGTTTTGGGGAAGGGAGCTGTGGCTGGGAGACAAGGCGCTGCCGTGGAGGGCTCCTTGCTGCTGCACGGGCAGGCACCGCCCTCACCTCTGCCTTCCCCCGAGGTACAACAGGCAGGCTCTGCCCAGCTCCCTCCTAGGCACAAGCAGGCAGAGGACTAAGTCAACACAATATTCAGAGGAATTGCTCTGAGCTGGAGGAGGCTGCAGGCTTGCAGAGCAGAGATTGTTGTAGCCAGCCAGCTAAATAAAATGTGGTCAGAAGCAGCTACACAGAGATAATTGGAAGGTAGTGATCATCATCAGACATGCTGTTTTATGCCTCCTGAATGTGCTTGCACAGAGAGGCTCATCAGACTGAACAGGGCTTCAGTAAGGAAGCCAAGGGCTAGGAAATGGTGTTGCCATTGCTGGACAGTCCTGCTAGTCCTGTGCCACTATCCCTGGCGTTGAAGCAATGGGATGGGCAGTGAGCTAAGCCCACCCCAGAGCTGACACAGGGTTTGCCAGTGAGCTCCTGAGACAGGCTGCATGGGCTGTCAGTTGCTGCATGAAAGAGATTACAGGTGTTTTGATCAGTTAAAAGTACACTCACAAAATTTGCAGGTTGAGTCAGTGAAAATCCAAGCTTCTGCTCTAAAAGATAGAGAGGACCAGGAGCTGCTTCTGTTGTAATGAGACTGCCAGGGCCTTCTCCAGGGCAGCTTCCCAGACCCTGATGTTTCCTCTCCAGCCCTGAAGTGTGTAGTCTGACAGTGTCTAAGACAAAATACTTGGCCTCATCTCTGAAACCTTCCCGAGTTTTCTTTCACACCTTAAAGCTGCCAGTTCAGGGTACTGAATTACAGCAGCCCAGATCTGCAAGAGAGGCTTAGCAGGGATGAAGTGCTGGAAAAGGACCATGAAAAACTGAAACCCAGGTTGGACTAGGTGATCTCCAGCCACCTTCCTCCTGAGCAAAATTTTCCTGCTATTCTGTAATTCTCATCACCATCTTACTCTGTTTTCTTTCAGTGTCACTGTACTACCAAGAATCAGGACCAGCACAGCACTCAATTCTGTGCAAGACATTGTTATTTTCATAATGCCAGTATCCTCTGGGGTTCCAATTCCAACAGCATGACTCCTCTGTCATGCTAAAAAGAGGAGATTCTATTTGGATGTCAACTTTAAATATTGCAAATTGCAGAATGACTCATGACATCAGTTTAACAAAAACATCATTGCACTGCCAGATTTAGAGAAAGAGCCCCTCAGAAATTTCATTTTCAGACACCTTTGTGCTTGCAAAAACATACTAGGCACCCTACCAACAAAGTAGCAACTTTTGCAGAATTATAGAACATAAAACCTAATGGGAAGCTTTTAACTTTGCTAGCTGACTCAGAGAGAAATTTTCCATTAAAATTACAACAAACACCTGCAGCCAAGTAGTAAGACAAATATTTTGTTTCAGTTTGTCTGCTTCTAATGTTCACAGAATCATTGAGGTTGGAAAAGACCTCTGAGATCAAGTCCAACCTTTGACAGATCACCACCTTGTCAACTAGACCACAGCATTATAGGCCACAATCAATCATATATTGAACACCTCCAGGGATAGTGACTCCATCACCTCCCTGGGCAGCCCATTCCAATGCTTAACCACCATTGCTGTGAAGAAATTTCTTCTGATGTCCAGTCTGAATCTCCGCTGGCACAGCTTGAGGCTATGTCCTCTTATCACTATGACCTGGGAGAAGAGACCAACCCCACCTGGCTACAATCTCAGGCAGTTGTAGAGAGTGATAAGGTCTCCATGGAGCCTCCCTTTCTCTATGCTGAACAAGCCCAGCTCCCTCAGCTGCTCCTCACAGGACTTGTGCTCCAGACCCTTCACCAGCTTCATTGCCCTTCTCTGGACACGCTCCAGCCCTTCAATGTTCTTCCTATGGTGAGGGGTCCAGAACTGGACACAGGATTTGAGGTGCTGAGTACAGGGTGACAATCACTCCCCTGGTCTTGCTGGTCCGACTATTTTTGATACAAGCCAGGAAGCCACTGGCCTCCTTGGCCACCTGTGAACTGTATTACAGAACAATTTATGAGTCATGTTTTGTTCCATTAAACATTCCCCCAAAACTGTGTTTTCTATATGATCCATCCATTAGGGTCTCCTACAATGTGTGGGCTTTTGGGGGGGACAAGGCAGTATTTTTGCAGGCCAGAGAGATGTATAGAAAACTGAGAACTCACTGACTGCACACAGTTGGAGAAAATATGCTATATTAAAGCAGTACAGCTTGTCAGGGAGATGAAAGAACCCTGGCTTGTGTGTATTCAGCCAGTTACATGGAACAGCAAAACCCTCCAGGCGAACAGTTTCATTAAACATTAATTTGTGAAGCACTTCAAAGTTTAGGTTGAGGAGTGCTTCTGTATAATACATAATATTATTTATCATCTAAAAAAGTTGTTTTGAATGCAATTAGGGAATAATCCTACAGCTCTCAGCAGTGATTCAATGGAATTCAAGGAGGTCTCACATCATTTAACAAAGACAAACATACAGCAGAGGAAGGGCTTGCAAGTCTCTCTCCCTCTTAATTTGGCAGATCAGAGGATCTGATCTGATTTGATTCATTTGCTTGAACATTTCAAGCATATCAAAGTAGCTTAGCTCAGAGAAGACAGATAGTTGTTTACACTCGTCCATGGTGTGCTGAAAAATGGACAAATGGTAACCGTCACAGCAACATTGGTTAGAAGGTTTTGCATAGGATGGGTGACAACTCAGCCTTATTCTCCAGTCCCTTCCTCACCCCTGAGCTGAAGCTGCTGCTGTTGCATTAAGTGCTTGGGAGCAGCAAAGAGAACATCTTTCCAAGAGGCAGAGGACTGAGGGGGGCTGTGACCCCAGAGGAGATGACAGCATGAAAGAAGCCAGCATGAAGTAGAGCACCTGTGCCCATGCCCCCACTGCTCCTCCTGCACAAGTCCAGCTGGCAACACAGGACAAAACCTACCTGCAAGGCAGCTGGTACCTCGGGATCAGCAAACAAAGACTAGAACTGTCTGCACCTACCCTCTGATTTTATAGGTATACCTGTCTCTCGCTGCCAATGAATCAACATGAGTAATAGTGAAACATTATTTCAACAGTAAAGACAAAAAGATGTCATTGTCTTAAACATGGGGGACTATTCAGGGTAGTTATGATTTCACATAAAAGCTGAATTCATGAAATACACAGGAAATCGAACCAGCAGGTTACATTTTCTTGTCATTTTTGTTAAGTACTTCAGGAAGCACCAATGTGCAAGTGTGTAAGAGTATTCTTTCTTCTATAAAGAATGACCTTTACTTTACCTTCTATTTGCTTACCAGTCTTCAACTCAGTGCAGCATGCTATGCTGTACAGTTGCTTAGTGCATGTTCACACAAGTCCTAAACAGCACTATAATTTCAAGAACTGCTTTGTAGGCCTATTTTCTCTAACAGCTGTATTATTGTCCATGTCCCCAAAATCCCTGCTGTAAAGCAACTATTTCAGAATCTCATCTAGCTCCTTTACTAGATCAGCTACCAGGCACCATTGGAAGAGAAAAAGAGGAAATATATAGAAATTTGAATCATTTGTTAATGAGTAGCAGTTACTGTGAATGGGAGCTCTCACACTGGTGCAATTGAAGGATTTTCTGCCATACAGAAAGTTCTAATATTCTTTGCTATTGAAATGGCAAATTAACTGCAACAAGCCTCCATTGCTGACTACTAAAAACCAGCTGAGGTAGGAGAGCTCAGCAGCACCACACCTAACACCACTCTAGAGCCAGCTCCGGCTGAGATTGGAAGGCACGTCTGGAGGTGATCTAGTCCTACACTCCTCCCCATGCATACATATTAGTTTTGAAGAGACTCCACAGCCTCTAGGGGCAACCTGCTCCACTGTCCGACCACCCTCATAGGAAAAGGTTTTTCTGATGTTTCAACATTCTCCTGTATTTCAGTTTATGCCCATTGCCTCTCAGCGTGCCACTAAGCACCACCAAGAAGAGCCTGGCTGGTTTTACTCCCCCTTCCATCATGTATTTGTGTTGGTAAGGTCTGTCTTCAGCCTTCTCCAGGTTGAGCAGTTCCAGCTCCCAACCTCTCCTTGTACAACAGATGCTCCACTTCCTAATCACAGCCTTTTGGTGGACTAGGTTCACTAAATCCATGTCTCTCTTGCACCAGGGAAGCCCAGATCCGAACGCAGCACTCCAGATGTCTCACCAGATCTGAGAGGAAAGGATCACCTCCCTTGACGTGCCAGCACACTGTTCCTAACACAACCTGGGAGACTGTTGGCCTTTGCTGTAGGCTGGCTCGAGGTCAGCTTGGCACCATGATTCCCAGTGCATTTTCAGAACTCACCTGAACACAAGCGTCCCCTTCGCTGCTCAGCGTCCAGGCATCACCACACCACACCCTCCCTTCACCCCGCTCCACAGCGGGGCTGGCAGCAGGCCCAGCACAGCTCATGGCCCAGGACTGACTCAGCAGCAGGGAGAGGAAGCAAGCTTTTTAGTAGCCAGGAACAAGTTTAGCAAGTTTCCAGGACTATCAAAGAAATCTTTTTACAGTAAATGCTTTACTATGAAAGCTTTCATAAAAGCATCTAAGAAGTTGGAAGTGGTAGATGAAAAATTTGCCCAGTTCTTACACTACAGAAAGCAATTAAAGAAGAGCACAAAAATTACAGCATTTGAAGTTCTCTATTTCCCCACAGTGATGTAGCAACATGAATCAGACTACATTGCCCCAGCCAAACCTCCAAAATATTCATGTATCACCATAGCCTGTAGAAAGATTATAGATTTTTATTGATTTATTGTTTTACAGATTCAGCTTTCAATAATAAAGTTCAATAAATCGATTCCCTAATCATAAAAACTCATTTTACACATTATGTACAGGTACCCAAACATGTCACAGCGATACCACAGACCTTCACACAGAACAAGCCAGGGAGAGGTGCTAAGGGCAAGGACGTACATTCAGAGATCAAGTTGTGGATATGCACAGTGCTTTTGGCACACCTCACTGAAGACTGCCCACACAGGGACAGTAAAATAATCCCAACTAAGTGATAACGTGGATTAGTTCAACTACATTAATTCCAGGAGGAACACTTAATTCACAATTAAACTAGCCATCAGAAGAGATTTAAGTTGAATCAAATGCAGCTGAACTAATCATTTTTGTTTTATTAAGCAACCCTCTATAGACAAACCCTAGGCCTTGAGATCTGTCTCCAATATTAAACACATCTTTTTAGCTGAGAGATGCAGAAGTTTGAGGACTGAGGGAACTCAGGTATGAGAAGTATTCTTTGGCAGTTTGATACAAATATAAAAAATACATTACTTTTGAGGGCTAAACTAAGCTTTTCCCATTACTGCCAGCACCAGAACTGCTTCAGTGACACAGTAACACTTACATATCAGAACATAAACACAACCTTGCATTTTAATGAAACAAAATTCGTATTACAGATAAACATCAATACTCCAGATACCCTTCAACAGGCTACCCACTCCCCACAAAAAAGGTGAACTTAACACTCAGTGAGAAAACTTGCCTATGTCAATGACAGAGCCCAGGAAACATTGCACAACTGTTCGCCTTCTCTGCAATACAGGACCTGGCACACACAAGAGACCCAACTACAGAGTATACTCTGAGTATTCCAGCTCCTATGGAAAGCTACTTGATGTCAAAACCCTTAGTTAATTTATTGAATATCCCTTTCTCTTTTATGAGATAAAGTAGACCACAGGTCTCTTTCTGTAACTGCAATCTAACCTTAGTATGATGAAAAAGTGCAGCTAAGAGTTTATGCAATCTGCTTTATAACATTACATCAAGCAACAACAAGTTAAAATACACCATTTCACAATGAGGCAGACATTCACTTAAAATCTGGCAATTCCCTTTTAAAAACAGTTGTTTTCCCTTCTAGTGACATGGCTATCTCAAAGGAGATAAAACCAGGCTCATTTTGAAGAGTGGGGGGGAGGGGGAAACAGGAAACACTTCCAGAATGAAGCATTCAACAGTTCTGCAGCCTGCAGGGCAGAAGGCTGCAGTATTAAAGTTTGTCCCCAGTAATACAGATCTAAAGATATTGCTTTGTCCAAATGCAGCCATAAGCTTGCAATTTTAAACTGCTTCCACGAATAGGAATGTAACTCAAACAGGGCATTCCACGATGAAGACCATTTAGCAGTATCTCTACTTAGTTATGTCAGTGCTGAAATACTGTGGTACAGCTTCACTTCATCTTCCTTCTTGTTCGCTTCAGACTCCCATTCAAACTTCTAATGCTCAGTCCAGAACAAATAAAAATAATAAAAGGCTTAAGCAGACTCCCTTGCTGGGCACACAAGTACAAGCAGCAAATCACATTTAGCCATGGAAGCTGATCCAGCCCATTTTCAAATCTTTCAGCAAATGATGCCAGAGCCTTATCCTGCTTGTTACCTTGAGTGAGCATGTTATGGGGAAAACAGGTATACAAACAATACATAGTACTGTTTATGCTTATTCCCAATGGAAAACTGACCTGATCCTGAGAGATGTTGCATTCACTCAGGACTGTAGGAATACTTTCATTCCACCACTTAAAAAAAAAAAAAAGCTGGATAGTGCAATATGGACTGCCTAATCCACTTACCACAGAAGCTTCCATCCCTTTTTATGGAATCTTCTCAGTATTTCTAGAACTTGACACCTACAGCTGGCTTAGTCATCCCAGCCAAGCTGCAGTCTTTATTTTCAGTTAACAAAACCAACTTCTCTAGAATTCACATATTATATAGTAAATATATCTGAAGATAAACCATTAGCTCTGAAATGCCTGACCACGAAGAATTAAGAAGAAACAAAGATGGGAGTTCTTTCTTGGTTTTAAGGACCTTCAGGGCATGGAACTCCTATTTACATTGTCCTGTAGATTTCACAAGACTTAATTCTTGCACGTCCATTTTGACACTTGAATGTCAATGTGAGGCAATTCAGCTTTGTTTTTAGTAACTGTCTGTCTTTTTCAAACAGGCATCTGTGAATTCCCCTCCCCATAGATTCTCAGGCATTCACACAAACTCTCTAGAAAGGTAAGACACTTTATTGATTTTTTTTTGATAAATTAAGAAAGGACTATGAACCAGACTTATGGGTCACAGGTGCTTGTAAACAGACATCAATTCCTTCCCACAGAAAGCCTGACCCCATGCACTCAGCCCGAAGTCACTTTCCCCAGCGTTGCTCACAGGCTGCATAGTGATGGAGGGCAGAGAGAAAGTCTTCATAGCTGATGTTTAGATGGGAAGGCAAAGAACTGAGAAAGCAAGTTAGAAACATTAAAATAAGCTTTTATAAACACCAAACTATTCATACAGCCACTCAGGAATATCACTAAAAGCAAGCTACTGTCTGAGTAACCTTGTGAAGTTGTTCTCAACATGGTTATTGTCGCTCAACTCTAGTAACTAAACCAGTTGCCCTCTAAACCAAAGCCTCCCATTAGAGCACACAGGGCCCTTCAAATCAGGGAAAAGCTGGAGCAGCACGGGTGTGCCCACACATTTCAAGGCGCTATAAATGCTCCCAGATTTAAGAAGTTCAGCAAATCTAGTCAGTTCAGTTATTACTAAAATTGAAAAGTAATCCATAGGTGTGATCTTATATTATTCCATCTCCCTCGTATCCCAAGTTTCCCCATCAGAAACCTGAAAGCCACAGAAAATCAACACTTATGTAAGGAACACTGTCAAATGGGACTGGACCACAGACTAGGTGGTGACAAAAGTTGTTCCTTAAACCTGAGGCGTGAAGCCTGCTGTTGCCTAATCAAGGCTAAAAAACCAACAATGTATGTTTGACAGGTTTTATTTAATAATTTTTAAATACCCTCAAATCAATCTCCAGACACTTGTTTAGCTGGATCTCCTCTTTTGGCCAGTTCCATTAACTAAGTCATAAAGACTTGTTTAGCTAGATAATATTCCAGTGTGTTTCACAACATTTATAAGCAACTCACATGATTTCTGTCAGTCTGATGTGCCACGGAAGGAATCCTAATGTGCTGTCCACAGGACCAAACTTCAAGACTAAATCAGGATCAGGAAATCCATTTGTACCTGTAATAACAAGTTATATTAGGTTTTATTAAATGCATCAGAGGATTTGTTTTGGTTCTAAACCCTAAGGCATCTGCTTTTTCACTAAATGCTTTTTTTTTTTATGAAGGTCCTAAGGACAAGTTAACAATTAAAAGCCCAAGAGGACAGACTAGTCTTGCAACACCTGAATGACCAACACAACAAAAGCTTAGGCAGCCACTGCAGGCCCAGCTAGACTGTTATTTTTACATCAGGCAGTTTTCAAAGACTTTGTACAGAAGTTACAGGAACAGTTACATTGTTTTGAGTAACAGCAAACCTTAACAATGCTGTTTAATCTGACTTGTTCTAGTTTTGTCTTGGCCAACTCGATTTTAGTAGCACAGAACATGCTGTACCTTGACTCTACCTACTATAGTCCTCACTTAACTACGTGGAGCTGCTGTCAAGTAGAGTAAAAGGACTATCAACACAAAAAAAAAAAAAAAGCTTAAGGAGGTTTCACTGAAGAACACTGGTATTACAGACCATCAAGAAAAAAATACCCTGTTAGATGACTTGTCTCTTTCTCAGTATGGGACCAGACAGAAATTTCAGAACCAAGTTACTATGACATTTCAAGCACACTGTTGCAGCTGACATCTTTCTAGTTAGATGAGTGAGGAAGAACAGGGTAGCATTTCTTTTTCTGTTACTATGTGGACAACCCAACCCATTGCAGGGCAGAGCTAAATAATACTGATGAATTTCACTAGGTGCCCACACTCTTACTAGCCATACCTTAAAACCCCAGCCAGTCATTTCCTTCATGAGAGCACGCTACTCATCTTCTGAGGCTGAAGACAACTAGTGACCAAACACCACTGCCTCTGTCTCCCTTCCATATACTTCTGCAATGCCTAAGCTACTCCAGGCTAAAATTGACAGACAGGAAATAGGCTTAGAATGAGCAGTCTGAGTCCAGCTTTCCCTGCTAATTCTAGCAAGTTGATTAGAGCAACATGTGAAAACCAGTAGAGCACCCCAAGGGGACCCAAAAGACTAAACTGTTCCTCTTGCACCTGCCTAGCTCATCTGAAAAGCATTCCAGCAGTCATAACTCTGTTTTGCTATAATGCTGCAATTAGTCACAATTATTGTAGGCTATTTCTTGTCACCCCTTCCATTATTCACTAGTTCTGCAAGTTAAATGCAAGAGTGCTTATACTGGGTAATGACTACCTTTAGCAGATAAAGTTTAATACAGCCTACTTGCTCCAAACTTCAGATGTTATTTCTCAATTATTTCCTCATTTGCTTAAAAAAACCACCACTAAAAAAAAAAAAAAAACAAAAAACAAGAGCCTTTTACGATTTTCAGATTAGTTGTAGAGGAACTTAACTTCAGGAATAACAGAAAACGAAACTAAGGTCAGATTTTGCTCCGCCCAGGTTTTGAAACTGAAGCTGGAAATTTTTCAAAAGGTTCACATCTTCCCACTGAATCATCACAACAGTCATCCTTTTACCAGAGGTAAAAAAGCTACTTTCCCAAGCATGTGCATTTCTAAGGAAGAATGAAGTTTTTAGATATGAACGTCTTGTGCCACCGTCCAAATCTTATCTCAAAGTTAAGAAAAAAATTGCAAAGCAAAAGCCACTTATGTGTTCAGAAGCTAGCATGTTAGTATGAAAGAGCTTTGCAGGGAAGCAGTGAATACTTAGAAGCGGGACTCTGGAGGAAGTGGACAGCTTTACTCATCAGCTGATTCAATAGCTGAGTACTCCTCAGCTGGTACAGCAGCAGGATCTTCAACACTGCAATGGCTTTTCAAACAGGAAAAGACCTTCAGAGAGCCCAGTTAATGCTAACATTTCTTTCTGGTTCCTATCTGAAGGAAAATGAAAATGCACACTGTAGTATTACTGTCAGAACAGCCTACTAAAAACCACAGTACTGTGCTTTCCACTCTGCATCCATTTCTCTACCTAAAACATATCAGCATTACAGATAATTTACATGTGGAAGCTCCCTCAGAGCTGCTAGAGTTACAGCAGTCAAGTTTAGCACACACGAGGTAGAAGGATTTGTGAGCACACTTTAAAAAACACAAGAGGCCAGAAGACTTGCACACTCAAAGGATGGAAATCTGGCAACACCCCTTCTAGGTCAGGAGTTCTGTGAGGGGAACATGAAGGAATTTTAGAACTGATAACTCTACCCTTCTCTTCTCCATGTAGATTTTACAGGGCAACTCAAGTAGCCTTAATTGGTAGTCATGTTCTTTGCTGGAAGGCAGATAGACAGCAAGTAGACACAATATTAAAATGCAGCTGGCATCTACTTTTCTGAAAACAAGCTGGTTAGCTGAGGCATTGCTCAGAAGAAAGTACTCTTACACTGCAGAAAACTCAAGCTGTAAGAATTAAGTGCATGACTGAATTAAGAACAAGAAAAGCCACATGACAAGCTAGAACCATACCATTTTAGGACTAGGCTTCAATAACTGCACCCTAAACATGAACAAAAAGTTTAAAAACTACATTAACAGGTATTTAAATCAAAATGTGAAACCCCAGAGATTTACATAAGACACTATGAATGCAAACCCTAAAAATAAAACTACTCAAGTATTGCTTTTCAGAACATGCTCTCGAATCAGTAATGCACAGATGCTTACATTCAATACTGTTCCATTAAAAATGCACACAAACCAGATTTGCCTACAAGTAAAACAAAGTTTCAAAAGCTGCTGCTAAATAAGTCATGAAAGAATACTTCACCTCCAACAATGTCCTAAACATTAAACAAACAAATTAGTAAGTAGGACTAGTTACAGATACTAGCCTTAGTTATCAGCCACATACATGAAGCGGCCTGTTTCAAAGTTCATAGTTTTGACAGATTAGATTTCTCTTTCTGTGCTCAGCTAGCATGCAATACTTCAAAAATAAATCTGCTAATTTTAAGACAGGACTTAATACTTTTAATATATCCAGACAAAAGATCTCCAACAAGTTTGAAAAGCTCCAGTTAAACTGTACCACTGGCCAAAATACACACACGGGTAACAATTGTCACCGGTTCTCCATTAAATTAGTGACTGTTCTGAAGAAGCGGTTGTTAATTTTCTTTAATTGCCTTTGGGGTATAACAGAATAGATGTCCTAAGTTCTTCTTCAGGTGCCTTATTAAACACATTTAATAATTCCATTACAGGAGGATGTTGACAACAGGGATGAAATTCAGTTAGGAGTTAAGTGGCCAAACTGCCATGGAAGTCCATCCACAGAACAATTCAGCTGACCACCCACACGAAAAAAAGAAGAAATCACTCTCTAAAGTCCAATTAATGGGAACCACACTACAATAATGTGCCTAAAGGCATCCAAGTTCAAGTGTGCAATCTGAAACCTGAACCCTGCCAAGCTAATTACAGCTGCAATTAACATGCACGGATCACCTAGGCAAGCTGAGCAACTCATTATAGCTCCATAGTGCCACTGGAAAAGTGGATACTAATTCTAAACTACTTCTCCCAGGTGTGGTATTAGGGCAGTCCTGCCCTTTTCATAGCTATTTCATGTAGCCACACATCTCAGTGCAGAGTCAGCAATCTGCATGAATTAGTAATGAAGATAACTAAGCTGGTGTGGGTTATACAGCAGCAAGAGAACAGCAAGTGCTCTTATCATTTGCACTCAGGGTAGTAGTCAGGCAGCAGGAACAGCTTAAACTGCTGTAACCAGATCTGGAAAAGACTCTGCCCACCCGTGTTTGCAGCTTGCAACTTGCAGGAAGTTACCCTAAGTTAGAATGGCCTAGTTTTAGGTGATACAAACAGAACTTTTTTAAAAAAGCTCACTGCAAAACATACCACAGAGGCTGTAAACTCTAAAAAGCCAAAACTCTACAATTTAGCTTAATATTTATGCTAAAGAATTTTTCTGCCTAAAGAAGCAGCTCAAAAAGCAATAAACCAGTAAGAAATTTTTAACAGAAGCCTAAAAGCAATAATCATAACTTACTCTGATAGACTAAGAATCAAGATGCATACATTCCAAGCTATAAATATACTAGAAACCAAGTTGTTATAAATTGAGTACTCTTCCCCCTCCTTCCCACAGACCATATTATACTTACTACTTAATAAGTTGTCTAACATATTCACATCCAGGTCTGAATGTGTTCTTTGCTGCTGTGCTACCAACTGACAGAAGTTCTGAGCAGCTTTGACTATGTCTGCTTTCCCATCTTCCGGAGACAGCACCTTCAATGTAGATTGGCAATTTAAAACTGAAAGTACAAAACATAGTTTAAAAGCAACAGAAATATAATTGTTTTGCACGTGCTTTAGACAGTCACAGATACAGCTGAAAGTAACTTGTAGTTTACTTAATATATTACAACTAGTCACAGATATACCTCATCTATATCTTAGAGAAGTGGGTAAGTTTCCTGGATTTGCTGTATTACTAAAACACAAGCTTAAGACAACTACTTAGGATTCTTGTGAGAAGGGGTTTAATTCAGTCTTGAAATGCAGTCTTCCAGGAAATTTGGATTGGTTCTTATGTTGGCAGGCAAAGCACCGAGAGGAAAGGTGCTTGGATAGTAACGCAAGGGGTTCAGGGAAAAAAAAAAAAAAAAAAACCCAACAAACGAATTTCTACCCTAGAAGGCGTTTTTAAGAGCTACTGTGTACATTCACATGACACAGTGATTAAATTGGGAGCGTCCCTCAATCTCACCACAGCATCTTGATGCAAGAGTTACAATAAATATCTATGATTGCTACATTGAAGCTAGGAACAAGATAATAGTCCAGAATTCACCTATTCATCTGTAATTATGTCTGTGACTTAAGAGGACATTTCACAACAATAATTATCTTAATGTCTACACTATGAGAGGCAAGAGTCCTCTCACAATACATGACTTGCATCATTGTCAGTTCTGGTAAGGTACCTAAGAGGTAAACTTGCCAAGGAAGCTGAAGGCCACAGATGGTGCACTATAGCTGGCTTGAAGTTAAGTGGGTTAAATACCAAAGTGTCAACACCTCAGACTGATAGCAAACGTATGATAGTTATAACCAGATACTTCAAAATAACATTTCTTATAACTGCAGAACCTGACTGCAAACGACCACACAGCACAGTCAAGATTCATTAAGAACACCTAAAATCCCTCCATTCATCTATCCAAAGCCACCACGATGAAAATAATTGTTCCTTGTTATTGTTTGATTTGCAAATTTGCATCAAACCTACGTTAAAAAATATTTAACAGTATCCCTAAACGTAATACATGTAATTTTGTTTTTCAGAAGAAGAGAAAAATTGCAGGTAATAATAAACTGGATAGATGTCAGTTTGTTCAGCTGAAAATATGAAGCATCTGATCTGACTGTGAAGCCTTCTAAAAAAGAATGAAAAATTTAAAAAGAGAATAGAAAACACCTCTGCTTTTCACAGTTTCCAGCACAAAAGGTTCCTGAGACTTAAACATACTCTTTCCATCAGCAAGGCTGAGAATTCTTTCAGTAGTTTGTTTGGCGTGAATGTAAATATCCCAACTTAGGTAAGTGTAGCTAACTATGCTGGAGTTTAAGACATTAATAGCCTGTCTACCCCATTTTCTGCTGGTTATTTTAACCTTCAGAGGAAGAAAAAGAAATAGCATGAAACCTGGGTTTGTCTACATAAATGCTAGCATCTTAGGCTAAGTTGTTCATAAGGCAAGTTCATGCTACAACAATTAAGTTTATACCGGAAAACTGGCTCAAAGGATTTTGGTATCCTGTCAGCTCTTGTAGGGGAAGCAAAACTTGCAAGCAGCATATTAAATGCAGCTAAATGTACTACAGCTTGTGCAGTCTTTTTCTACGTCTTTGAACTATGATGGTCTTAAAACATAAGGGTTGTTTAGGTATTTTATTACAAGACCTATTTAAATATTATGAGTTGTAGTTAGGAGAGCTGTGTCAGCCCATCCCTTTAAGACAAAGGCCTGACTTAAGTACATGCCTGTGATTTACTTTATTTTGAACAGACTCCTAGCATTTGTCTTAGGCAGCAGATAAGTAAATGAGTACTTACAGCAGTACTACTGTATAAGGAACATCAGCCTTGAAACACTCCTACTTTCTACATCTATGTATATGCAAAAGCTGTTATTACCAATTTTTTTTTTTTAACTTGTGCCCTTTACCTTCCTGATGGCATTATACCTTGCCATGACAACCAGCAGTCTTGCTCTTTCCCTTCTTCCTTCCCATTTTGAGGTGTATGTTTGGGAAGATGGAAGTGCACACACTGTTGACATCAGTCCCCTTACACTTTAGTGCTTTTTCAACTCTCAGCAAAAGAATTCATTTCACTGAAACAGTGGGGAGTTGAGGTACACTGATGCACTGAGGTACACAACAGCCAGGCTGAAGGAAAGATCAGACCACCCAGAAATGATTACTACAGCAAGGAGAGAGCAATGCTTTACTAGCCCAGAAAGGTTGCATGCTTTCTGATAATCGGTTCTTAATGAAGAAAAAGGTCACTATACATAGGAATGTGTTTAGGTAAAAGCAGAATTATGACTGATATACAGCTATTTAGAGGCATACCAAGCCCCTCTTGTAGTTCATCTTACCTTGACCAGTTTTGTCTTGATTTGCAAATTCCACGGTATACTTGGAGCAATCTAGTCCCAAGAGTTCTTGCTGCTGTTTTAAAATTTCATCCATCAATCTTGAATTATTCCTTTTGAAAATACCTTAAAAAAAAAGTTGCATGTCAGCCAACTCCTATAAAGAGTGTTACAAAACAAAACTGACACTAGGCAGGAAGAAAAAATTAGTCAGTACCAGTTTCAGACTGGAGTTCACAAGTGTGGGTAAGAATTCAAAGTAAATGCTACTGCACATGACTAATCTGAGTGACCTTGGAAAGACAACTCATGTGCTTTTGTTCTTCTTACACCCAGCCTGATTTAAGCAGCAAGTTGCAATTGCATAAGGGATAACTTAAGACTTACTTCATTGTCCTTAGTATGCTAGAAATAGAGAAAGCAATAATCGGCACAGAATGACCAAGTCAGATTAACACCAAATTTCTTTAATGCCCATGCTGCTTAAGTCTGCTACCACTTATCACCACATCCCTAAGGCTGCAGGTTAACAAGTCACTAGTAAATCAGCATTTCAGGTCTCAGTAACTGTCCACTCTTAAGCCATCCAATAGCACAGATTTCCTAATAAGAGAATTTCATAAATTGTATATTCCAAGGGGTTCATGCAGTCCCCAAGGCCTTTTTACACTTACATATTTAAGGCAGACACATTCTGAATGCAGGAAATTACAAAAGCTTGCTTCAAACATACTTGCGTTCCTGTACTAAAATCAATTCTAGCTTTTGAGAAACATAACTCAATTATTTCAAATTAAAAGCCACAGCAGAAACTAAATGTTACAGCTTAAATATTTACAATCCGAAAGCATGGCTAGGCATATTCAATCAGGAACTGGATAATGCTTTTACCACATGGTATTCAGAGGTTTTTACCCATCTTCATTCAGAAACCTTATGTCAAACACTTTCGTTGACCTGTCTAAAAATGCCCATGCACTAATCTTACACAACAAAGTAAGACATGCAATTTTATGATCAGGCTTAGGATTCAGCACCACAACCTGACTGTAGGATCTGGAACTGCTACAACCGTTCCCACATTGGTCAAACAGTGTATAAGCACTGGATTAAGACCACAATACACAGGAGTTAGTTTGCAATACGAAGTGATACAATGCATTTATTTAATATGCCAGCCTTTAGGCCTAATGAATTACTACTTTTCTACAGGCTTCACCAGAGGTTTTAATAGGTGGCAAAGTATCTATTTTTCCTCTCATCCTGGATGCTTCCTGTAAAAAAAGAAACAACTACTTTGTTACAGAAGTGTTAGTGATGCTTATAATTGATTTCATGTGTTTACAGAAAAGCAAGTTGTGGTAAGGCACAAACCTCTACAGAAAAAAAGCACGTTAGAATACTTTGCTAAGTTTAAATTAAATTGTTGCTCTTTGTGCACTCGCCTTCTAGTGTGTACTTATACATAACAGAAATTGAGAATGCTGCTTTAAATAATACAGTTTGACACAACTCTGCTTGGCTCTGTCTGTTTCATGCTGGGGTTAGCACAGATTGTCTTCTTCACACCCAAGGTCAGCAGTGCAGCCACTGTAACTGCTAATCCTGCACCCTCCTCAGGGAAGATCTGTACAGGGCTGCATGTGTCTCACCTCTAAGAGTCACCTGACTTCCATATGCTTCTAGAGAAATAAAACTATGTTCAATATCCAGACAAACAAGTGACATAATTAGGAAAGGCTCCCAATCTGGGAAATCAGCTGCTGCTCTTCCTCCTCCTCCCCACTCAACACTAATGATATCAAATCCTTTCTCATGAAAAGTTTTTGCCTATTCCTGTCAAAGACTGGAAGAATTCATTTAAGACTCCACCTCTAAATTAAGACATTGAGGACAACAGGTAGAAGAACTGACCAAGGTGTTTGCTTCTCCGTAAAAAGAGACATCAGATAATGGACTTGGTCCAGCTCTGAAGTGAAGGTCCTTAACACACACAACAGATACAGAAGACTTGCTAAATAAATGTGTTCTTCAGATTTATCTGAGTATCACCCTTCTATTCTGCTCATTTATCTCACCCACCCCCTCAGTTGTGTAAACTTGGTGACTGCATGGCTCTTGGAATAGCGGTTTAACAAATAGGAAGCTACTGCAGTTGTACCAAGTAGTTGCAGTATGCCTTCCTTGGAAAGGCCTCGACACCTAAATTCCCACTGATCCATCAGCCTTGACACATACACAGTTTTCCTGAAGAGATGATCCTGAAGCACAGCAGAAGGCAGTAAAAATTCAAACTAACTCAGATCTTAATTAAAAACTAACAGCATTTGGGAATATTCCTTCAACATTTTGTCTCTCAGTGCACAAGAGACTTATGAATGCACATCACTGCAAACACAGTCCTGCCAAATGCAACGTTCATAGGCCAAATTCATATTCGACTTCAGGAATTTTACATGGTTGTGACTCAGCTATATGCTCCTTTTCTATCTCAAAACCCCATTTGTCTATAAGGCTCATTTTTTTTAAACTTTGGAAATGTACCCAAGTTAGTTCTCAGAGATGCTGTTGCTTAATTTAAACCTGACAAATATAGCAAACAAGTGCCTGAGTAGGCCAACTCAGTAACAGAATTATAGTGTTCCTAGGCAGTGAAACTTAACTCTTGATTTACTGCTACCCTCCAATTTTGTTCACGGTCCTCCACACAAGCTGAAAGCAAGTCCATAATACGATTTTAACATCATAAAAAATTAGTTTGACAAAGGGCTAATAAATTTTAGCAATACAACAGCTGTTTGCTGTTATATGAAAAAAAAGTCAGCTCTACTCCTGTTTCTAACATGGAACACAAACATGAAATTGTCACTATTATTTCTCATCAGAAGAATTTCTAGTTTTGAAAAGCAGAGACATTTATTCAGTCAGAACTCTGGAACCTTTGCAAGCTGGTGCAAATGTGTATGTTCCTGCAAATGGAGTGTTCTAAGAATTACATGTATTTAAGCACTAAAATTCCCAAAGCAAAAAAGTATAAAACTCCCAGTCTTGGTTTGTTTCTTTTAACCACTGAGAATTTGTGAGCTGTTTTCAGGGATAATACTTGTTTTTACAACACAAGCTGCAAGCATGTTGTTGGTCACTTGTTCCTGTTAAAGCTGAGGCAAAGCAGAAGTGTTTTAGCTTCCTGCAGTAGTCCGCCATTACACAGGTCTTTTCCAGGACACACACCTTTTGCTCAGATTTACAGCAGCTACAAGCCATGCCCCTTTGCTTGCAACCGTGGTGTTGCAACACTTTAGGGTTAGATACTGACAAATGAAGTTTGTAATTAAGAGGCTGCAAGTTCAGCAGATGGAAAAGTAACAAGAATTGTGAACTGGAAGTAAAAAACTGGCACAGAGAAACACCAGGTGATGTCAACCATTTGTTTGTCTAGACCACCACAGTCACCACCTGTTAATGCCTTGATGACATCTCAAAGTTCAACATTCTCAATTGCCCTGTTTTTAAAGCAGCAGAAACTGGTAAAACACAGAATAAGAGTTAGCTCTTCCTTGCAAGGGAACACCTTACCAACACAGAGCCTAGTAAAGAACGTATCTCCACAACATTTCAGTTATTTGCTTTCTCAAATTCTTTCCAGTGCTGACAAGGAAAGAGTTATCAGGAGTTATAATTGTTATCAGGTAATTACCTGTTCAAAGTATTAAAGTATCAACATTTTGAGAAACATCAAATCGTAAGCCACTTCAAAGAATGCACATGCAAGAAATTGTTTTAATACATTAACAACTTTTGCCAACATCCTGTTGGATCATGCTGGTTGAAAACGGTGGAAAGCATGGCCATTACACTGGACCTCACAGGATATAGAAAGCTAGGAAAAAAAAGTCTTATTTATTCCAAGAGTCTAGGAAATAAAGTAATTCAAGTTGGAATGTAACTGAAGTCACTTAAATTTCAGATTAAGGCCACTTAAGATAGTGCCAACCAAAGAAAGAACTTGAGTTAGAACTTCATAGGTGACCATTCCTCATTCATTTCTTCTTGGAGGGACATTCTGCACTAAGAAAACAGGAGCTCATCAGCAATTGAGAGAAAAGATACCTCTTTCGTACCTCCCATTCCTTTAAGGAGATTACCTTCTACAGATTAGTGTTATCCCTTTTAATAAATGTGGTCTGAGAACTCAACTCGACACCAAAATGCAATTGTTGAACGTGAAATTTCACATGGGTGAAGGCCCACAGCAGATGCCATGTGATACTGGTATCTCACAAGTGTTCCCGTGACATAAAACCGCAACATATTTATTTTGCCCAGTGAAATGAACACGCTGCACACCCAGAAAATTTTATGGATTGATCAAATCAGCTAAACTACCAAGTAATCTAGAAGAGACTAGAAGCCTCAAGTTTGGGGCTAATGAAATAATTTCTTTTACATACTGGAGTACTCTATCCTTTCAAAGAATTTCTAAGAAAAAACTGGTCAGAAGCAAAGCAGTTCACTGGAAAGCTAAACCCAGGATGAATAAACCCAAGTTTTCAATACAATCACACTATGGGCTTTAAGAAACCTTCAATGTGAAGCATGTATCTAGGAGTCCAAAGTACCCAAATGCCAAGATTCAGCAAACTCTCAAAAAGCACTCTAGACTTGTCCTAAACTATATCAGGAAAGCTTCACTTATGGACAGAAGTAACAGTCAAGCAAGCTCTCCCAAATGGCAAAACAACCACCAAAAGAAAGTTAAAGTATATAGCACTAGTCAAAGGCTTCTGCTCCCCAGAAGATATTTTAAGTGCTATTATATAATTGCATTATCAATGCCTTCTGACTGCGACAAGGCTTCAGTATTTCCTCAGAGATAAGGTCTTGACCAGCATGGCTGGATTTCTACCAAGTAATAAGATGGGCAATACAGAAGTCAACAGAAATAAATTCTTGATCAAAAGCCTGATATTTTAGTTTGCATTATTTAACTCAGGTTTGCACAGCAACATTAAGTTTATCATGACTTTGTCATGCTGCACATCAATGAAAATTGGGAGAAAGGGCTTCCACACACCAGGGGAAGTAAAGCCAGGCCACCTTGGGCCTCCAAACGTGCTGAGCCAACAGTGAAAGTCTCAGTTTTGAGCCCTGCACAACTGCAGCCAAGTTGCCTTTACAGTTACTGGTGCAGCTGCTGTAACAAAACAGTGTCAGCTGGAATGCAGCTACTTATTCTGACACTGAAGAATACATGAACAACCTTCTATTTAGCAATTTTGTAAAAAATATAGACATACACTGCTATAAACAAATAAACAGCTTATCTAGCACTTCTTCTGTAAAGAACTTCATGCTTCCCTTTCCTCCTACAGAAGGGGCAATTAAGGACATATTTTGAATCTAATCCTTCTGCAGGAAACTGACACACTATTTCTTGCAGAGGAGGCAACCATGGAAGACCATGCCTGTAAATAAAGTTTCCTGTTGCAATCAAAAGAATCTCAGTACTGCAGATATGTAATGAAGGCAAAGAAACAAATTAACGTATACCTCACTACATCTAGCACTGATCCAGAGAACTCACAATTAGTTTTCCTTCTGCACCACAGCCAGCACCAGTGGGGACTTCGGCAAATCAAGAGCTGGCACAACTGTATGAACACAGAATCTTACAGAAGCAGCTCAGCAGTCCAAAAGCACTACCCACCATCTGAGAAGATGGAAACAAGTGCACACCGTAATTAAAGGTCACCCTCTGCTACTGATAAGAACAAGCTGTACCTGACTTTATTCACCTTCACTATTATCAATGTTAGTGCTGAGGGTTCCAGACTCCACCACCACTGAGCACCGGATTTAGCAACAGCTGCAACATCCTACTTAATGACAAGTCTATCTGGAAATGGAAATATGCTCAATCAAGGCACCATAAGGAGCTTAGCACCAAAAGAAAGGCAGCATATGTGCTATTACCAGCCGCAAGCACACACTAGAGCTGTATGAATGACTACTTGCTCTCTCTCTGAAGCCAAAGCCAGCCTAAAAAGCTCAGCTGTGCACAATGCAGTTGTGGCTGCTGTCCTGGACAACCCACTGAATACTTGTGAAGAACAGGATGTGTAATGGCAGGCTATTCTCATCAACCCTGGAAGTCTGGCAAAAGCTAAGGTTTAAAACATTTTAGTTGCTCTGCCTTCTTCAATTTTCCTCCAACAAACTGGAAATCAAGCTAGCAATTAAACTAACATATTCTGGTATCAGAGGACCAATAGAAGAACAAGCTACTGAAAACTATGTTTTGATACAGAAATCATGAGATAACAGCTATATGTTCAGATCTCAGAGGTAACAGCAAAACCTCTTAACATGTAACTTTAGAATGAAAAATTAAAATCCACATTCATCACACAACCTGCACTTAGTACACCAAAAACAACCAAACTAAAGAAAAAACTCCTAACACCAAAACAAAAAATAACATCATCCCAACACAGAACAAAAGCGAACAATTTACAAATGTAACTTAGAATGAATGAAACAATACATGGAAACAGCAGCAAATAACCCAAAATGNAACTTTAGAATGAAAAATTAAAATCCACATTCATCACACAACCTGCACTTAGTACACCAAAAACAACCAAACTAAAGAAAAAACTCCTAACACCAAAACAAAAAATAACATCATCCCAACACAGAACAAAAGCGAACAATTTACAAATGTAACTTTACAATGAATGAAACAATACATGGAAACAGCAGCAAATAACCCAAAATTTTTTTTTTCTGAACTGCTAGCAACAACAATTGTTCTGCAAGGTTATTTCAGCTCTTCAGGGGACAAAACCTTATAATTTCTGATCACCACATTTACAGTCTTGTAATAGTCAGTCTTCAGTCTGACTGAATTTCAACACATGCTGGAGAAGCAGTAGTAGCTTCTCAAAAAATAGTATTTCAGACATCGCTACAGCTCTGGCTCCTTCCTGTGAGACAGGAGCTCAGCAACAATGGCTACCTAAGCATTGGCTGGTGCCTTCTCCCTCCTCAGTGTTGCACAGTGAGCAAGAAGAAAACCAAGACGACCAAGAAACATGATTCGCGGCTTGATCTGTTCCTCAGTTGAGTTCTCATACGTACAGTCTGCGGAGCACAGTGCTGGAATCTAAAAAGGAACTAGGCACATATGCAACATATTAGGCAATACTGCCCATAGCTTATTTGAGGTTTGACACAAGTTAAAGATCCTGTACAATAAAAATGTCTCTCTTCAAGCTATGAGGGAAACTCTCTCTTTTCCTTGGTGCTAATGTTTGCTCTGCAGCATTTCACCTGGCTGAATGCTTTCCAAGTTGGGAGTAAAAACCATCAGCATATAAATGACTTTTCAGAAGGTGCTGTTCTCTGTGTGCTTGAGATGTTATGCAAATATTTCATATCGTTCTTTGACTTCCAAACGAGGAAGTGTTCTCCATCTGAAATACAACATAATCAAGTTCCCCAACAGCCCTGCACAGATGGCCAGTTTAAACTGCTAAGTGACTGGTATTAAGCCCAGTTTCTTATAATGATCTTAGAGAATTTAGTGAAAGTCAAGTCTTTCAAGTCTTTTAGCACATTGGAAGGATCAACCATGAAACAGAACTACAAATGGTGATGATTTAAAACAAAGCAAACAATTTTTAAAAATCACAAATGCCTATGCTCAAGGAAAGGCTTGCATACCTCAGTTGCTTTTGCACTCTTGATGACAAAAGATTTCACCTACTTATGTGGGATGCAGTGCTGAGCATTTCCTGAAAGAGCACTAGAAGACAACTGTACCTCTAACCTGGCATAAATCTACAGAGTTCACCTAATTTACATGACACCTCTAAACAGCCATTGGAAGTGGCTCAAAACAAGTTAAACCCTGGTCTCCTACAGTCTCATCCGCGACATCAAGAGCACAGGGATCTTCAGGACGAAGTTTTTTTCCTCTGCAGAGGACAGAAACAGGATACAGTCCATCTGATGTATTGTTAATCCTTCTGAGTTGATAGCTTGTCCAGCACAAGTTAGATATCATCTCTCAATAGCTGGACAGAAAGCTTCACCTAAGAGTATCTTGAATATGGCTGGTTTTAGCTCCCCACTAGCAAAGGATAGGTATGAGGAAGACAGATTTGTTCCATGATTTCCCCACAGTATGTGAAATCCAAACTCTGAGCTTATCTTTATGACAGTCAGTGACGTGGAATCCGTAAGAGCCAGAGTTCAATGGTCTTACACCTGAGACCCAGTAATAAATAAAATCACATAGCACATACGAAAAAACACCAGAGCTTCTGAAGCACTGGCTCAGAGTTAATTCAAATGCCAAGCAGCACCAAATGCAAACCACATAATTTAATTTTACAATACAGGCAGCACACAGGACATACATGCTTACGTTTAACTACTCGTCCATCCTGTTTCTTCACATAAGAGTACTTGAAAATAGATGGCTACTTTCATTCATCCACTTCTGGAGGTTCAGACCTAGCTCATAAACAGCACTCATAAGAGCAGGTAGCCTAAAGCTCTTCCCTACTAACAGTCCCTGCCCTACACTTTCAGATGCCAGCAGTTCCTGTCAGCCCAGGGCTGGGGACAAAGCTCTAGGAAACAGGCAGGACCGGGTCATCCCGACACAGGAGCTGGGCCGGAAGGGCACTTTGGCCATTCCCAAGGCTGCCTGGGACCAGAAGCTGTGCAGCGATCAAGCAGCCGCAGGGGATGGGAAAGGAGCAGCAGAGAGGCTGGCAGGGGACTTGGGAAGACCCCAGAACAGGGCGGCCCTCTGGCTCCACGCCAGGAGGCGCTCCCAGGGCGGGCCCCCCCCGGGGCCGGGATTTGGGGCACGCCGGCCGCCGCTCACCGTTATGATCGTAGACGCTGACGTAGGAGATGCCCACGGCCATGCACCACACGACCAGGCTGGCCATGTCCGCGTAGCTCGGCTCCTCCTCGGTCACCACCAGCCCCACGTGCACCGGCAGCTTCCGCAGCGCGCGCCCGTCCGCGCGCCACCGCTGCCGTCCGCGC